>JAIGNY010002064.1:0-327500 GCA_020152595.1 Chiridota heheva
AATAATTTTTAAATATTTTTGTTGAAATTCATATAACATAACATCACAAAGGTATTTAAAAATATATACTAAAATAATTTGTCAACCCTCCTTTTTTCTGCTCCACTTCAATGTTGTTGAAAAAGTCTTCCGTAGCGAAAATGTTGAAATTGGGTGGAAAAGGAAGAGAATGATACAATCACTTTCTAACACACCTTGTCCCTAACAACTTGCTTTCTGGCTTACCCTTTGCCTTTGTCATAAAATCTACATGACTGTACTTGTCATGCACATACAGCTTGCTACTTGTGGGGGGAGGTATTCAAGAGTGTAATGTTCACAGATGAATGAAGGCACAAAGTAGGCATGTTGACATGGGTGGGATTTACCCACTGAAAGTGATGGGGGGGTGGAAGTTACAAAATGAAATTGCCTCCCGAAAGTGAGGAAGGGGAAAAATCATAAAAATGCACTAAGATTAAAATAATCAATATAAAAAAGATACAAATATGAAAACAGTTTGTAGGCAAATTCCCCCCTTTCACCCCAAATCCTGCCTATGCATGTTGAGTTTCTAAAGTTTTTAATATGAAAATCTTCTTGTATGGTGATGCCATTACATGTAAATATTCCCTGAATATTTGTTTTTAAATTTCCTTTATAAAAAATACCCACTCCTTGCCCCCATCTTTTTCCTCCTCCCAAAAAAAAAAAAAAAAAAATGACTATACCTTGATTCTGGGTTGATCGTCTTACTCAGTTGTGGTACAGGTGTCTCCCTCGGATTAGGATTCACACTGGAGTTCAAGTCTTTTTCAATTGGCAACTTCTTATCATATGGCAACTTTTTATTTTGCCCTAAATTCCTTTTGTCTTTAAAAAGAGCAGGATTTTTCTCCAAATTATTGGATATCTGTTGCTTCATCTGGTCATCTGATATTGATGAAAATGGCTGTCCCCCTCTTATAGTCACCCATGGGACATGATCCTTCAAACTGTATCTGTATTTTGTCTTTAAAGCTGTGAAAGAAATTGAAAGATATTGGTCAGTCTTCCTCATCATGCATCACAAAATTGGATTTATTGAACAATTCTCAAACTTTTGTGAGCCTTTTCTGGGAAATTAAAAAATGCCTCATATTGGAAAATTTCACCCATAGTTTGCAGATATTTCAAATAGTCTTTTAAATATATATATATATATATATTTATATATATATAATTTTTTTCTTCTTTATTTTCACATAGTTCCTTTTGGATTTGTAATGCTAGTTCATGCAAAATTATCATCTCCTCAATATTCTTCATGAATTGTGGATCTACGATCAGGGGCGGACTGGCCCGCCATTCCTTGATCGGTCGGCCACTTGCCCCGAGGCCGGCCGTAGGCCATTAAAACGGGCGCAGCAGCCTGCCAAAGTTAGGTCGGTGCCAGCCGTTTTGGTTAAGCATGGTGTAAATAAAATGTGGGCCGTCTTCACTTCCAAAATTAGAGGCCGGTCTTGCACCATTATCGGTGGAATAATTTTGGTCAATTCGCCCCTATCTATAACAAAAGGTTTCATAGGACTAAATTGGAAAGGGGCCCAGGGGTGCACATTTTTATTGAAAAAGGAATCTGCTCCACACTATTCGATACCAAATACTAATGGGGGTTCGTCTGAGCCTAGTTCATGAGAGTAACAGGTGCTTTTTACCTTGAAAAGAAACACTACAAATGTTACTTACTTTCATTAGAAACCCTATCGCCTGACATGGAGGCATCTACACCATCCTTGTGGGGTGTCACACGCATGCAGCAGCCTCTTTGCAAGTCCTGGTAATTCAGTCTAGTTTCATCTTTCCCACACGATGGTGCTGAATGTAGCCTCGTCTTTTTAGACCAAGCTCGCTTTACAAGTTGTTTCTTTTCAACAAATGGCTCTAGCTGTTTATCCTCCAGTTGACCATTTACATTACGCACCTTGGGAATGACAGCTTGGGGTGTTCGGGGAAACTGATTAGTTGTGCTATGATGCAAGTACAGTGCAAGAGAAGATTCAACTGGTTTAGGAATCTGACAGTTACAGAGAAAACAGATATCTGAAGAGAAAAAAGTGGAGGATGGAGTGACAAAAATAAAAGGAGAAAAGCCCAACTTTACAGCTCGTATATCAGTTTTCCTTCACAGTTTACGAACTTACCTTAACCTAGAATTTAATACTAACTTCCAAATAGAGGAAATTTGTTCCTTGGACCACATTTAGTCAAACATGAGAGATTCAATCCTCATCAGATACATACAGTGCTCTAGGAACACCTTGTTCTGAATGGCAAGATATAAAAGCAATGACAAAGCCAGATCCTCCCCAATTCCGAAGTACAAATTATAGCCCTCTTTAAATACTAACTGGGGCAATTGCCCAACCATCTCTTCAATTTGCACCCACACTCAAATTGACTCAACCCTGTTTTTCAACCCATTGTAACTTCAGTGTCATCGCTGAATTTGATCTTTTTGTCAAAATTGGGGATAAATTTCCCCCATGCTCCATTCCATACACTTATGAGTCAGGGTGAGAGTATAACCATGTGAGGGAGAACGCCACCTATTTTTGTGAATAAATATTCATATCAAGAATTTGCAAAATCTGTAAAAAGTAAATAAATAGACCCTTGTGTAGGTTCCTATAGGAGATTTACATCAACATCATTTTCCAGGGTGAAAAATAACCTTTCAGAGCTTGCTCGATAACTGCAACTGGTGTAGGCTTGTAAAGCTGAGTCAAGGTGTTCCTTATTCAGGGAAAGGTGCAAGATTACTTTCGGAGGGGTGAGCCAAATTCATGGTTACCAAGCATTTTCTTTAAAAATATTGAAAATAGGTTTACAGTATATTGTCCTAGTCAACATGCCGAAAACTTTCTCTTAAGCCTATCCGCAACCGACACCAGAGATTATCCTGAAAACTCAGGTATGACAGTTACCAACCCGACTTCCTGTTTCGTGTTTTGTTTCCTCCAAACAATGATTGTTTATCAGCCATTCCCAAGCACACCACAGCCAAGTAGCCCAAGGTTATTTGTGTGTACAAGATTACAGAAAGGCAGTGCTGAGTAATCAGGGCACTTTTGTGATTGGAATCACTCATCCGTGTTAAGTGTCTTAGTGGGAGAAATTTGTTTTGAAAACTGGTGATAAAATTAATTGTGTATCATACGCCTGAGGTAATGTGTGCATTAACTGTGAATGATTGACAGACCATTTCTCCTAAGGAAAGATATTGCTTCATGAAGGTGTAAATTGTTCGAACATACCCCTTTTGATTTTTATTAATGCAACAGTTATGTTTTAAAAGCCAATTGTAACAGAAAGTCAATCCTTTGAAAGGTAGTAACCTTATCTTAAGAATCTTTCAAAACTTATTGGTTATTTAAAAGGAAAACAGTATGTCATCATCATATGTCATGTCAGAATATCTATCAAATTTCTATTAAGTTTTGCTTTGAAATTTCAACCATTGTCCAATCGCAGATACAGGATGATTTTCTAGTGTGGCTAAAATAAGTCTTAGGAATTATATGATGCTGAAAAAGCCACAGTATGTATAACGCATTACACCCTTTGTGCTGTGTTGTCTACTGACCCCTAAAGGGCCTGGGTGGGGTCCAAGGGCCAGGGATATGTTAGTGCTGGCCAAGTAAGGCTAACTTTTTGGCAGATCTTTAGGCAGCCAAGGCCCCTTCCCCCTAGATCTCTCAGTACCACTGTTTATTTCCAGGACATTTTTTCCTTCAAAACAAAATTTTGATTGGGATATAACCAAACTATGAGAAATGGGATTTGGCTTTGTCACTTTTAGAAATTGAGGATTCAAAAAATAAAACATAAGTTAGCAGTCCCAGCATACTCAATCTAACAGTAGAAATAAGTTAGCATTCCCAGCATACTCAATCTAACAGTAGAAATAAGTTAGCAGTCCCAGCATACTCAATCTAACAGTAGAAATAAGTTAGCAGTCCCAGCATACTCAATCTAACAGTAGAAATAAGTTAGCAGTCCCAGCATACTCAATCTAACAGTAGAAATAAGTTAGCAGTCCCAGCATACTCAATCTAACAGTAGAAACAAGTTAGCAGTCCCAGCATACTCAATCTAACAGTAGAAATAAGTTAGCAGTCCCAGCATACTCAATCTAACAGTAGAAACAAGTTAGCAGTCCCAGCATACTCAATCTAACAGTAGAAATAAGTTAGCAGTCCCAGCATACTCAATCTAACAGTAGAAATAAGTTAGCATTCCCAGCATACTCAATCTAACAGTAGAAATAAGTTAGCAGTCCCAGCATACTCAATCTAACAGTAGAAATAAGTTAGCAGTCCCAGCATACTCAATCTAACAGTAGAAACAAGTTAGCAGTCCCAGCATACTCAATCTAACAGTAGAAACAAGTTAGCAGTCCCAGCATACTCAATCTAACAGTAGAAATAAGTTAGCAGTCCCAGCATACTCAATCTAACAGTAGAAACAAGTTAGCAGTCCCAGCATACTCAATCTAACAGTAGAAATAAGTTAGCAGTCCCAGCATACTCAATCTAACAGTAGAAACAAGTTAGCAGTCCCAGCATACTCAATCTAACAGTAGAAATAAGTTAGCAGTCCCAGCATACTCAATCTAACAGTAGAAATAAGTTAGCATTCCCAGCATACTCAATCTAACAGTAGAAATAAGTTAGCAGTCCCAGCATACTCAATCTAACAGTAGAAATAACTTAGTAGTCTCTCACCCCCTCCTCTCTTCCCCTGGTAATAGTTTTAACACAATCAAAATTGGGAAAACTATTCATGAAGAAGCTTCTTATTACAAATTTCATTTTCTCAGACATGCTGCAACAAATTATTTCTGATTGTAACAACAAAGCTATAGATACTACCAGGGAATTGTTTGACTCCCTGATGCTACAAAAGAAATGCAAACTAGTTACATAATAGTTATGTATGACATGCTAAATTAAAGGGCGAAATGTTTTACTGAAATGAAAAACAAAAAACAGTATGACAGATGGAAGAGACTTTTGTATTTTTACAAAATTCAAAAAATAAATCTTTCTCTTTAACATGAATTTACATATTCACTCTTAAAAATCTTCAATGATGGCAGCAAACTATTGATTTCTAGAATAATAATGCAGAACCTTATTCACTAGTAAATGCTACATGATTCATTATCATACTTATTCTCAGCCCAAGCAGTGCATACCTCCACCATGCTGGATGTATACATCCATCACACTGAAGAATGCACACCTCCGGCATGCTGAAGGTTTCTCCTCTGCTTAGGTCATAACCTAAGGCTACATTTAAAATGATCCTCCAAAGATAACTTGTATCTCTTTGAAATAAGACAATTGTATTAATTTTACTACATCAAGGGGCCCTCATGATGACTGTTTCTTTTTTAGGCCCCAACAAAATTTAAATTTATGTCCTAAATTCAAATGAAATATGTATCTTAACAAAGAAGGGGGCAGAGGACCATGACCACCATTTATCAGTATGTAGAGTCCCCTCCCAAACCCCTTCAACACTTTTGCAAGAAAATACAATTCACATTCCATCATTCCCCTACCATGCCTACACTTAAAAAAGATGAAAATGCTCAGAAAGGTTGTACAGGTTTGGCCCCTCTTTTGAAAAGTCTCCATACTAGTGGGTAACACTCATTCATTTAAAGAAATACTGCTATTAAATCAGATTATCACACCCAACAATTAATTTAAAGTGATAAGACTGGATAACACAGATTCTCAAAATTGTGAATAGATATGGTAAATGATGTTACATGCTAAAACAAAAAGGTTTGAAACATGAAACCAGGGATTTGTTATTTCCAAATAACAAATCCCTGATGAAACATAGGTCATTCATAATATGCAATGGTTCAAATAATTTAGATAATATAAATTAGGGGTATAATACAAATACCAATATCAAATTTTCATCGCAACTTTTAGCCTTCATTAAATGAATAAGAATGCAGCAATGGTTTAACAACAATTCAATCAAGAAATCCTCTCCTCATTAGTCTTTCTGCTTATAGCAACATTAATGTATCTTGTTTACACAATTATCATTTTAAATTTTTGAACTATTCATTTGTGAACTGAAAGTTGGGAAAATGCAAAATATTTTCTTTCTATCGCCCCTAAAACCTCACAACCTAATGTACACCGTTCTAACATATAGAATATAATAATATTATATACATAATATATAGATAATATATTATATAGATTTGGTGTAAACCTGTGGTGCAGTCAAAGGAAACAAATCTGCCCAAAACTGTTGCTGGTAAAATGGTCCCCCCCCTCTCTTGTTGGACTGTGGCCCCCTAAGTGAGTCTAATTTTGATGCAGATTACTACACTGATGTAAACAATTGTTTGAGATGTTACAGTAAAATTATTCCTCTCAAACTATATATAGGAGCCAAAAAGGGTACACAAAAGTGTGGGAACATCATGGGAACATCATGGAAACTTCTTGAATTTTTTTGCAAAAGCTGAACTGTTGCTATGCATAGAAATGTTGCCTTTTAAAATCTACTAGAAATGGGGCCTATGTCCCTTACTCTGAAGCCATTTTGTTGTACTTATAAGTGATATGAAAACAATTTTGGCAGCAAACCTCTCTAACCTCCACCCCACCCACATGCTTTCCTCCTGACATTCTTATAAGATCAACCAAAAACATTTTCATTTAACTTATATACCTCATCAAACCTTCCTTACAGCTTTTGAAAAATTGATTCTTAAAAGGATACATATTCAATCTTTCTTTTAACAATGGTAAAATATACTACATTCCTCAGTAATACACTTTACATGCTCCAGCATTTTCTCCCTTCCTTTAAATGCTGCATGCATTTACAAAATGTACACACAGTTTAATTCAAAATACTTTAAATGATAAAACCTTTAAAAATCCAATGTTGCGTATACATGTGGGAATATCTCATGACTGACAATACACATAAATATAAGTATGATTTTATCATATACAGTAAGTGCCGATAAAACTCAAATGCAATATTGTAAGTAATTGAATGCATATAAATGACAATATACAAAACGAAGATACAAAACCACTGATGACTCATACAAAACTCATTCAGGCCTTAGGTCTGTATTTCTTTCCCTGGTCTTTATTTTATTCCTCCTCAATTTCATGCTATTTTTTTTGTTTAAGATCAGGAATAGCAACCCCTGATTATCTGGAATTGCTCCATCAGGTCCATTTTCTTATATCTTCCTACAGAGCAGCATCTTCAAATTCATTTTTTCCCCTCCATCAACAGTTTGAAGGAGCATTCAACTGAACTGTGAGAGAGGCATTATTTTGGGGTCTCTAGAATATTTAAATACACTTTTCTTGCACATGATGGCAGTGATAACCTTTGATATGAATGATAAAATCAACCATTAGCATTTCTAATGAAAACTTTATTCATTTTTCAATGACACCTTTATTCAAATCTAGACCACTTGTTATTTCAAAATTCCTATGAATTAGCCAAAAGACACTCACTTTTTGTCCGAGAGTTCCTTAATATTTAGTTGTTTTTTTTATCCTCCGAGTCATTTTATATAATGTACACATTATGAAAATATGACTATCTTAAACCCTAGAATACATTCATCTTTGCATATAAATGTGTGAATATCTGCATGCCTATTGATACAACAAAATGCAAGTATGTTTATAACATGCAAATGCAAACTCTTTCTAATGCAAACTGAAATGCAACGCTGTTAGTATTTTATGCAAGTAAATGACAAGATGCATGATAATGAGTTCAAGACTGCGAAAGACAAAATGCACATGATGTCATTCAAATACCTTCCACCTCTTTATGAGGTTCTTTGCTCTCTGTGACTTTCTCATCTCCTGCATTTTCTTCCAAATCAAAATTCTGGTCTTCATTGCCCTCTGCTTGTTCATCATCTTGAATTCCAACTACAGCAATTTCCTTATGATCCCCTATTTCTTCAGCATCATCTCTAGTTCCTCCTTCATATCCAAATTCTTTTGTGTCTTCCCAAGAAGCAGCATCTTCTAATTCATTGTTCTTTCCTACATCAACATTTTCATATTTTAAATTGTCTAAATCCTCTGCACAATCTAAGTGACCATGTTTGACAGCCTCAGTTTCAATAACAACATTATCATCTGTTATACTGTCAATGTTTTCATGTTTCTGTTGCCCATCCTTCTCTCGGAGTATTAATTCTTCTGGTGTTTGGGGATCATTCGCACTCTCCCCAAGCAAAATGCTGTCTTTATCTGAGCCTTCCCAGTCCGAAAGATCTGCAGGTTCTGGAGAAAATGCTCTGTCACTGCTCCCAGGAAGCGAATTTGTAAGTTCACCACCCATTTCAGAAATGGATCGACCTAACTGCACAAGGCCTTCAATAGAGTCATGAGGACTGGACCATTTTTGCTGCAGGAGGTCTGGCTGTGGACTTCCAGCAATGGATAACCTCATGGAGCTCACATCATCAACATCAGAAGTAGACCTAGTTGCAACAAAAAAAAAAAAAAAGGTTTCTAAGATCAAGTCTACCATATGCAATGACACTCATCAATTAAAACATAAATTAAAAGTTAGTTAAATCCTACCAGTTAAATGGAGCCAATTGAGACTCGTCACTGCTTCTCCTTAGCTTCCTTAGTGCAAACAGATGAAGTAGTTGATCCCCCTTGGATGGGCCACCCATCCATAGTAGCAAGCTGGCACTAACTTCACAGCCAAGTCGGCTGGAGCAATCAGAAACCATGGTAGCTCATTGGTAGAGCATCACTCATACTCCAATGGTAACAGGTATGATTCCAAGTTTGTGTGCAGATTTGCATTCTTGAGCAAGACACTTCTTATCCGAATCATCAATTAAGTGATCATTAAATCACATGGACTACAATCTTATAACCATGCTATATTCAAACACAATTAACCTTTGCAGGCTACTAAAATTCATGATGCAATTTGAGCAACTACATTTTGAGAAATTGCTTGATCCCATGTACAGGATAATATAAAAGAAGAATATTTCTTAAACACAGTTTAATATTTACTTCTCAGCGAATGAAATAATCCATTGTCAATTAATAAATTACAAAGAATATCAATCTTACCTTTTTTCTTCTGCTTTTGAACCTAAAAGAGAAACAATACAGAAGAACATTAGTGTTACAGACAGTCATATTTACTTAAAGGTATATGGACAGGCAACATTAGCTAAGTTGATTTAAAGTCTACTAAAACACATGAAGAAAGCAAAACAATTCATCAAAATCAGTTAAAAATTGGCTACAGTACAGCTTTTTGAATCTTTCATTCGAATGTGCACTGTTTTTGTGTTAATCTTGTAATGTATGAACAGGGCATAGATAGTGTCTATTTGATGTAAATCCTTTGTTTTCTAACCCTCTGCCATTTCTCTTTAAAAAAGCGAAGATAATTCTAATGAAGAGGATTTGATCTTTGACCCAACCAACCTCAAGCTGGAGAAAGGAATTTTCAAGGTCTGAAATTAAGAGAAGAAATATCAAGAAAAACAAAGCATTTTAAGGAATTTTCTGTTCATACATCACAATTTTTTCAATACATTAAAAACATTTCAAAATTTGATTATTCATAACTTGAAAACTACACATGCTCTTTTAAAATTGAAAACAATTTAACTCCGACTTTAATGCTCCTTTCGGTTAGTGGTTGAACCCTTTTGTACCTGTCCATAGGCCTTTAACAGGGTTGTATCCAATTACGGCCAGAGTGTAATCTGTTGTGTAATATTTGTGAAAGAGCTTATTCTCAATAATATTATATATGGAATTTATATGGCACATTTTTTAGTTTAAAGAACTATTCAAATGCGCTCTACAACTAACAGACTAGTTCTCCAGCTGCCTATGGGCGCACATGAACTTAGTACTTGAAAGGTACCAATAAAGGTACCAATAAAGGTACTAATAAAGGTACTAATAAAGGTACCAATAAAGGTACTAATAAAGGTACCAATAAAGGTACTAATAAAGGTGCTAATAAAGGTACCAATAAAGGTACCAATAAAGGTACTATGAAGGTACTAATAAAGGTACCAATAAAGGTACCAATAAAGGTACCAATAAAGGTAATAATAAAGGTACTAATAAAGGTACTAATAAAGGTACCAATAAAGGTACCAATAAAGGTACTAGTAAAGGTACCAATAAAGTTACCAATAAAGGTACTAATAAAGGTAACCATAAAGTTACCAATACAGGTACTAATAAAGGTACCAATAAAGGTACCAATACCAATTAGGTATTTCCAAGAAAAGTTTCCATATCTACACCTGCATATCTATTTTCGCTAAAGATTATATTCTATTCTCGAAGAATTCTATTCTGCTCCAATTATGGCATCACAATCCAGAAATTTCTTTCTGAACTTGATTTCTGCTCCTCAAACTTTCAAACACCCTACTTCTAATATAAATGTGATAATTATACATCAAGTTCAAACATCCTACTTCTAATATAAATGTGACAATTATACATCAAGTTCAAACACCCTACTTCTAATATAAATGTGATAATTATACATCAAGTTCAAACACCCTACTTCTAATATAAATGTGATAATTATACATCAAGTTTTTGGTCAAATCATTCAATTGAAATAAAAAAGGCTTTTAAGATGCAAAATTCATGCCAATGAAAATCTAAAGAATTGAAGATATTTATTTCCAACAGATAAAAATATTAACTGTTGCAATCTGGTACAAGGACAGTTTTGGGCAGAGGATGGATTTTCTCCATGAAAATGGACAATACGATCAAAAGCGGGAAGAAACCAATGAAAGAAACCCACACAATACTGTTTAAGATCCCTTTAACAAATGTTTTGCTTAAGTGAATAAATGACTTCCAGCAAATAATGTCTAACAGTTTTTAGTTACGAAAACACCTGATACAATTATAAAATGTGACCTCTCATAATAAACAAACTCATGCTGGCTACTGTGTGTCTATGAGCAACATCTAGTTCAAAAAATATTGTGTGTGTGTGTTGGGGGAAAAAAATAAAATTAGAGGAATCATACTCAGGGATTTAAGCAAGAATGAAAATTAAAAATACCTGCATTGTAAAGTGCAATAGATAAATGTAAAACATTGCATTCATTCAGTGTAGCTTCCAGGGGCCTCAGTATAGATTGTAACCCTAATGGAATCATGGGTAAGTAAAACAAGTAAAAACAGTGTTCACCATTTGTAAAAAATAGTTACATTCAAACTATTCCCAGGAAAATATTCTGCCAGATCCCCCATCCCGCCTAAATCAAAATCTTAAGTCAAAAGACTTTATACATATTATTCTCCTTCATCCTCATCATAAAACTAAGAAAAGTAGAGAAAGTAAAGAACAATCATGATGTAACGATGCAGGACCAGAAAGAAAAGGACAATTACCATGTAACGATACAGGTCCAGAAATCGTTAAAAACTCCATATTAGGAGGTAGATCATCAGGGATCTCCTGTTAGAGACAAGACAAATTTAATCGTAAATAGATTGACAAGAAAAATGATTTTACACTGTGAGTAACTTTTACACCAATGAAATTTTGCCACTTTTTACTATAAAATTGGCAGTAAAAATTAAAAAACAGAAAATAAAATAAGATAAAAACAATGTAAACAATTTACCACAGACTTCAAGTCTGTACTTCATATATATTACCCTAAATATATTCCAAACAACCTCTGCTACCATCAACAGTTGGGGGTGAAAGGGACATGTGTGCACAATAATTTGTGGGAGATGAGAAATATTGTTCTTTATATATATAATTTCCTTATAAATTGGTAAATGTAGGTCTTATAATGTCTAAAAAGATTTAAGAAGAGCAACAAACTACAAGTCTGATATTGTCAGATTGACTATAAGGTTCATCAATGTATTACCATTCAGTCCCCTCCCAACCTTTAGCAGAAATACTGCCCTTGAATTTCTAGGAAAATGCATATTTGCTCCTGCCCCATTGCAGGGACTATATAATAATCTGTTCATAATCGGGTGGCTTCCGAGCTTCAGCTTAAATGGGATAGGACATTTCTTATGTTAGATGACATGTTTGGGAATCTTTTTAGAAAAAAGTATTCTTAGGTTTGTTTGTTTGATGAGGTCTTAACAGCACCACGACAACGAGGGTCAAATTGTGCCTGAGAGGTCAGATCATTTTAGAGGTAGGAAGGAAAGAAAACAGGGGGAGATTGAGAGAAATTCAAGAACAAAGGTCAGAAAGCTGTAATCGAGAGAGGAGTTGCATAAATGAAACAAAAACAAGAGGGGGTGGAAGAGGAAAATTAAATATGCGTGTAGAGGGATGCATGATGAAGGAAGGAGATTATTTTATCCAGAGGATTTTTCTGGAAGAACTCAGCAATTGAGTTGTGGGGAGCGAGGGAAGCTCTGGGAAGGTTGTACAGGGGGCAAGCAAGGAGAACGTGATGGATAGTGAGGATGCAGTGGCAATTGTTACAGAGGGGTTGGGGGACCCAATAAGGAGGTGGGAGTGAGTGAGGTGGGTGTGACCAATTCTAAGACGGGTAATATGAACGTTGTCGATACGAGAGAGGTTATTGATGGTGGATTTGATCGGGATTGTGGGCTGGATGACATGGAGTTTGTTATCAGTTTGGGAGTTCCATGAGGTTTGCCAGCGGTCATGAACAAGGGAAGCGATAAGCGGTTTGATGTCAGAGAGGGCTTTGGAAAAAGGGGTAGGGAGGAGGTTGAGGGCAAGCTTAGCGGCTGCATCAGCCCTGTCATTGCCAGGGATGCCAACATGGCTGGGTATCCAGAAGAAAAGAACCCTTTTCCTGCAGAGGGTGGGAGAAAAGAGTTTCCAGAGGAGGAGGTGGCATGTGAGGTTATCCCATTTAACCCTTACTCTACCACGCGGCGATAGTATTGCCGTTTTCAAACCAACTTTTTCTAAAAATAAAATCGGGACTTTACCACAGTCCTATAAGATTATTCTTGGTATCATCTTAAAGTAATCGGATATTCTTTCACAAAATGAAACTTTTTCATGGGGGTCATATTACATAATTTTTAGAAAAAGTACATCAAAAAAGGGGAAAACTCAATAATTGCTAAAAGATTTACAATTTTTTTATTTTTCTCTTTAACATCTTACGATAATTTCAAGATCACATTTTTGCTTCAAAATCAAACACGCAAGTTCTAAGACATGATAGTATTAGTTTCTGGTATAATTTTTATAATCCCTACGTCCAATCTTTTGTTCTCGAGAAATTTCTTCAAAATATCATGAATTTCTGCCATTTTTGACCCGTTTTTTTCAAAAAATCGTGTAACCCAAACCGTACATCACGCATGCTTTGTTGAACCGCCGTTCGAAAGCGCTTGAAATTTCCTTTCATTTGATATATAAATAAAGGCATACCCCCCTCTATTTAGAACCTATCCTATAAGAATAAAATTACACCTCTCCAATTTGAACGACTATGTGGTGCAGAGGAAATGTACGCAAATAGCGTGCGAGCTCTCCGGATTCGAGTCTCGCCGTGACCCCTGCATAATTATTTTTCTGCTGCAGCTTTCAGGGGACGTTGACTTTTATCATTTTTGATGTGTTTTCATCTTTCTTTTCTTTCTAAAAATCATAGATTAGTATCATTGGAAAGGAAATTTCAAAAAGAATCTAAATATGTAACACAAATCTCTGTTTTCAATACTGACAAGAAGTTATACTTCTGCAAAGATTGACCATTTGTTGAGCAAATTTAGCCAAAAATTGCTTAAATTGCATAGTTTTGTCCAATATTTCCTAAATTGGTTTTAATTACTCAAAAGATAAATATCTTAGCATCTATTCCAACCAAACTTGTAACGAAAGAAAATGAAAGGAAAGTTGTCAAAAATGCATATGAAAAAAAAGTTACGAAAATTAGGGTCTCTATTTTTAAAGCCCTGGTAGAGTAAGGGTTAAGATTGAGTAATGAAGTAAGAACAGCCTTTGAGTTGGAAAAAATGGCAAAGTGGCTCTGAGGAGAGTACTCAATAAAGTTGAGGGCGAGGAGAATGGCCTTAGCCTTGGCTGAAAAGTTGGATGAGTAGTCAGGAAGTCTGCTACTGAGGGTGATGTCTTGGATGATGGCAGCAGCAGCTGTCTTGTTGCCTTCCTTGGAGCCATCAGTATAGATGGAGGTGTAATTTGAGAGTTGGTCTTTGATTTGGTTGTGGAGATTGATAAAGAGGTTAGGGTGGGTTTGAGTTTTATGATAAGTGGAGAGGTCTAGGTGGACAGAAGGGAGGGGGATGTCCCAAGGTGGAAAAGTGGGCCAGGAGTAGGTGCCGAGAGTGGCGGGGTTGATGCCGAGATGGAATAGGTCTGATTTAATGCGTAAGCTGAAGGGAGGGGATAGCGTTTTAGTCCTATCAAAGAGGAAGGAGAAATTGGGGTACCTAATGAGGTTGTAAACAGGGTTCTGGGTGTTGGTGAGGACTCTACATCTAAGTAGAAAGGGGGGTTCGTTGGCTTCAACATGAAGGCTGGTGATTGGGGAGGTCCTGTAGGCTCCTAGACAAAGCCTGAGGGCTTCATTTTGGATGGTGTTGATGTGGTTGAGGTATGAATTGTGAGCGACACAGTAGACAATATTGCCATAGTCGAGCTTGGCACGAATGGCGAGCCTGAAAATTTTGAGGAGAGCATAGTGGTCCGCTCCCCAAGTGGTGTTGGAGAGGAGTCAGAGGATGTTGAGGGAGCTGTTGCATTTTAGTTTCAGGTTGGTGATGTGTTGCTTGTAGGTGAGCTTGGGGTCAAGAGTTAGACCCAGGAACTTTATGTGTTCAACTTTAGGGATGCGATTCCCATTGAGCATAAAAATCGGGTTGAGGTTGTTGAAATGACAAAAGTGCATGCAGACTGTCTTGTCTTTGGAGAATTTAAAACCGTTATTGTTGCTCCAGACTTGCAGCTGGTTGAGGCTGATTTAGAGCCTATTTTCGACAATAGGAAAGCTAGGGGAGGAGTAGAAGATGGTGAAGTCATCCACGTAGAGGGTACGTTTGATGCTGGGGCCAAGGTTATTCGCGATGTCAATAATGCTCAGGTTGAAGAGAGTGGGAGAGAGGGTGCTTCCTTGGGGGACGCCCTCTTCTTGGAGGTACGGGTTGCAAAGGGTGTGGCCAATACGAACTTGGAACTGCCTGAGTGAGAGGAAGTTTTGAATAAAGATGGGGAGGTGCACTCTGAGGCCAATGGTGTGAAGTTTGCGGGTAACGCTGTATTTCCAAGTAGTGTCGAAAGCTTTCTCAAGGTCACAAAATATGGCAATGAGGTGTTCCTTTTTTGCAAAGGATTCCCGGATAGCAGTGTCGAGCGTAGTTAACTGGTCAAGGGTATTGCGACGTTTTGGGAAGTCGCTTTGGTGAGGGGAGAGGATTCTGTTGATCTCTAGGAACCAGTTTAGTCTCTGATTAATGATTTTTTCCATAATTTTACAGAGACAGCAAGTGAGGGCTATGGGTCGGTAGCTGGAGGGGTCGGTAGCTGGAGGGGTCGGTACCGTCCTTCCCCAGTTTAAGAATGGGGATGACAATAGCTGTCCTCCAAATGAGGGGAAAGGAGTGTGAGGACCAAATGTGGTTGAAGATGGTGAGTAGGGCCTCGATGGGAAGGTGTTTCAGGAACTGGTAGGGGATGTTATCTGGGCCATTGGAGGTGCAGCCAGCGCCGTTGATGGCTTGGTTTAATTCAGAAAGGGTGAGAGGGGTGTTGTAGCTTTCGGAGTTGTCGAGGGAAAAGTGATTCTCCGGGCTTCATCGCAAGCTTTTTTGGTTTTGAAAACATTAAAGTAGTTGGTCGAGGACCAGATGTTGCTGAAAGAGGCGGCGAGGTGGTTAACGATGTCCTTTTTTGCGATGAGAAGGTCACCATTTTATGAATCTGATCACCATGTGAAAACTAAGACGTAATTCACTTCAATAGCGCAACAGAATAAACATTTTACAAATCACAAATTAATACAAATGCATTTAAAAAATATACAATTCAAATTGATTTCTTACCTCTTCAAATTCTTCAAAAATATTTCTTGGACTGTATTGTGATGAAATATATTCCCTGAAAAAGAGATTTTCATACTTAGATAAATGTGAAGTAAAAGCTTAGAAAAAGGAGTAAAATCTCACAAGATTAGCCAAAAAAGTGTTATCGAAGAAAACAAATTGGGCTGCATCCCAGGAAATATGACTGGATGAGTTCAATTATGGGCCCATTCGTATGCGTGGGTGGATGTGTGTAGGAGGGGGGGGGGTTACTTTTTTATATGATTTTCATATTCTCACAAAATGTCACATGATTTTCTTACATTTTGGTACTGCATAAGCAATCTACCTGTGAACTATGCTGGGAACCTGGTGGTGTTGTTTCACTGTTAAATCCCTTTCTTGTAAGAATGTGTCCATCAAGTTTGACCAAATGTCTGTAACTTTACAGAGTTGGTGGTACTGTGATGGTCAATTGTGAGCCCCCAATGAACATTGCTTACTGTCCTCTTATGATATAATACATACAATTCTTAATTAAACCATACCTACATAACATATAAATTCATATGGAACTAAATACATCATTTCTTATATAAAGTGTTATCACATAAATTTCGTACTAACCTAAAATTAGAACTCTTCCCTCCGAGATGGCGGACAGCCATCATGGATGAAATGGTGAGTGGGTGAATGGTGGTGGTGCTATGACTAGCTGCACCCGGTACCTTCACACGATGACTACGAGGCTGAAGAAACAAAGAAGAGGACAGTAAGTTTGCTGAGAACATTTTTTTCTAGAATAAACATGCTCTTTATTTCATAGGCATACAAACTCAGAAGTTTTGTGGGGAAAAACACTTTTGCCTGAAACATAATTTTAGCTGTTTTTAAATCAGATTATGGTACAAAATTGGATGCCTTTGATGTTTTCATTCTTCTTGTGTCTCTTTTTGCCAGAAGTGAGATAGTGAAAATCTGAAAATTTTCATCTTAATATCATTGTTGTGATTTTTCTTGAACTTAAATTGGGTTATTCCCCAAAAAGTAATCTTTTAAAAGCAGTAGCCATGATTCCTCAGCACCTGCTTCGGCCACTGCTATTTATCAGGATTTGCTTGAATTTTGGCACAAAGTGTGCCAGAGGGGTTATATTATACCACAACAACTTAAACAAGTGGTGTAATTTTAGAGAAGGCAACCTTAAAGGTTTAGAAATATAACAGGTTGCAGGATAACAAGTCAGTAGTATGGCAGAGTAATCATTCCTACAAGGAGCATAGATCTTTTTTTATTTCATTTTATGCATTTAGTATTTTCTGCCAATTTTCATTTCTTGAGGAGGAACAAACCATTCCAAGCTTACCTTCAAGGAAACTATCTCTTTGACTGGAAGACTGGAAGCAGTCCTTGGTCTCGATCCTGCTGACGTGGACCCAGCTGATCTCAGTGACCTTGGTGTTGCACTCTTGCTCCTGTTTCTATAGACACATTACAGGTAATGGAAGAGAAATCATAAAACAAGTTGAAACTTTACAGAGCTATGGACAAGTAAAAATTCAGTACATGCAACAATAAAAATAGCAAAAAAAAATCCCATCAAAATTGGTTAAAGACCATTTTATAGCATTTGCATCTTGAAGTATTAATATGCAAATTTTATGCAAATTTGGTGATGAATGAACATACATGCCTCACTATTTTCTTATGCAAATCCTTTGTTTTTGATCATGTAATACAATTGCTTGAAGGAGATTAGATGATTCTGACAAAACAGTTTTTATATCTTTGGCCATATTCCCCATCATAATTTAGGAGAAGAAGATAGTCTCATCATATTCAAAGACTGAAATTAAGGAAAACAATATAAAGAATGACAAATCTTGCATATGCCAAAAAATCCTAAAAACTTTGATAGTGGCCATAACTCAAAACTAGATATCCTTTTTTTCAAAATTTAAAGAATGTTTTACTCAGAATTTTCACTATTTTTAATATGAAGTGAAAGAGTACATTTCTGTAGCTGTCCATATACCTTTAAGGATTTTAAATTGTGACCCTATATATAAAGTATACAAAATTATTCTGACAAGAACTAAGATTACTTCGCACACTTTTTATGTCCCTTTGCATAAAATCAAACACAAAAATATATAACACAAAGTATATGGACAATCTGCCCAAATGATATCTCTTGAAGTGATTGTGCTCCCCTTTGAGAAAAGTCCTGGCTACAGGCCTGCCGCTATTTAACTACAGTATCCATTCATAGATCTCTTTATCTCCGTAACTGGCTACAGGCCTGCCGCTATTTAACTACAGTATCCATTCATAGATCTCTTTATCTCCGTCACGTATTTGTATATGATTCAGTGCAAAGAAAGAGACTCTGTGCTGTACCTAAACCATTAAAGGTCTATGGACGTATACCAATATCTTACTTGGTTAAAAGAGTATTCCAATCTCAACAGATCAGTTTTCTAATTTTGAAAACATTGCTTCTAGTTTCTGACTTATGGCTGATCAAAATTTGATCACTTTCTAATTTATGTTAAATTTGTGATGTATGACTGGGCAGACAGCTGTAATTCTTTCAATTTTGTTCCTAAATTGCAGCCACTGAAAGTTTTGTGGAAAGTTTATTCCTGCTAGAATTTGATTGGGGAATGGCAAACTTTTGGTCACAATTTGTAGCACAAACTTCAAAGAATTAGGATAAATATTTTTAAAAGAAAGGATTTACAAAAGACATTAACTAACCAAGGTGGCCCTGTAATACATCACAAATTTACATAAGAATTTACAAACAAATTTGCATATTGATGCGTAAGATTTCAAAGCGTTGTAACATGGACAATTTGTAACCAATTTGAATGAACTTTTGATACACATGCTTAGTCCAGGATGATCTCCTGTAAACATCTGTTTCAAGTGTAGCAACAAATCATGACTGTACCCATGGCTGTAACTAGGTGCATGAGAAAAGGTGAAGAGGAAGTGAGGGAGTCTCAAACAATTCAAACTGTTTGACAGCCTTAAGACTGTCCCTAAAGTGTTAATCAAATAATAAGACTAACTAATATGAAAAAGTACAAAACTCAAAACAAATGGTGGAGAAAATATTCAAAAATACTGTATCATTGTAGGTATATTCATGTCAAAAGTTCAATATTCAAGTTTTTGTCTAAGAAATAACTGGTGCCAGAAATCTACTGTATGAAGAAGGACATAACATACAATTACTCTTCTTGTTGGTTTTCAGTATTTTCCATTACTCTACCTATGGTGTACATTCACTACATTTGTTACCATGAAAAATCAACTTACTCTACAGAAAGTTATTGTGATAAACATATGACATAATGAAACATTTTCCTAATAAGTGAAAATATTTGACTCATTTTGAATAACATACATCAACAACAACAATAGGTTTGTGAGGTCACTTCCTGTAAAAACGATTTCTTATAATAGCCATTTTCAAACAAAGATTCAAAATATAATCATTTGTATATGCTGGTTGATTAGTGAGAATTAACAGAACTTTGAAAATGTTGGTCTGAGAGGGTAAGGATTAGTTGAGGGGTCAAGCAAGTCCATCTTATATGAATGAGGACTTCAAAAGACACCAAATGGTGAAGAAAGCACTCAAATATCTTATTCTGTTAAAGAGATACCTAAGTTTAAAGTTTGGTATCATTTGGGTAGAAACGACTGAAATCAGACTAGTTCTGACGTCATAGCCTCAGATTCCTCACAGTGTTTATGTATTTTATCATATTTTGTACTGCTTAAAAGCCATTGGATATGTCAGGAAAGTAGTAAAAGAAAATCTTGAAAGGGTAATTATGATTTAATTACCACCTGAAGAAAGTTTGAGGAATAATAATTCAAATAGGAAAAAAACTTCAGAAATTTTCTTTAAACTACAGTAACAATTGTTAAGAATGTGAGGATGCGTTAACCTTCTATAACAGACTTACTACAACAGTCATTACTATGCTTTTTCACTATTTTGTTTCTTTTGAAGTCCTCTTTCATATAAGATGGACTTGCTTGACCACTGAACTATTCCTTTAAATCAAAGTTAAGTGAAGAGTGCAGATGTGCAAAGTTGGTGGAGCTGAGTGTGTTGAGTGGTACTGCCATGGTTGGCTGTGGTGACAGTATGTCAGACCCTATTTTTATAGTTAATGTGTTGTAGATAAGTTATGGGTTTGGAAGTAGGTTGTTGTTGACAAGGTCTGTTATGGTGTTGGAGGGGGTATGATGGTCCTAGGGAAAATCTACAGGGGCACTCTGTATGGATGTGTTTGATAGTGAGTTAATTAAGTAAATGTTTTGACATGTTGGCAAATGTGCAAAAGTAGTTTTGACGTAATGACGAATGTGCAATTCACAATGTTTGAATGCAAATTAATATGATTTACAATTGTTTTGTGTTATTTATTGATTATTTACCATTTTAATTATTTATTAGTTATATAAAATCAGGAAAATAAACATGTAAATCAAATTAATATGCATTTAAACACATTTGTCACTATGTCAAAACAGGGACGACTTGTTGTGAAGATGTGGGGTGAGCCAGACAGGACGTTGAAGTGTATGAAGTGGGTGTAGTCTATTCTAAGGCAGATGATGGTCACCTCATCTTTACAGGGAGGTTGGTGATCGCTTAGTTTGTAGATATTGGGGATAAATATTGGGGAAACAATGTTTTCGATTTATTTCACTTTACTTTCTCTTGTTCATACATGGACATGACAACTAACTGTGGCAGCACCAGAATGTTGTTTCTTGCTGATGGGGGACATGGTGGGGGGGAGGGGAGGGGGGAGGGAGGAAGGTAAAATAACAAATAAACTAAACAAATTTTGTCAATGTAATATATTTAATTAGGGAAAGTGTGAGAGGGGGGTGCCACTGGTCACTTATTCTAATCCTTTAGACAAAGTATCAACTATAGGTGAGGCTAAAGAGTATGATTTGGTTATTTCACAGCATTCATGCAGTAAGTATACCTCAGTACTTTACAGTAGGTTGGACTTCCAAAGCCGTCATCTCTCCATCTAGATGGTGAGGATCATCAACACAAAAACATCACAAATAACGAAAACAATTCAAACATGCAGTAATCACAAGTGCGAGAGAATTACAGTTCACTGCATAACACAAAACTCTCCCTTTCTTGGAATATACTTCTGGAAAAGTTTCTCTCACATGACACCCCCCCCCCTCCCACTTACCCACTCACCCACTCACCCCCAACACTTTTCTAAACATTGGTAAATTTTAAAAATCTCCAATCATTTGCAACCACTTGGTAAACGTTGACAAAAAAATTATGGTTGAATTAGTGATGCGTGATTAATAATTGGCAATTATTGTTTTTGTAACTCCCAAGTAATATTGTTTTGCCCTTGGTGGTAATTGCTGTTTTTAACCGTTGGGTGCAACTCTACAGAGCTTACTTGATTACATCTGAATGCCGCTAAATGACGTTTTTACAGATGCAATTTGCCTGCAAATAATATAAATGTACTATTAATCACAATGACAAAAAAATATGTGCTTTTAATCTTAACATGTATTTCAAAGTCTATTTTACTAATATTGTCAACAGTTAGCCTTCTGTCTGATATGTATACTGTTTTGGTGAATTAACGAGCTATTTCAATGTTCCATATTTTTAACTTTGTACTTGATTAAACTTACTTATATGCACTGCTGGTAGTTCAGTTTTAAAGGGCACATTACAAATATATGTTATTAATCGTTTCATATATTTCATTTTACAAGTCTTTTTGCATCTTTCAAAAAATTTTGGAAGGGGAAAGGGAACCAACATTACCTTCTCAATCCCACATATCTCTGATAAACTCTGAAACAAATTTGAACTAGAAATATCTTCAAATATGATATTTCAACCATGGGTGTAGCCAGGAAGAGAAAGGTCCAGACCTTTTGAAAAGGTCCCGACTATGAGGCAATGACCTTTAAATAGCCTCAGAATAGTTTAAAGACTGCTATTTTGACACATTTTTTTTCGTTCTGCAACCCCCCACTAACCGAAAAGGTTGGCTACACCCCTGTTAGTAAGCCACCATGAAACAAGAGGAGCCGTTGAAATTATAGATATCAAACATGGAGAACCTGCTCAACCATACAACATCCCATTACATCTACAACAACAATGCCAAAGCTATAGACATACCTGTAACGAGTACTGTCAGGCTGCACAGGTAGTAATCTGACTGCATGTGGTATGCCTAATGCTGTTACAGGTCGTTCCTTCCGTCTAAAATGAACGTCGTAGTGAGAGGAACTAGAAGGGATGAACAGGAGCGCATCTGCAGCAGTTGCCGATCTTAGACTTCATGTTTACAAAAAGAGAACACTTAATAATACTTAATAATAGAAAAAAAACATTTTCTTGTTTTTAAATTCAAAATGTGTCATTTTAATTTTAGTTAATACTCGAAGTAATAGATATCATATAATAACTGAAAAATATATATCATATAATAACTGAAAAAACTTCCAAAATCTCATATCAAGAATTCTACAAATAGGTTCTAATAACTTGTTTGCAAAATATTACATACAAACAATTTCAGTCAGTCATGTTATCAGTTATACTATATTCTTAACATATATATATATATATATATATATATATATATATATATATATATATATATATATATATATATATATATATATATATATATATATATATATATATATATATATATATATATATATATATATATATATATATATATATATATATAAATAAATAATATATATATATATATATATATATATATATATATATATATATATATATATATATATATATATATATATATATATGTATATATATATATATATATATATATATATATATATATATATACATATATATATATATATATATACATATATATATATATATATATATATATATATATATATATATATATATATATATATATATATATATATATATATATATATATATATATATATATATATATATATATATATATATATATATATATATATATATTGTCTACTACCAATGGTGGTGCTAGGATTTTGGTCATGAGGAGGGCAAGAGAGGGAAATTTTGTCTCTGTTCTATGGGTGGTGGGGGCCAAAACCTATAAATCGGACAAAATATTTTACTTTACCCCTTTTACTTAATAATTTTGTCCCCCCATAGCCCGCCACTGTCTACTACAAAGTGTAAAAATGTTACATGATGAAATATTAATATTTTGAATGCAATGTGTACATATGTCATTTACCCCATTGATTTTTAAATGTTTTAAGGTCAGTTAATGATTTCTTGAAATTTAATTACTTGTTGTATTGAAGTCTTAACTGTTATGAAGTTAAAGCTTTATTTTCTCAACGAACATTTTTTCCAAAATTTTAAAGATGTTTTCATATATTTCTCAGCAATATTTTAAAATGAGAACAATCTGAGATTCACTTTGTAGAAAGTCCGTAATCAGGACTTTTTGCAAGGGGGAACAAGCACTTCAAAAGGGAGTTTTATATTTTCCATCTGATTGTATGGAAGTGGGGAGGCACACGAAGGAAGAAATGAAGGATGGGTCCTCCTGAAATGATCATTCCTTCAAGGGGGCCATGGTTGTATTAAGCCCCTATTTCCAGTCATTGGTTGTATTAGGTCCCTATTTCCAGCCCTTGGTTGTATTAGGCCCCTATTTCCATTCATTGGTTGTATAAGGTCCCTATTTCTAGTCCTTGGTTGTATTAAGTCCCTATTTCCAGTCATTGGTTGTATTAGGCCCCTATTTCCAGTCCTTGGTTGTACTAGGTCCCCATTTCCAGTCCTTGGTTGTATTAGGTCCCTATTTCCAGTCCTTGGTTGTATTAGGTCCCTATTTCCAGCCCTTGGTTATATTAGGTCCCTATTTCCAGTCCTTGGTTGTAGTAGGTCCCTATTTCCAGGCCTTGGTTGTATTAGGTCCCTATTTCCAACTCATGGTTGTATTAGGTCCCTATTTCCAGGCCTTGGTTGTATTGGGTCCCTATTTCCAGTCCTTGGTTGTATAAGGTCCCTATTTCCAGCCTTTGGTTGTATTAGATCCCTATTTCCAGTCCTTGGTTATATTAGGTCCCTATTTCCAGTCATTGCTTGTATTAGATCCCTATTTCTAGCCCTTGGTTGTATTAGGTCCCTATTTCCAGCCCTTGGTTATATTAGGTCCCTATTTCCAGTCCTTGGTTGTACTAGGTCCCTATTTCCAGCCCTTGGTTATATTAGGTCCCTATTTCCAGCCGTTGCTTATATTAGGTCCCTATTTCCAGTCATTGGTTGTATTAGGTCCCTTTTTCCAGCCCTTGGTTATATTAGGTCCCTATTTCCAGTCCTTGGTTGTACTAGGTCCCTATTTCCAGCCCTTGGTTGTATTAGGTCCCGATTTCCAGTCCTTGGTTGTATTAGGTCCCTATTTCCAGCATCTTTCTTGCATAATTTAAATTTAATTGAGATAGCTAGCAGATTTACTTGAGGTATAAGCAGAGGTATCAGATCTAAAATAAATCTTGTGTAACACCTGTCCACCAAAATACAAACTTCCACATCCATTATGTGTGTTACACCATATCCATATAACCCTGTTTATATACTTTAAAGTTACAATGGTACATAACATACCTATCGAGTGAAGATCTAGCACTATTTGGGGGTGACATGGTTCCCCTACTCTCTGGTCGGTGGTGAAAACCAGGGGCTGTGTGAGGCCTGGGGAGTGGAATACTCACTGTAGGTTGTTTTTGTCCATATGGCAGTTCATCAACATTTAGCTGTAAAGAAAACATTTTTATTCAAAAATAATAACAAGAATAACAAACCAGATGGAAATACATAACATCCAAGAATGATAGTTTTCAAATCTATTGTGGAACAAGAGTCTCGGCACCTTTTCCCCCCTTCCACCCCTATTTAATTTTGGTCTGCAATTTGTAAGATAAGTTCTTTCAGGGACAAAAGTTTTGGTACTTTTTTCCACTCCACACCTTTCAATGTTGGTAAGTAATTTGGAAGAAAAGGTTTTTGGTGATATATCTGCAACATTGAAGAAGGACATAAGGAGAAGAAAAAAAGTGGCAAGTACTATTGTCCAGGATTATTTGCATGTTTACTTCCCACTGTACCATTAATATATGCTAATGTTAAAGGGAAAAAGTCAAATTCAAAGTACTGCATCAAAGGTAGTAGTACTCTTGACCAGTGGGGCTAGCATCTGAGAGGTGGGCATTCCAACAACAATTTTTGATGAGGTTCAAGAAACCTTGATGACATTATTTCTAAAAAAAGGTTCGTCTGTGTGGGTGTGGGGGCCATAGATGGGATTTTAAGGGGAAAGTGGGACACCTCCCCCCACTTTTTTCTGAATTTGTATCTTTTGTATGGTGATTGTTTGCATCTTAGCATGAGTGTGGTTTTGCCCCCCTATTTTTGACTTTGCGTAGGGAAAATCCTGCCCATTTGTGGGGCTTTTCATCTATGAACAGCATATAGATTATTGATACTAAAGCTCTTCAATAACCAAGGGAGGGGGAGGGGGAAGCATTTCCATATGTGAGGTATGTATATATACATATATATATATATATATATATATATATATATATATATATATATATATATATATATATATATATATACATACCTCACATATGGAAATGCTCCCCCCCCTCTTGGTTATTGAAGAGCTTTAGTATCAATAATCTATATAGAATAAAATATAGTTTCAACTGTGAATGATTGATGGACCATTTCTCCTAAGGAGAGATATTGCTTCATGTATATATATATATATATATATATATATATATATATATATATATATATATATATATATATATATATATATATATATATATATATATATATATATATATATATATGTATGTATGTATGTATGTATATATGTATATATATGTATATATGTATATATGTATATAATATATATATATATATATATATATATATATATATATATGTATGTATATATATATATATATATATATATATATATATATATATATATATATATATATATGTATGTATACATATGTATGTATGTATGTATGTATGTATGTATGTATGTATGTATGTATGTGTATGTATGTATGTATGCATGTATGTATGTATGTATGTATGTATGTATATATATATACATATATATACATATATATATACATACATATATATATATATATATATATATATATATATATATATATATATATATATATATATATATATATATATATATATATATATATATATATATATATATATATATATATATATACATGAAGCAATATCTCTCCTTAAGAGAAATGGTCCATCAATCATTCACAGTTAAAACTATTTTTATCACCAGTTTGGAAACAAACTTCTCCCATTAGACACCTAACACCATTTCCATTAAGCTCTGCTATGTTGTGGTTTTAAGTGACCACAAAAAAAGTAGATCCGCTCTTGTATGTGTGTCTTTGTATGGTGTTACCAACTCCCTGGTGTTACAGCATGGGGATATTAGCACAGAGTCTGTATTGAGACTTGGACTAGTATTAGTAAAGAAACAATGTACTGATTTGCTTTCTCTGAATGCATTGTATTTGGATGAGTGATTTCAATTACAAAAGTGCACTGATTGTTCAGCTCTGGTTTTCATGTTTTACTCTTTTATAAGGATTTAGATTTGAGTAAGAGAAGTAATTACATTTTGTCTCTCCTTTTTGATCAAATAAATAAGAAAAATTAATTGTGTCATTCATTATTTTTTTAATAATAGAAAGCTTACTTTCAGTTTTGTGGGTACAAGTCATGTTTCATTATCTGTATGAATAAACTTCCAAATTGGCAGGATGTGGTCAATCTTATTTCTGTCCTTAGCTATTATTAAAAGTAGGCCTACACTTGAGTAATGTTTTCTCTTGTTGACACATTTTGTTAATGATGATGATGGATTTTTTTCTTAAAGTCTATATCTGAATAGTGATTGAGCATTTCACTATAAAATATGAAGTAAAGTAGCCACAGGCATTTTTTTGGGGAGGGGAGGAGGGGGGTCAAAGTCCAACCCCACATTTTTTTTAAATGAAAGCAATTTGTTTGTGAAGGGCTTCGATCTACAAAGGGTGGGGGTCTGCGGATTATATCATGAATACAATAATAGTGAATTATATAGCCATCAGGTAAAATCATTCTTTCATTTTGAAAAGCAAAGGGAAAAAAAATCCCACCAACATATTTTTCAACCAAAAGCAACTTTCTTTGCTAAGTTTTTGGACAAATTCTTATACTTCCTGTACTTCAGAAAGCATTGAAATATTTTGGAATGTGACCCCCCCCCCCCCCCACCCTCTCCCCAACAACCATTTCCCTATATATCAATTTCAATTTGCATACGAGGTGGTCTAAATCTGAAGGTGCAGATGTGAGCTGGTGATGATGGCTGAATACACTTTTTGGCACTGTGACTTCGTCGAGGAGCTGTGTTTGGTAGATTTTTCAGAAAAAATACGAAGAGAAGAGTCACAAGAACAGAAAACAAGAATTATATTTCAGGTGCAAAACTAAAGTCGATTTTCAATGACATGTTTTACACTATCTACATCTTGCATATAATTGTTTGATTCCAAATATTATCTCCATGGCTACACACACTGTTACTGACATGGAAAGTGCATTTCTGAAACAAAGAAAAAGAAAACCTATCTGTTAAAACTGTGATTGACACAGGAAGTACCAGATTACCTCAGCCAACAAATCAAAACAATGAAGAGTGAGAGAGAAAAGTGATAACCTGAGATGTAAATTGAAAACAGCTCCATGGTGAGATCAGAGTTGTTAACCCCTGGTGAGATGTAGCTGATAAGGACTAATAAAACATACAAATGCTATTTCTCAAAACAAATACATGTTTGCACACTTGTGCAGTATGGAGCTGCCAAGATCTAAGGTCTGGTACAAAAGTTTTCTGTATTGAATAGAGCATTGCATTTTCAGTTTATATTCGACTTTAAACTTTTATTTGTAGTTTTCAAGTTATGATTAATCAAATTTTGACAATTACTTATTATTTTGAAAAAAAATGTAATGTATGAACAAGAAAACACCTCAAAAATATATTTCTATGCTTAACTATGCTGACCTTGAATATGTTCAAAATACTTTTCGCAGCTTGAGGTTGGTTGGCGGTATGATAAAGATCAAATACTCTTCATAAGAATTATCTTCCCTTTTTCAAAGAGAAATGACATAGGCAGCGACGTTAGAACCTAAAATAAGGAAACTGGGCGAAGGGGCAGGAGCTGCCCTTTTGAATGTTGGGGGCGGATGGGGCAGTAGGTGCCCTAGCTGTTGAAAGTTATGAGAAATTATTATAGGCCATTCTTGAACCTTGAAAACAAATAGCAATCCACTCTCACAAATCGTGCATAGTACATAGAAGTTGCAACATAGGCCTACAAGTATTTATTTGACACAATAAAAACATGTCATTCACCAGAACCTGACACCGAGGGCAGTGGTGGGAGGGGTTTTTTCCCTAATTATTTTCTAAGCAGTAATTGTGGCCAGGGGCACGTGCCTCCACATGCCCCTCACTTTTTCAAAAACTTAAAAGTGCCCCTTATCAAAAATGAAGTGTCCCTCAATTACTGTTTGTTTGTTTGTTTGTTTGATGAGGTCTTAACGGCACCATGACAACGAAGGTCAAATTGTGCCTGAGAGGTCAAATCATTTTAGAGGTAGTAAGGAAAGAGATCAGAGGGAGAATGAGAGAAATTCAAGAACAAAAGCCAGAAAGCTGTGATCGAGAGAGGAGGTGCATGGGTAAAACAAAAACAAAGTAGAGAGGGGGTGGAAGAGGAGAATTAAATATGGTTGTAGAGGGATGCATGCTGAAGGAAGGAGACTATTTTATCTGGAGGATTTTTTTTTTTGGAAGAACTCAGCAATTGAGTTGTGGGGAGCGAGGAAGCTCTGGGAAGGTTGTACTGGGGGCAAGCAAGAGAACGTGTTGGATTGTGAGGATGCAGAGGCAATTGTTACAGAGGGGTTGGGGAACCAATAAGGAGGTGGGAGGAGTGAGGTGGGTGTGACCAATTCTAAGACGGGTAATATGAACGTTGTCGATACGAGAAAGGTTGTTGATGGTGGATTTGATCGATTGTGGGCTGGATAACATGGAGTTTGTTATCAATTTGGAAGTTCCATAAGGTTTGCCAGCGGTCACTTAACAAGAGAAGCGATAAAGCGCTTTGATGTCAGAGAGGGTTTGGGAAAGGGGAAGGGAGGAGGTTAGGGCAAGCTTAGCGGCTGTATCAGCCCTGTCATTGCCAGGGATGCCAACATGGCTGGGTATCCAGAAGAAAAGAACACTTTTCCTGCAGAGGGTGGGAGAAAAGAGTTTCCGGAGGAGGAGGTGGCAGGTGAGGTTATCCCATTTAAGATTGAGTAATGAAGTAAGAACAGCCTTTGAGTCAGAGAAAATGGCAAAGTGACTAAGAGGAGAGTACTCAATAAAGTTGAGGGCGAGGAGAATGGCCTTAGCCTCGGCTGTAAAGATGGATGAGTGGTCAGGAAGTCTGCTACTGAGGGTGATGTCTTGGATGCTGGCAGCAGCAGCTGTCTTGTTGCCTTCCTTGGAGCCATCAGTATAGATGGAGGTGTAATTTGAGAGTTGGTCTTTGATTTGGTTGTGGAGATTGATGAAGAGGTTAGGGGTGAGTTTGAGTTTTGTTATAAGTGGAGAGGTCTAGGTGGACAGAAGGAAGGGGTGGCCCAAAGCCATGGAAAAGTGGGCCAGGAGTAGGTGCCGAGAGAGTGGCGGGGTTGATGCAAGTTGAAAGAAGTCTGATTTAATGCGTAAGCTGAAGGGAGGCGGTAGGGTTTTAGTCCTATCAAAGAGGGAGGAGAAATTGGGGTACCTAATGAGGTTGTAAACAGGGTTCTGGGTGTTGGTGAGGACTCTAAAAGCATAGGAGAGGCTAAGCTTTTTACATCTAAGTAGAAAGGGGGTTCGTTGGCTTCAACATGAAGGCTAGTGATTGGGGAGGTCCTGTAGGCTCCTAGACAAAGCCTGAGGGCTTCATTTTGGATGGTGTTAATGTGGTTGAGGTATGAGTTGTGAGCGACACAGTAAACAATATTGCCATAGTCAAGCTTGGCACGAATGGTGAGCCTGAAAATTTTGAGGAGAGACATAGCGGTTCGCTCCCCAAGTAGTGTTGAGAGCAGTCGGAGGATGTTGAGGGAGCTATTGCATTTTAGTTTCAGGTTGGTGATGTGGCTTGTAGGTGAGCTTGGGGTCTAGAGTTAGACCAAGGAACTTTGTGTTTTCAACTTTAGGGATGCGATTCCCATTGAGCACAAAGTTCGGGTTGGGGTGGAGGTTGTTGAAGTGACAAAAGTGCATGCAGACTGTCTTGTCTTTGGAGAATTTAAAACGTTATTGTTGCTCCAGACTTGCAGCTGATTGAGGCTGGTTTGGAGCCTATTTTCAACAATAGGAAAGCTAGGGGAGGAGTAGAAGATGGTGAAGTCATCCACGAGGGTACATTTGATGCTGGGGCCAAGGTCATTCGATGTCATTAATGCTCAGGTTGAAGAGAGTGGGGAGAGGATGCTGCCTTGGGGGACGCCTCTTCTTGGGGTACGGCTTGGAGAGGGTGTGGCCAATACGAACTTGGAACTGCCTGGGTGAGAGGAAGTTTTGAATAAAGATGGGAGGTGGCCTCTGAGGCCAATGGTGTGAAGTTTCCGGTAATGCCGTATTTCCAAGTAGTGTGAAAGCTTTCTCGAGGTCAAAAAATATGGCAATGAGGTGTTCCTTTTTGCAAAGGATTCCCGGATAGCGGTGTGTCGAGCGTAATTAACTGGTGGTCAAAGGGTATTGCGGCGTTTTGAAGCCGCTTTGGTGAGGAGAGGATTCTGTTGGTCTCGAGGAACCAGTTTAGTCTCTGATTAATGATCTTTTCCATAATTTTACAGAGACAGCAAGTAAGGGCGATGGGTCGGTAGCTGGTGGGGTCGGTGCTATCCTTCCCCGGTTTAAGGACGGGGATGACAATAGCTGTCCTCCAGATAGGGGGAAAGGAGTGCAAGGACCAAATGTGGTTGAAGATGGTGAGTAGGGTAGTGGTGGCCTTGATGGGGAGGTGTTTCAGAAAGTGATAGGGGATGTTATCTGGGCCCTTGGAGGTGCAGCCAGCGTCGTTGATGGCTTGGTTTAATTCAGAGATGTTGCTGAAAGAGGCGGCGAGGTGGTCAACGATGTCCTTTTTTGCGGTGAGAAGGTCTCCATTCCAAGAGAGATGGGAGATGGAAGATTTGCCTACTCTGCCGTGGAAGCTGTTAACCATTCTCGAAATCTTCTTAGTGGGGGTGTCGGTGGTGAGAGAAGAGATAAAGTTGTTCCAAGTGTTGGTTTACTGTCCTTGATAGTCGTCTGGCCTTGCACGGCTGATGCGAAAGAGGTTAAGGTTATGGGTGGTCGGGTTAGTTTTAAAGTTCCTGAGGGCTCTTTTCCTGTTCTTGATGGCGGTTTTGCAGTCATCCGAGAACCAGGGTTGGGGGGATGATTTGGGGTTTGGAGGTTTTGGGAATTGAGCAGGTGGCGATGTTGATAAGGATATTACTGAAGTTAGACATGGGATCCTCATCCTCGAGAAGATGGGGGGAGAGGTGTGAGTCACAGAGGGTTTCAAAAAGGACCAGTCAGCCTTGTCGAGGTTCCAATTGGGGTGTGCTCAGTGGGGATTTGAAGATTGGAGTGTATAAGAAGAGGGTAATGATCACTACCACAGAGGTCAGTAGTGACTCTCCAACTAAAATCAGGAGGAGGTTAGGGGAACAGATAGACAGGTCAATACAGGTGAGAGAGCCTGTGGCAGGATGAAGGTAGGTCAGGAGTTAGTGTTCAGTAAGGACAGGCTGTGCTGACGGAGAGCGTTTTTGATGAACTTGCCTCTAGGGGTGGTGGTATTAGAGCCCCACAGAGGGTTCTGAGCGTTGAAGTCACCAAGAAGGATGAAGGGGGGTGGGAAGCTGAGAGATGAGGTTGTTAAGGCTGGTTGGTTGAATGTTGGTGTTGGGAGGAGATAGATATTGCAGAGAGTGAAAGTTTTGTGGAGGGAGATAGAAATATAGAGTGCCTGAAGGTCGGTGTGCATACTGAACAGGGCTGTGTGGGATATCGTGTCTAACTTGAGAATGGAGACGCCACCACAGGCCCTGTCAGCATCCACTTGATGTTTGTGATAGCAAGCAAAGTTGTTGAGGGAGTAATGGTCGGTGGTTTTCAAGAAAGTTTCTTGTAGGCAGAAGACGACCGGGTTGAAGGTGGAGGCCAGAAGGTCAATTTCTTCAGAATTGGCCTTTAGGCTCCTAATGTTCCATTGTATGATGTTGTGGGTGTTATTGTAATTGTTTGTGGTGTATGCCATAAAGGAGGCGGGGGGTTATCTGGAGGAAGATCTGTTGGGTCTGAGTTGGCTTGTTTTTTCTTTGGATCTGTTTCTTTGGAGCGATTGTTTTTGAAAATTGGAGAAGTATGATCGGTGTGTTCGTGTAATCAACAATCCATACTCTCTTCAGTGTGGGTTTGGGAGGTGGGTTGTTTGTTGATTGGTTGTTTGTTGATTGGTTGTTTGTTGATTGGTTGTTTTTGGTTGGTTGTTTGTTGGTTGGTTTGTTGATTGTTTGCTTGGCTGGTTTTAGCTTGATGTATGAAGGTATTAGTGGTGTTGGTGTAGGGCGGTAGGGGCTTTAGAGTAGGAAGGAGGTTGAGGGAGAGAAGTGGTGGTGGAGGTGGTGTGGGTATTGGGTGTGATTGGGTTGTTGGAAATGGTGATGGGCTTAGGACTAGGTAAAAAGAGCCAGGTGAGGTCGGTTTGGGCATGGGAGTTAGTTTTTGTTGTGTTAGTTGTGTTTGGGGGCGGAATTAGAGTTAGAGGAGACTACGTTTGAGTAGGAAGGCTTGGAGTTAAGAGAAGCGAGAATTGTTTCCTGGCCTCTGGGTAGGTTATGTTGGGGTTAAGGGTTTTAAGTTTTGTTATTTGTTTTCCTGAAGCCAGGTGGGACAGTCTTTCGAGAAGGAGGGATGGTTTGCTGGTGTTTACGTCACAATTTGTGCAGAGTGGGGTTGGTGCAGGAGGTGTTGTCATGGTCCGGGGCTCCATGAGTTACCACAGCGCGCTTGGCTGTGGCAGGAGTTTTTCCCGTGGCCATACCTCTGACAATTATAGCAACGTAAAGGGTTAGGAATGTAAGGGGCGACCTGGATTCTCAGGTAGCCGGCAATGATGTGGGATGGGAGAGTTGGTGTTTACTGTCAAAAAAGTACTTTCATTCGATTTTCTCCCCCCCTTCCCCTGCCCCGAGTTCCTTCCAACACCCCTGAGTATGGGATTAAAAATAAAGGACTTATAAGAATGAATAAAATGACCATCTCCTGTTCATACACTCACAAGAGTAATTAAACAGTTAAATATTTGCCAAAATATTTTCAGAGCTGTAAAATGGATTTTAATTGATTTTGATTTATGTTTTTGCTTTCTATTGTAAGGTAGGTCTGAGTGGATAAAATAAAGGCTTTAGTGTAACAATAAATACACAAACGATGGCTATGGATTCCTTTGATATGTATTTGGGATATAATTATAATGAAACAGATAAAACAGGTCTAGCAATACACTACAGCAACTCTATAAGCTCATGATTACAACTGATTATATCTTCATTTTGGATACAAAGAACATGTCCCCATTCCTGGAAAAGTGACTCACAATCATGTGCACTGGTATTGACCACATAGAGACAAGACAAATGTCTTGGCTCCTCTCAATGGGTTTAGGTGGTAACACCGGAGTACTAAGGTCATGGACCAGTGAAACACTTCCAAGAAGTAGGGCACAATATAATTACGGAATCAAGAAATAAAAGGAAATAATAATTATACACGTATGCTACACTATCATGTTTTTCAATATAGTTTAATACAATTAAACTTATGTTGCCTCTACCTGCATGTCCATACACCTTTAAGCTCCCTGGTTAAAAGGATTAACTAAATTCACTTAGTAGGTATTTTAATGGCCCACATAAAATCAAAATGGCAAGTGAAAGCCTAAAACAAAGAATTTCTAACCTCTTAAAACAGACACATAAGTAGGATTACTTTCGACCATAAGTTGTATGCAGTGGCGTATCCAGCATTAAAAAATGTTAGAGTTTCCTAGACCACTTCCGAAGTCAAATTGTTCAATTTTGAGTCCACTTGTGAGGGGAATTTTGTTTTTAAAAAATATACATTGGCAGGCTTGGCTTACATATGCAGATATGCGTGTTGTGCTTATCATTCTTACACCTGAAGAGCCTAAGGGCGAAACGGACCGTAGTGTTGTATTTGGTGGTGTGGAATAATTAATTAATTCTTAATTCTTTTGACTATTTGTTTCGTAAAGCCAGGGCTTCAGAAAAGTGGTGGATCGGGACCCCACATTCTACCAATTGGCTACGCAACTGGTTGTATGCAATATCAAGACACAAACCTTAGCACAATTTGCTTCAATAATATTGCTTGAATTTGTTGCTTTTTCAGTCCCCCACCAAATTAATATTTTTTCAGTGACTTGAATTTCCATTTCCCCGCTAAATGAAATTGGGCCCCTACGCCTATGTATATTATGTAACAACCGGCAACCGGGTTGGCTAGTCCCCATTTGCCAAATCTTGGCGCCACCCCAGTCCCCACTTAAGCAATGTTCATATTGCCGCTCGTGGAGGAGCAACTCATAGTTGCACATATGGGTTTGACTTGTCCAAGGACACATTCATTTGTCTAAAGGAAACTTGAGTGCTTTTTATTGAATGAATATGTGAGAGGCATGTGCCTAGAGTTCAGTTCCTACACCTACACTCTGGGCGACCAGACCATTAAATTTTAAGAATTCTGTACTGTCCACCAAAAATCTAGAGTGATATGAAGGGGAAAGGAGGAGGGAGGGGGGGGGAGGGTACACATAGAAGGGCTATATTATCTCCACAGTGGAATATTCAGTGGTGGTCAAGTGAAACTACTCCCCCCCCCTCCCACTCCCCTCACTCAGGCGAAATTCCCAAGTGAAATGTAAGTAACTGAATATACTAGTATAGTACACAAATTCAGGAAATTAACTGGATTTAGATTCAAGCTTAATTGCCGATAATTTTGGCCCTGGGGAATGTTTATTTTATTATATTAATTTCATAGGAATGTTTTCCTAGGGTCAAAAAGCTCACCAGTGAGGGTGTGTGTGTGTGTGGGGGTGCTTTCAAGGGGGAATGGAGGAGCATTTACCCACCAGTTAGTATGTTAAGAAAGGTTATGCCAGAAACAAAAAGAAAACAATTGTTTGACAACCATTAGAGAGAGAATCCCAAATAAAAATACATGGCCCCAAATTTTTGTCGTTTAAAAATTCTGTTTTCGGCAAAGTCTGACTTTTTAAACTGAAATTAAACTCACAGTTCTATATCAGATGCAGTCTGAATTGATAAACCTGCAAAAGACTTGTACACCATAGCGTCAGAAGCGGGGGGGGGGGAATAGACCGCCTCCAGTCAGAATTGTAGATCACATTTTTGATCCACATCGGGTTTACTTAAGAATACTTTCAGCCAATCATCATAAGGTATGCCAAACCTTTAGACCTTGGTATGAACTTGCTTAATGTTGGAGAAATGCCAATATCAGGAAGCAGACATTTTAACTGGCAACTAATGATTTGCTATAAAAAAAACCTTTCTATAAAACCAAGTATTAACCAAGTGTTGGTTTCTATAATATTTATGGCTTTTGCTTCCTATTGAAATATATAACACGACATACAATGTTATAGGTATGCAGAAATAAAAAAACAATACATTATCTTTTCATCATTTTTTTTTCATTAACTTGACAAAGCAATAAAACAACAATGTAAAAATGCAAATGCAAAACAAGATATATGTGTCATACACACAAGTTTTATGAATCAACCAGAATGCAATACTGCATTGATGTTACACTGGCAAAAAACTATTCCCCTAATTTGTGTCATCTAATTCTAGTCTGCAGATGAACAATCATGTACCTACATGTAAATATAACAAGTAGTACTATCATTGTAGATCATACATCAGAATAAGCTGCTCTCTACATTGCAGACAATTAAAAATTAAAAATTCACTAATTTGTAAACAAGTATAAGAGGTGCACCCACCAATACATCATAAATGTGCTTTGAATGGCCATGGAGATATCTCCTTGGAATAACTCCACTATGAGCTGTAAAAAGCTTTTTTTTACAAGAGTTTTTGCTTACTCACCTATTTCAAAACAAACAATTTGTATGTTTTATCTTCCTGTACATACTGTACTTTCACTTTGAAATCCCCTAATCAGTGATTTCTCTCTTCACCAGCAATTTTATCTTGCTCCCCAGCAGCGGTTGCATTATAAATTTTTGTCTGGTGTATTTGGTTATGACAAGCCCTTGATTATTGGCATATTTTGTAAATTTGCTGTCGTATGTACAGGTCACTGCCTAATGTTCATGACACTGCTAAGCTTACACATACATGAGGTCAATCTCATACAAAATGATTAAGTGATATAAAATCATAAATGTATTTGTTTATTTACATTCAGTGTCATACAAAGAGATGTAACTGTCGCAGCAACCCATCAACCAAGTTCTTCATCCAGCACTTGCACGTTCGAATTGTTATTTGTTTTATTTCCAGTGTAGGCTATTGGAACGAAATTACTCCATAACTAGAACTTGGAGGTTCAATAAAAAATAAAATTTCACTTTTGGTAATTTCTTCCCCCTAAACACGTGCTGCAAGTTCTAGAGCTGTGAACGTTTAGGGATTTTAGTAAACCTTTACACGCCAAAAAAAGCGAACGTGTATCGTGTACACGAGTTTAGTACCGTAATTTTCGGAAATACTCCAAAATTGCTCCAAAACTACGAGGCGAAGTAAAAAAATCGCGCAACCAGTATGGCAAAAGTACTGACTGCATTGCCCAAATAGACGCTGAGTTTTGTTTTCCAAATCGTAAAAAGTTTACTTCTACAGTATAAATCATCATTTTTATGGAAAATATGCATGAAAATTCAGTTTAGAAAGAACAGATAACTTCCTTTCAATGTCATTTAAACTCAAGATCACGTACCTTTTTTGTCCTATTCGCTAAGGCTTTCAAAGTTCTGTGAAAATCTTGCCTACTAGGCCTATGATATACCTCGCTGTAAAACATTTCAAAACTACGACACCAAAAAATGGCCGCCATCTTTGCGAAGCATGCAGAATTTCAGCTCTGTTAAAAGCTTTTTTTGTTTGTTTATTATACAATTTTTTTTTTTTTCTTGCAAAATTTATTTGACTCATCAGGTAATATTTACATGTAAATGTACTGATTGTCACGATTCAAGTGTTTTTTGGTGGATAAAACGGGCCTTGATTGCTAGGATTTGAAGCCTTATGGCCTAACGTTAGGCCTATTGTTAGTTTCACTGTTTACTGCTGCACATTCGCGGTGCATTTTACAAGTTAGATTAATTCAGATTTCATCGAAATCAAAGTGCATAATATCCCCATTCATTGGTGATTACTGCGCATTTGTGATTCGCACATTTAAAAAAGATTATGCTAATCGGGTTTTCAGTCTGTAAAAAGTCATTGATTGGAATTTTGTCAGCCGAATGTGTGTGTGATTTGAATCATGAATATTGATTTTCAACGGCAAGACACTATGATGTATGAAAAACGATTACTTGCAATGAAGTATTTAGTAAACGTTTACAAGATTTGCGAGTGTAGCGTGTACATGCTAAACGGTCACAGCTCTAGTTGCAACTACTGCAGTCAGTATAGCCTGTACTACGTAGGCTACGTACGTACGACGACGGTGCACAAACACATGGAAACTTTGGGACTGCATGTGCACGTACAAGAAGCAAATGCTTCCGCGAAGATAAAATGATTACGTGAGCAACCATAATATCTGAACAGAAAACGTTTTAATCGGTTGTTTTAACATCAAAACTACGAAGTTTTTAATAGATAACATCTACATACAAGATTCGATATTCAATACTCAAAATATAATTTCAAATGGTTGATTATAAAAATATGAACAAAAATGAGAGTGACACTAGAAAAATCATTAGAATATTACTACGCAACAATGCTGTAATCTTATACACACAAAGAGCCTTGGGCGACTTGGCTGTCGCGTGCGTGGGATCAAAAGATCAACAATTATTGTTTGCATTGGAAACCGATACGCTAAACAGGAAGTCAGGTTGATAATTGTCATACCTGAGTTTTAAGGATAAACTCAGGTGCCGGGTGCGGGTAGGCTTAAGGAGAAACTTTTCGGCATGTATATATATATATATATGTCTATATATATATATATATATGTGTGTCACCTGAGCAGGTGCCTTTTTTGCATCATTAGCATAGTGCAAGTGTCTTTTTCTTTCTTTTTGTAGTACAAGTCCCAAAAATTTTGGTTTTCTCTGTTAAATTTGAACTCTTGGTCGATTTTTACAATATTTTCCTTGAATACTCATTAATGCAAGTATCAAAATTGACTTCTTCCATACTGCTGGTATCAAAATTGTATAATTTCAAACTGCAGGTACCAAACAATACGTTGCACTGCTGGTATGGTTTTTAGTTGATGGGCTGCACACCCCTACCACTTTAGTATAAAGTGCACCTCCCCCTTCAGTTCCAGTTTACCAATGCTCAATTAAATTCGAAGAAGATGTACCTGTACCCACGGTCTGGAAGTGAACTAAGGTTTTTAACTTTTGGCCAGATTTAGAGAAATTTACCAGAAAACTGGCTAAAATCTCCTGAAAATGAAGGAAGTTTCCCAAAAATGAAGAAAATTTCCCTAATATTTGTCAAAATTGAAGAAAATTTTCCGAAAATGAAGGAAATTTCCCGGAAATTGAAGAAAATTTCCCAAAAATCAAAAAGGATCTCCTAAATAGCAGTAACTTTGATGGAAGCTTAATTTACCAGTACATTATTTGTCCACTTGTCACCAGAATTTGTTTTGAATTTGTTCACCTGCCTGAGAGGTGACCCTCCCTATGCCCCTGCTCTTGGCCACTTTACTTTGCACAAAATAAAACAGCCTTTCAGTCTATTTAAAAATGACCATAAATCTTTCTTACCTGACTCTCTCTTTCAATGGTCATCTGGTCTCCCACACGACCAGCTAGGTCCACGATGGATTCTACAGGGACCTTTAGTGGACCTGACAATTCTTTATTTAAAGCATTCCTGAACAAAGACAAATTAAAGAAAAAAAACATTGTTATATATTTTAAGAACATTTACATGATTTCCCTTTGAGTAGAACAATCTTCAACTTGAAATTAAATATACTGAATTGCAGATTTTGTTTCAATCTAAATTTGCATATTTTGGTCCAAGATTTAAGATTATTGTTAATCCATACAAAATTGTAAATAATTCATTTTAATATATACAGACACAAAAGCCTACCATAAACATTTTCCACAAAATCTATTAATAGAATCCACAAGTGTGGAAAAGATTCCCCCATTAAATATGCCACTATAGCCTACTGACCCCTAACCCTAGGTAAATAAATGTTATCTATATTATTCAACTACATGATAATTATTTTCTTCTTCTAAGTAAGATTAAACTTATCAGAATACCCAAAAATATGCCATTACCTGATTTTAATATCTGCTGCCAATTCATCAGGTACATATATTTTCTGGGGTTCCTTGTCCCCGTCCATGAAAGGTGTCATCCCACTGCTTAATTTTCCCGTGGTTGTGGATGCTGGCCTCTTCTGACATACTTGTGGACTAAATTTCTCTGTTGTTTGGTAAAAGTCTTTCAAACAACTTGGGGCAAGTGGATTGACATTTACTGTGAAAAGAGTAAAAGAAAATATGAACAATACATATGATAAACAGTATGCCTGTCAGTGTGTATGAAAATTTTACCACAGAAAAAATATTGATACATTATTCTTTATGATCATCAATTATTCCATCAAATAAACAGCTTTTTTCCACACCTGCCATCACCATGTACCATATTCCTTCTTTTGGTTATGACCTCTTTCAAAGGCATTGCAGAAGATGGAGGGGGAGGGCTGGCCTCAGATATTTCTTAGGGAACACAATATTTCTTATTAACTCCTTTCTCCTTGAAAACTTGATGGGATGAATATCTCTCCATCCTTTCTCTTCTTATCAAACAACCTCAGGACTCCCCATTGTTCTCACCAAAGGCAACTTCTCTGTCTTTGTCATCCATCATTCAATTCTGTTCCTTTTGTTTATTCTTCACCCATAATTTTTTCACCCACCATCCTTAGGCCTTCTGACTTTTTCCTTCTCATCCTTTCACAACAGGCCCTAGCAAACTTCTTTCCTCTACCTTCCATATCCATCATTCAATTCTGTTCCTTTTGTTTATTCTTCACCCATAATTTTTTCACCCACCATCCTTAGGCCTCCTGACTTTTTTCTTCTCATCCTTTCACAACAGGCCCAAGCAAACTTCTTTCCCCTACCTTCCATACACCTCAGACCCACCCACATCTGTAGCCTATAGCTCCAATGTTCTCTCTTATCTGGCAACCTCCCAGCTTTGCAAAGATTAAACAATCAAAAACATTTAAAAGCTCAACACAAGAATAAAAGACTTTCATCAAATTTGACCCAAAAAACTTAAATACATCAAAACTTGTATCAAAATTCTATTTAAATTTCAAAACATTGTTCATCTTGGTTAAAAGATCAAAACAAATTCAATTAAAAAAAGACAATCATGGTGTCAACCAAAAATTCAACAAAAGAAAAAAATGCACTATTCATTTCTAAGATACAATGCAAACAAGAAGTTGTCTTTTCTTTTCAAAGACATTTATCAACAGGAAGAACTATTGTCCAGATAATTTGCATATCGAAAGTAGAGAGGAAATAAATTTTACTCCCAGGTATATTTTTGTTAGCTATATGACTGCATGGGAGGAAGTCTTTTATCTTGTCAACAATGGAACTCATTTACATAATAATATGAACACAATCAGGGAAAAAATGTACAAAGGATTAAAACTATTTTTAGTTGCAACATATAAGAACCTGTAGATTTCAAAACTTATTTTTATAAAAGGAATTCAGGTCTATAGGAGGAAAGTTTTCTATATTTGGGCATTTATCAATTACTTTTCATCTTTTTATTTTGTTTTCATTTCAAAAGTTGCAAGAGTTAATTTGCATAATAAAAGCCTGTGGGAAGAAAAGAAATGTCTCTGTGTATGACCTTTTCTTGATGAGGGTACATATAAGAAAGTTCATTGAGATAAGAAAAGTGCCCCACATTCCTAAAGTACTGATTTGTATAAATAACTGTTAACAATTGCATTGTTTAGATGTGTATACCTGATTTCCCTGCCCACTGCACCTTTTGGGGTTAATTTCTGCTATTTAAGGTCAATTAATCTGAATATCGTCAGATTTATTTGAAAATAGTATGATGATTCCCTACATGTATTATTACAAATGATATATGAATCTATTTCTGCAAGGAAGACAATGGGGGTAACGAGGAAAGGGGATAAACCACTACTCGCTTTGAATTCCTAATTTTATACCCAGCTACAATAGTACATATTTTGCACAACTGATAACTTTGCTTATTTTACAAAGACATTTAAATTTTTGACTTGCTGGCATTGAAACTTCAGGCAATATACCACATATCAAAATCAACTGATATTTGAAAAATTCATTGTGTATAACAAAATAATCCGGTGGGTCAGTTCATTACTCATGTAAATGGAGTTGTACCCATTGATCAAGAATCCAACATTTTTCCTGAGAAGCAAAGATCATTCCCCTCAATTTTGTTTCTTCCACCCAAATTTCTCCCTTCCCTCAATTTTGTTCTTTAATTTATATCATGCCCACATACTTCTTTCATGCATTTACCATTTTTTTTTTTTTTTAATTTGAGCATCCCTTTCAGGAAAGGTTTCCAGCTATATTGATGAGAGATGTCATGTATTCAAGATGAAAGTGTCTCTTTTGCCAAATCAAGCTAGCATTTTAGATCAATAAAGATATGTATTGCCCAAATTTCTAAAGGAATTTTGTTTGCCATTCCACACTTGGCAATAAGTGAAAGGACAACATTTAAATTTGAGGAGTACAGAATTTGAGGAGTACAGAATTGAGGAGTATAGAATTTGAGGAGTACAGAATTTGAGGAGTACAGAATTTGAGGAGTATAGAATTGAGGAGTACAGAATTTGAGGAGTATAGAATTTGAGGAGTATAGAATTGAGGAGTACAGAATTTGAGGAGTACAGAATTTGAGGAGTACAGAATTTGAGGAGTATAGAATTTGAGGAGTGCAGAAGTTGAGGAGAGCAAATTCCAGAGCATTTTGTTTACATTGGGAATAAAATGTGTAGGTACAAGTCAAAGCTTTATTAGTAGGGAAAAATGCCAGCTACATGAACATTATTTGTCTTGCTTTTAAGACACAAACTAAAGAAAGTTGCCTGCAAAGATTTCAAAATTATTTTCCCTATTTATAAGCAACAATTAAGTTACTTTCGTCAATGAATAGACGGCATGAAAAGCCATTCATTCCATCAAAAACAAAATCTGGGATTGAATTTGCACCAAACAATGAATCAATTTGGGATAGATAAATCTTGGTCTAGCTTTTCACCACTCTTGGACCAGCTTTCCATTATTTTTAGACCAAGATGGTTTAAGGAAAGTAAAATTTTAACACTCATATAACTTAATTTGAACCTCTATCTAAAATGGAAGTATCCATACCTTGAACATCTGCAAGTCCTTTATCATTTGCATATTCAGAAATAACCTGTTCTGTATTGAGCTCTGGCATTTCAATCAAGATTCCCTCTGACTGGAAGCTACCACCCAAAGGATGGGGTTGAAGACCATTGCTGTGCAGGCTTGCTTGACTTTGCTGGAATTCCTGCCATTTTTGAAGATTACTTTGACTCGTTGTCGCAATTGAAGAGGTTTCCTCTCCTGGTACTAAAGTTCAAATTGAAAAATGTAAATGAAAGCAATAAAAAGAGAGCAAGAAATTTACATAATTGTCAATGATGTGCTTTTCCTCAAAAGATTAGCTGGGACCACCACTTAAAAAATGTGTAATCAATTAAATAAAAGTTGCATAATTTATTATTGTTTCTCTTAAAAGTTGAGATGGGTAGTGAATGTTTGACATGATCTGCAAGGTAATTCCACAGTTGAGGTGCCAGAGAGTTTGACATGATCTGCAAGATAATTCCATAGTTGAGGTGCCAGAGAGTTTGACATGATCTGCAAGGTAATTCCATAGTTGAGGTGCCAGAGTGTTAGACATGATCTGCAAGGTAATTCCATAGTTGAGGTGCCAGAGAGTTTGACATGATCTGCAAGATAATTCCATAGTTGAGGTGCCAGAGAGTTTGACATGATCTGCAAGGTAATTCCATAGTTGAGGTGCCAGACTGTTTGACATGATCTGCAAGATAATTCCATGTTGAGGTGCCAGAGTGTTTGACATGATCTGCAAGGTAATTCCATAGTTGAGGTGCCAGAGTGTTTGACATGATCTGCAAGATAATTATATAGTTGAGGTGCCAGAGAGTTTGACATGATCTGCAAGGTAATTCCATAGTTGAGGTGCCAGAGTGTTTGACATAATCTGCAAGGTAATTCCATAGTTGAGGTGCCAGAGTGTTTGACATGATCTGCAAGATAATTCCATAGTTGAGGTGACCATGATCTGCAAGATAATTCTATAGTTGAGGTGCCAAAGAGTTTGACATGATCTGCAAGGTAATTCCATAGTTGAGGTGCCAGAGTGTTTGACATGATCTGCAAGATAATTCCATAGTTGAGGTGCCAGAGAGTTTGACATGATCTGCAAGGTAATTCCATAGTTGAGGTGCCAGAGTGTTTGACATGATCTGCAAGGTAATTCCATAGTTGAGGTGCCAGACTGTTTGACATGATCTGCAAGATAATTCTATAGTTGAGGTGCCAGAGAGTTTGACATGATCTGCAAGGTAATTCCATAGTTGAGGTGCCAGAGAGTTTGACATGATCTGCAAGATAATTCCATAGTTGAGGTGCCAGAGAGTTTGACATGATCTGCAAGGTAATTCCATAGTTGAGGTGCCAGAGTGTTTGACATGATCTGCAAGGTAATTCCATAGTTGAGGTGCCAGACTGTTTGACATGATCTGCAAGATAATTCTATAGTTGAGGTGCCAGAGAGTTTGACATGATCTGCAAGGTAATTCCATAGTTGAAGTGCCAGAGTGTTTGACATGATCTGCAAGGTAATTCCATAGTTGAGGTGTCAGAGTATTTGACATGATCGACAACATTAGCTGTGGCTCTCCTTAAAATTCTGTTCCAGCCAGTCCAAACCACAAACCTAAATATTGTGACTAATATAACCAATTATCCTTTCTAAAATAAACCTCTTGCTAAATGATTGACAGTTCATATGGCATGCCTGTAATGAAACACCTTGTTTAAATAAAAGGTCAGTTAGGGTTATCAAAGAAAACAATGGTTCCCTTATTGCCGGAACTAGTTACAACTACTGTGTGAACTTTTATGATCTGTATTTACAGTGCAGGCTTGCGTTGGCTAACTTTATCTTTGGACATGTGGGTGTTTTTTGAGTAACTGGTGTCTGGAATATTATCAGCGAGTGGAACCTGAGCTTAATTGCTTGTGGTTTCAAAATAAGGAAAAAGATAGAAAAATTATAGGGAAATGTCTGGCCAGATCTGTTAACTTTTGACGTCGGGTCTGAGTGTTTATTTTTTTAAGGACAGAGCCAGCTAATGAGGTAATTCCATAGTTAAGGTGCCAGAGTGTTTGACATGATCTGCAAGGTAATTCCATAGTTGAGGTGCCAGAGAGTTTGACATGATCTGCAAGGTTATTCCATAGTTGAGGTGCCAGAGTGTTTGACATGACCTGCAAGGTAATTCCATAGTTGAGGTGCCAGAGTGTTTGACATGATCTGCAAGGTAATTCCATAGTTGAGGTGCCAGAGTGTTTGACATGATCTGCAAGGTAATTCCATAGTTGAGGTGCCAGAGTGTTTGACATGATCTGCAAGGTAATTCCATAGTTGAGGTGCCAGAGTATAAGGTTTTCACCTTTCTTAGATTATTCTTGGTACAAACAATCCATCACAGGAAAAGTAGATGATTATATTTTAAAAGGTTCTCCAGCAAATTGACACAATGTTACAAAAAAAAAATTGAAACAAATAGTATTACTTTGTACCTCCCATGTTTTATATTAAGTAGTAGCCAGAATAGTTTTTGCTGATATGAGAGAAGATATCATTTATTGAGGAAAACTAACAAAATATAACTGTTCCTCAATCTCAAACCAAATTTTATGAGGCTGCAGCCAACTTTACCTCAATTGCAAGATAAACCTGGCCTCAATCACCTTCCAAATTTGTATGATAATTTGCTACCTGACCTACCTGGGATATTGACTTCTATCATTTTCTTTGGAAAATGTCTTTTATCAGGTGGAAGAGCACCTCCAAACGATTCTTCATCTGCAAAATCAAACTGAGTAACAGGACTGACCATGCTTGGAGCAGGGACACTGTTATCTTTCCCATCTTCTGACACAACCACCCCCTCTGGAACTCCTTCAGATTTAGCACCTTGGGTCTTGACATCAATGCTGTCATCATCAGTATCTGATAGATCTGAGTCTTCCTTGTTCTTCTTGTCAAGAGATGTGCTGTGTAGATCAGCTGCGTTCTTGTCCACTGTAATGCTGACCAGTGAACCCTTAGGACTCATGGATCTAGGCGACAAGCTGCTTACTTCAGAGTAACCATCAAGAAAGTTTCTCTAAAAAATATCAAAATGCAATGAAAATTGAAAGTTATTTGTCGGCTCTGTAAAATCAAAGATTCATCCTTCAAGCATTGAAAAGTCATCTTTACTTAAGAAATAAACTGCAATTGCGAGCCCATTGTTGAGTAATAACCGGCAAGCCCAAATAAGTTGAAGAATAATGGGCGAGGGGAAGCCAATATAGTTCAAATTACTTGGGTGAGCCGGTTATTACCAACAATGGGCAAGACAAGTTAATATCTATTCTATCACCAAATATGATGAAAACTTTAAAGGAAAAAAAAAAATCTGATCAAACTTAGATGAAGAAACATGCAAAATGTATACACAGTACCGCACATGCATCAATCCAGCTAATTTGCATATGATGACACAGAGAGAATGTTGATGATTTTTAATCCACCAATTTGTACTTTTGTCCAACAAACAAAACTTGATGTCGTAAATGACTTGCAAATTCATCAATTTAAAAATGTAATGTAAGTATTTTGCAATATAAAAGCAATATTTCAGAAGAAATACATTCTGGTTTATCCCTAAAGAAAAAATGTCTTCGTTAACTTAGGGAGAAACAATACACAAAGGTCAAAATTATGTCAGTGTCATGTCACTACACACTCGTACCGAAGGCCAGCTGTAAACATGTACTGCACTGTACATAGTAAAACATCAGAGCAGTTGATGATCGGTTTGGCTGAAGCACACCGCCGTGCCCGTCAAAGTGCGAAGAATACTGGAAAATGGTCACTCTTTCAGGCCCTAGTTGTTATTGGAACAGAAACTTCTGTTATTTAATATTCTCAAATTTGTCAGACTAGGAAGGTTTGAACAGTTTTGAAATTGTTGAACATAGTGTTTTGGTTTAGGGTTATGCACTGCTAGGTTAGTTACAACAACAGTACTGTGTAGCCTGTAGGTACAATGTACATGCAATTCAATTGTGTTGTAAACACACTGTAAAAGCTTAGGCCCTAATGTTACAAATAAGACTAATGATTCTAGAAAAAAAGTATAGCAGGCAGTGGCATGTTTCATTCCTAGATATATACTTGTTTGGTGCGAGTACTGAACAATTATAGCACTGTTGAACTTGTAGGCCTAACTTTTAAATTTTTACATTATGCTTTAGTTTTTTATTTATTGCATTCTATTTTAAGCTGTGCACATTGGACTATGTTGTTGCTCAAATTAAATCTGTCATAATCAGCTTGTCAGCAAGAAGTTTGTTCCTGCTGAAACTGAAATTGAGTAATTTTCGGCATAATTTATTTTTGTGCATAGAATTATCATTGAAGGGTTAATGCGTGGTTGCCATGATTAATGTAGGAGTTTAATGCCTGTACACCACATTAGAAACTGTCAATTGACTGGGAGTGCTGTCATTGGTCATTTTTTTCAGCTAGTGTCCGTTCGTTGAGTAAAAAACGGACAGTAGGATTATGCAAATGAGGCTTGTCAGCCAATCAGGGAGCTTGAAATAAATAACCGGACACTTGTGGTAATAGAATTCACATTTGTTGTTGTGATGTGGACTCGATAAGAAGAAGACTTCACATTTACTGACATAATACATATCTTCATCTAATATACCTAAAATAGTTTTTCCAGTTTTCAAGATCTTCATAATCTTTAAAAGGACTGATGACATGCTAACGCAACATTGCCAAGATATCAGTCAAGAACTATATAGGCCTACATCTGTTCTAAGATTATTGAACGTCTTGTATTTATTCAATTGTACAACTTTCTTTATAAACCTAACTTTTTCTTCCGTGGACAATATGGTTTTTGTTCTAAAAATTTGACATACATGGCTGCTCTTGACCTGGTTGATAATATTGCAAATGCATTTGATAGTAAAGAGTACGGTATTGGGATTTTTCTAGACCTTTCATAGGCAATTAATACAGTTAATCATACAATTTTACTTAGTAAATTAAAGGATTAGTTTAGTGGTCATGCATGTCCATCTTATATGAAAGAGGACTTCACAAGAAACAAAATGGTGAAGAAAGCATTCAAAACTCTTATTCCATTAAGGAGATATTCAACTTCAAGTTTAAAGTTTGGTATCATTTGTGAAGAAACGACTGAAATCAGACTAGTTGTGATGTCACAGCCTCAGATTCCTCAAAATCTTTATGCATTTTAAAGAAAGTTTATTTAATTTTCTCACTATCTAAATCATATTCCCTGAAACTTTCTTTAGGTGGTATATTATAAATACCATTCCTAGATTCAGTTTTATTCTTTCTTGACATATCTAATAGTTTTTAAGCCACAAAATCGAAGGACAAAATATGATGAGAATACATAAAGACCTTGAGGAATCTGAGGCTATGACATCACAACTAGTCTGATTTCAGTTGTTTCTACACAAATGATACCAAACTTAAAACTTAAATATCTCCTTAACGTAATCAGATTTTTGAATGCTTTCTTCACTGTTTTGTTTGTTTGAAGTCCTCTTTCATATAAGATGGACTTCCTTGACCACTAAACTAATCCTTTAAAACATTACGTGTTAGGGGTCTTGCGCTTGAGTGGTTTGTTTCTTATCTTTAAAAAAGACAGCAATATGTAACAATAATTTCAACACACTCAACTTATCTACAGATTTCTTGCGGTGTACCCCAAGGCTCTATATTGGGGCCTCTTTGATTTCTTTTGTATATAAGTCGTACATCAGATTATTCTCTTTGCTGATGATACAATCTTATTTTTTTAAACATTCCAATCCCCATAAGGCTTCCTCAATAATGAATTAATTAATATAACGTAATGATTTAAAGCAAAAAAACTCTCCCTCAATGCCAGTAAAAAAAAATCCGTATTTTTCATCCTTATCAGAAGCTTGCTCCCAACATAAAATCATCTATTAATTAATAAACAAAAGAATTCATTTGCTAGGGAAACAAAATTTCTTGGTATTTTGATAACAACTTTAGTTGGAAGTCCCATAATCAAAAGTAGCCGCTACAATCTCAAGGAACATTAGCATTATCTACAGGCATAAAACACTTTTCACCAAAAAATTATTGTTTCTTTGTATAATACTTTGCTTCTACCATACTGCGCTAATGTGTGGGCTAGCACTTATCCTTCTATTGTTAATCATCTTTTCATTCTTCAAAAGCATGCTGCTAGGTTTATCATGAATGCAGGTTATCGTGAACATACATCAGCCTTATATGTAGAACTTCACATCCTCAGTATTTTTGACATTTATCATTTTCAGATTGGAATTTTCATGTACAAATATAACCAGAACTTTATTCCCTCTAATTTCTCAACTTTATTATTGTTATGATAAATGACATCCAAATGCACAATACATTAAGCAGAGGAAACTTCTATCACAACATGTCCAAGGTCCAACATTCCAAGGTCCAACATTTCCAAGGTCCAAAATGTCCAAGGTCCAACATTCCAAGGTCCAACATTCCAAGGTCCAACATTTTCAAGGTCCAACATGTTTGAATAATCTGGATAAAGCATTTACTCCTTGCAAAGTCCCAATTCCTCTAAAACAGCCCTAAAACATTTTTTTTTGAAAATCAAATCATAAACTTTTTTTCTTGAACGTTTTTATAGCGCGGTATAGAGAGGGGTTGAGCAAAGCAGGAGGAACAGTTTATAGGGGAGTGCGGCCATAGGAATGGGGCGGGTATGGGAGGGGTGTGGATATGGGAGGGGTGTGGATATGGTGGGAGTGGTTGCATCAGAGAAAGCGAGGGGGCGGGTGGATGTTACATACTTACGTTAAAACAAAAGTTTATATGTTTTTTGTATGTACATTATAACTCAAAGGATTACTTTTTTCCTTTTTTCTGTATTATTATTATTATTATTATTATTATCATTATTATTTTTATTACTATTTGTTTGTTTGTTAGGGGGGGCGAACCATGAGCAGTGAGCGGTATTTTTGATGGGGGGGGTAACTGAAAATTTTGCTGTAACGACATTGCTTTGTGCGTAGTGCAAAGCCCCAGGGCGTGGGGTCCAGGGGCCTCTAAGGGCCTAAGGGCCCCTGGTTGGGTCCAAGGGCGAAGCCCTGGTGGGGGTGCAGGTAAGTGATGAAGCCCCTAGAAGGTCCGAGAAAGTACGAATTTTAGAGAAATGAAATGAATGAAAATTCAAGCCAAAGCGGTGGTGTGTTTTCAAGGGGTGAAGCACTAGAAAGCTACGAGACATGAAGGGAATTAGGCACAGGGAGGGGGGGGGGGGTGGTTACTGTCTGTATGATATGTGTCACACAGTCTAAAGGTGTACATTATATATAGAGTTTGTAAAAGCTCTTGCTCAAAAATAAAAACACACATGGCAATTAACTTTTCAGTAAATTTCCTCCCCTGTGCTCACCTGCAAGGCGAAACATATTTTACTTTTTTGGTGTGGGATTGGGGGCCGTGACCCCCCTGCCCCTTGGTTGCACCAATGATACCAGATCCCATTTTTGACCAGTTTTTTTCCGCTTGTATATGTCAACAATATCTTGAAAATGGTCATATTCCAGTAGCCACTTCACAGTCAAGAGAAAATTAATCTAAAGAAGCTGAAATCAGATTGTTTTTAATAGCCTTAGCAGAATTGCTACACAAGATTAAATTAACAATTAGTTGGTTTGGTTTGGTTTGTTAATGCTTAACGGCACTGCGACAGTCAGAGTCAAATGTACCAAGAGGGTGTTAAAAACTAAGGTGCTTGAGTTAGGACAGAGAGGAAAGAGAGGTGTGTTAGAGGGAAGGAGGGAGAGAAGGTGGATAAGGAAGAGAAGTTAAGGTAGTACAAGAAAGGTGAGGAAGGTAAGGCAGAGAAGGGAAGGAACAGGAGGTTCAGATCAGGTCAAATAAATTGCTGTTGCGTAGAAACATGATGAAGTTGGAGGTAGGATAGTTCTTGAAAAGATCAGAATTTGAGATGGAGGAGGAGAGGTGTGATCTGGAGTTCAGGTATAAGGGACAGGTTAAGAGGATATGCTTGATCGAGAGATTGGTGTTGCATGTAGGACAGAAAGGAGCAGGGGAGCTGGAAAGTGGGTGAGAAAGGTGTGGTTGAGGCGGATGCGGGTGATAACAACATCCTCCCTGCGGTTGCGATTGTGCAGGGGCATGTTGGTCCCGACTTTGGGTTTGATGAAGTGAAGTTTGTTACTGGTCTCGAGATTCTAGGAGTCTTGCCAGGTCTTATTGAGGTAGCTAGAAGTGGAGAAACGGCGGTCTGAGTGCGGGATAGGAAAAGGAGAGATGTGATTCGACAGAGCGTTGTTGGCGGTCTCTGTTAGCTCTCTCATTGCCAGGAATGCCAACGTGGTTGGGGATGCAGAAAAAGATATCTTTTTTCCCTAAGGAGGAAAGAGTGTGGAGTATATTGAGGATTTGTAGAATGAGTGGATTGGACCAGAGCATGTTGAGGATGCCAATGAGAACGGATTTAGAGTCGGAGAAGATGACGAAGCGGGGGCGGAAGGAGAGTTCAACAAAATTTAAGGCCAGGAGGATGGCCTTTGCTTCAGCAGATTGAGGCTCCATCAGGCAACCTTGAGGAGAGAGTGAGGCCAGGACAGGCGGCGGCTGTAGAGGAGCCTTCCCGTGTGGAGCCATCGGTGAAGAGGAAAGAGAAGTCCTGGACATGTCTACTGAGTTGCCAGTATTTGGAGCCAAAGAAGGCTGGGTTGTGGAACGCTTTCGTGTAGGAGGAAAGGCCAAGGATTGATAACCCAGGTGGGCAAGAGAGGGATAGTGTGCCTGGCAATGGAGAAAATATTGATGTTGGCTTTGGTAAAGTGAGAGTGCATCCGGATCCCGAAAGGATGGTGAATGCGTTTGTTGAGGTTCAAGACGTTGGTGAAGAAGGGAGAGCGAATGGAATGGAAGCAAGGGTTCCGCGGATCTGTAAGGATACGAAGAGCGAAGGAGAGGCCGGTCCTGGTGCACCTGAGGTCTAAGGGAGTCCAATGTCCTCTACGTGGAGACTGGTGATGGGGTGGTATGGGTGACACCAAGGCAGAGCCTTAGGGGCCTTAGGGCAGTGTTTTCAGTAACCTCAAGGTGCCTCAAGTAAAGTTTGCGGGTGGAGACATAGATGAAACTGCCGTAGTCCAGCTTGGACCTGAGAAGGGAGCAATATAAGGTGAGGAGGGCGAGACGATTGGCTCCCCAGTCAGTGCTGGAGAGAAACCTGAGGAGATTGAGGATTTTGTGACAGTTGGTTTTGAGGGTGTTGATGTTGGGGAGATAGAAGAGCTTACAATTGAGTGATTCGAGGAAATGAGAACTGTCTTTACTGGGGATAATGGAATCTTTGAGATGGAGGCTAGGGCGAAGATAGAAGGAGTTACTGTTCTTGAAGTGGATGAGACAGTTTTACCTTTTAAGAAGTTGAAGCCGTTAGAGTCGTTCCAGTGAGCTAAGTTGTCCAGGCAGTGTTGGAGGTTATAATGGAGAGTTTGGAAGCATTTGGAAGGTGAGAAGACAATAAGTACCACTAATAAAGAATGTGCTGAATCTGTTCATTCAAAGATACAAGCCCTCCCTCCCTCCTCCAACCCCTTCGAGCCTGCAAAATAAGAGAATGCTTACTTCATCAATCAGTGGTTTCTGAGTTTGCCTGACCACTGCTAGTGCACTAGCTGGCCTCTCCAGAGCTGCCATATATTTTTGTGGTGTGAGGTGTTTGTTGATGTAACTAATGGTCAGTCCTGAATCACTCATGAGATACTGCTGACCTTTCCAACTTTTCGGAAGAGTATTTTCCACCTGATTAGAAAAACCACAAATAAAGCAGTGTCAATAGGTCACACAGTTTTGCTATCTCACAGACAGAGGATATAGGAGGGCTATAGGGAATTTTATCAAAAGATACAAATAACAACTAAAATACCCAAACTTGCTCAGGAAAATTTTGCATCACAAAATGCTCAAACCACAGCACTTCAGCCCCCTGGATCCATCATTCATGTCTAACCATACAGCATTCTTAATTAGGCCCATTGAGGGGGAAGAAGAAGGGGGGGGGGGAGGGAAGCAAGTTGGTTCCCACCCCCACATACCTCCCAAAAATTCATGTGAAATTCAAAAACACAACCCCCTTCTGCCAACCCATTGAAAATTAAACTACATGCCTGCAAAATGTTACCTGGAAGTCATGACCAGGAAGTAACATAGAAAACAGTCAGTGGTGCAACAATAGGGTAGGAAAGGTTCAACTGAATGTGATAAAATTTATTGGTAAAAGCAAAATTCTTTTTAGATCACTATAGTTGACCTTGCCTGAAAACCCATGAGGAACTTACAAGGACATATCGATGCATCCAATTTTGGTCGGATTTTGACTGCCCCTATCATTAATATCTTTTTTTTTTGGCAAAAGTTGTGAAAAATATCATGATTTTTTAGTTTTTGAGACCAAAATTTTGTAGATATTGTAGTTTTTAAACGCAATACAACTCCACTATGCAAAATATACCGTTAGAAAGGCCTTTTCACCTATTTTCAATTGAAAACACAAAGAGCAACTACCCCCTCTTTGTTTATAGTGCAGTTTAAGTATTGAAAGAAACCCACACACTAAGAAATATCCAGTCTAGTGCAGTGGTTAGCGTTCGGGAGGTTCACATGAATAGACTGGGTCCAAACACAGAGTCAGATGTGCGGCTTTGTTTTTCCGTTGTTCAGTTTTATTGTTTTTGCATGTTTTGCTTTGAGAAAAAAATTAGACTGGTATCAGTAAAAAGGAAATTTAACAACAATCTAAATATGTAAAAAAATCCTTCATTTTCATTTTTCTCAAGAAATGATACAAGCTGAAAAAAATTGAGCAATTTTGACCTAATTTTGCCTAAAATTGGCAAATTTTTATATTTATGTTGATATTTTCTTTTATTTTGACTTTTTTATTGAAAAATGTATTGTCTTAGTATTCATATAAACCAAACTTGTAGCGATAAAAACCAAAACTAAAGTTGAGAAAATTAATATTGAAAAAAGTTCTGAAAATTGCAGTCATGTTTTGGACCCCCTGGAACTCTAGAAGTTAACTGGTGAAACCTAGGAGTTAACTGGTGAAACCTAGGAATTAACTAGTGAACTCTACGAGTTAACTGGTGAAACCTAGGAGTTAACTAGTGAACTCTAGGAGTTACCTGGTGAAACCTAGGAGTTACCTGGTGAAACCTAGGAGTTAACTGGTGAAACCAGAGTGAAACAGAGCTGGAAAGTTGAAAATCCCACAAGTAAAGTAAAAACAAAATATTGTCCAAAAAAATCTAAGACCTATCTATACCCCAAAATTACGAATTTTCTGTGCGTCGGCCTAGATGTGAATCTAGGTGTTTAAGAATAGATCTTTCGGGTGAAAAAATAAAACCAAAGAAATTATTCCTGTATATGGAAGATCCCTCAAATTTTCTGACAGATATTAAAATTTCCCAACAAAATTTATATTGGGGAGAGCATGACTCCCCATTGGTACCGTATACCCCTACCTTTAAATAAAATCTATTTCATGCAATGGTGTACAAAATTTCTGAAAAGAAAACAAAATAGGCTTCTTTATCTAGTACATATATATCCATTATCTCTCAGAGTAAAAGAATACAAATAATACAAAACTAAAGACAGATAGAAGCAAATAGTCAACCTTTGGCCTAGATAATCCAGCCGGGGCAGTCATTGGCCTCTGTACCACACTCTTTGTACTGTGTTTTGGTTCTGATCCAGTATTGGTTGAAACAGAGACGGTGGTGGAGATGTCATCTTTGAATCCAACGTGCTTGGTTTTTCTTTTTGGGAGTGGTATGGAGTAGTGCTTGATGACATCAGGAGAAAATTTCAACTGTGGCGGTTGATTTGGAGGCTTACTTACAGACTGGAAATGCTACAATAAAATACAGAGGAATAACAACATTAAAAACAATTGAGTAGTGTTAATTAAGGTGTAAGCTGGCTATGCATTAGATGACCTTTTGATTCTGTGTTTTATTTTTCTAAAAGAATTTCATCATCTTTTGATGCCTGCCTACATGTACACTAAAATTTAAAACAACTTTAAAATCATCCAGGAAGCCACTCATCGCTCCAGAGTCGGACCCGGATGTGTTAGAAGTCCCTGATCTTTGGTGGCATCAAATGGCCCAGTGATGCTTAAGTAAAGGGATGGGAGGACCATTGGAGGCCCAAAACAAGAGGACCTTGTGCCATTGACACAATGTCAGTCCAATGCTTACATCCCCTAAATAGTGACATTCCTGTTTGGAATAGCTAGGTATACTGTATGTTGCTCTTCCTCTAATCTTTGCATATTTCTTGGAGTTGGGTGGGGTGGGATGGAGACCTGTGGCTTCAATTATATCTGTTGGAGTGTGAGGTGGGGGCATTTTGTACTACAAATTTTGTTATCAATTTTGTTTTGTAAATTGGGAGTGTTGTACTCAGTTAGGCTCACCAGAGTTTTATACAACACTTCCTTTCACAACCATATATATTCTTCTGTATATACATATTTTGTCAATTTCATAATATATATGTAAATAAAACTCTTCTGTAATCATATGTAAATATGTTGTGAAAAAACTAATAAATGAAATGAGATATGAAATGCTAAATATATAGCATATGCATTCATACAGGTTCATACAGATATTCAGTCAATACCTACTACTACTGTTCTAAAGGTCTTACCGGTTGGCAGTGCAGCACATCTTTGTTCAGCTTGTACCAGTGATAAACCTTCCTCAAATCCTCTCTTTGTTTCAGTCCAGACGACCTGTGAAGAAAGAGAATTTTGTTTATCTAGTTCTGAATTCGTTTGATTCTCTAAAACAAGAAACTAGATATATTTCCATGATAGAAACATCATTTAATTATTAGAAACTCCTTCAAGTAAAAAACATCGACCTTCCCAACCCCTTTATAATGCTAGTTCGGAATTTGATCGGAATTGTGGGCTGAATGACATGGATTTTGTTATCAATTTGGGACTTCCATGAGGTTTGCCAGCGGTCCCGAAACTAATAAAGACCAATTTTCAACTATGGCTTTTTCTCATGTATTTGCGTATGTGCTAATACATCTATTGGATGGCTGAGTACGCCAAACGGATATATCATAGCCTACTATCTATAACTCAACATGCATTCCTACATGTATTTACACAAATTTTCTAAAACACATTTAAATATTTATTTTGATATATTTCTTCTTGTTACTTTTTTATATTTTCACTTTCAGTTTTTTGTCTTTCACAGTTTTCTGGCAAAGGAATACATCCCTATGCAAAAATAAATTCAAGGGCAAAACACTTGTACATGACACCAAACATCAGCTTACTTTGTAACTTCAAGCAGCATGCCTCGGAGAATGTTGAAAAACTGGCCATCTTCATGCTGCTGAACGAGTTGGTTAGGATCCTTGCAAGTCAATGAGGAAAGTCTTGCATCTTGGTAAAATCTCTCAATTGCCAAAACCATATCCATATATTCTCTTGTTTTGATGAGCTACAAATCAGATTAAAATGAATTATGAATCATGTATCAAGCAATCACATGTCATGAATAGCCAGTCATTTCCAGCCAGAGAGGCATAGGCAAAAGTGGGGGAGGGAGGGGGCCAACTTCTCAGAAGTGGGTGGTATTTTCCCTTCCCCCCACCCCCCACCCCCCCCTCCCAACTTTGAACTTACAAATGTATCATTTAGATATAAAACAGATTTCTTGGAATAAGAAAATCAAATTACTGGACCAAATTATTTAATTCTTGAGCATTCAAATGGCCATAGACCTACGAACATAATCAAAAGAGTTTTTGTAAAATAACAATTGATCTAATTAATGCAAAGAAAACACTTCAAGTTAGTCCTCTGTTGAAGAATACCACAGGCAGGTAAACTTCCAAGCTTTGGATCTACAGTACTTCTTACTGATTTGAATTAACGCTTTAACCAAGAGACCTTGTAAACAATCTTGAAGATGGTGGATACCATTGCATTATTACAGCAGCCAAGCTGCCAAGGGAGGTGCCGTAACTTACTATCCTGTCACAAATACTGCGAAGTACAACAACCAAATTATGGAAGGGTGTAGGAAGGGTCCCCCAGAGGGGAAAGGTGGGTACAAGACCCCCACAATTTTCCCGGTCACAAGCAGGAAAAATAAGTTTCCATCATATGATCATGTTGAGGTTGCTGCTAATCGAAAAAATTTACATTTTCATGGAATACCCTTCAATTTTTGTAAAATATCAATCATTTCCGGGCAATTTTATTTTATTTTTTGAACATTTTCTTCACTTTGGGGGAATTTGCTTCATTTTTGAGTGGTTTTTTAGATATTCGTGAAATTTCTTTTAATTATCGGGCTATTTTAATATTGCTCATTTTCGTGAAAATTTAGACACTTTTCGTGAACTTTTCTTCACCTTTTAGGGAATGTTGCCAAATCTTATCCAAATTAGTAAAAAACTTAAATATATTTTCTTTAGAATACATGAACAATTTCTAAGAATGCGAGGATGAAGGCACCAAACCTACATACAGTAGTAGACTTTCTACACCAGTCATTTCTACATGATACAACAGAACTTTAAACGTTAATATCTCCTGAACAGAATAAGATTTTGGATTGTTTTCTTCATCATTGTGTTTCTATTAAAGTCCTCTTTGTATAAGATGGAATTACTTGTCCACTGAACTAATCCTTTAATAGTGTTGTGGAGCAACAAAAATTGGATAAGTTTAGTGGTCAAGCAAGTTCATCTTATATCAGAGAGGACTTCAAAAGAAACGAACTAGTAAAGAAAGCATTCGAAACTCTTATTCCGTTAAGGAGATATTTAAGTTTAAAGTTTGGTATCATTTGTATAGAAACGACTGAAATCAGACTAGTTGTAATGTCATAGCCTCAGAGTCCTTAAAGTCTTTATGTTATTCTATCATATGTTGTCCTGTAATTTTGTGGCTTATAATTTCGCGGGATATGTCAAAAAAGTAGTAAAACTGAATCTAGGAAGCGTATTTATAATATACCAACTAAAGAAAGTTTAAAGAAAAATAATTTAAATAGTGAAAAAATTCAATACAACTTTCTTTAAAATACAAAAAGATGTTGAGGAATTTGAGGCTGTGACACAACTAGTTTGATTTCAGTTGTTTCTACAAAAGTGATGCCAAACTTTACATTTGAATAACTCCTTAATGGAATAAGATTTTTGAACTTTCTTCACTAATTGGTTTCTTTTTAAGTCCTCTTCCATATACAATAGACTTGCTTGACCCCTGAACTAATCCTTTGAAATTGAAATACATGAAAAAATAAATACTAGTTCATGGAGCTTACCTTTGATCGCCGCAAGATTTTTAGTGACTGATCGAACTCGTGAATTGAGGCGACATCCATCATTTATTGTTAGCGAAGACCTGCTTTTATATCACTGTTGAGTGTGTCTTATGTCTGGAAAACGTCTTAACAGGTTCTTAACAGGGACATCTTAACACAGTTCCTCTGCTGCACCAATGGTCACACGACTCAGCTCAGTGCGTAACGTTGATAAATGTTGGACTACGAAAACTGGCGTCGTCTCACAGTTGTATCTTCACCGATGGGCTACTGGGCCCATTGTAAAGAGCGGTCATGAAGATTGTTGTTTTGTGATATCCTTAGGCAGCCGCAACCAGTGACGGGTGATCGATAGTCGATTGACTACGGGCCTAATCCGTGTGTCACTGTTTACCCACTCTTTTAAGGTGTAACGCGACGTGCACTAACCTAGAATATAGCCTTAAAAGTTTAGAACTCACCAATATTACATAGGTAAACTGTTACATTTTGTAGCAGGTTTTTGTTCAATAAATACCTTATTCTTTAATATAAGAATATAAAGTACGTTAAAACTTTTAATTAAAATCTTGTTTGGTATTTTTGTTGAATCTTTTTTTCGTAAATGTGTTTAAAATTTCTTAATTTTGGAAATAATTTCCCTCTTTATAAAGTTCACTTCTAATGTAGTACTATGACAACGACCCGTATTTAAATTAAATACGGTAAATACGGTAGACGAGAAGATAAGATGATTCGAAAGGGCGTTCATTACAGCGGTGGGACCCCATTCCCATAAGATTTTATTTTCAGCCTTTTAGTTTTTGGTTGTTAAACTTGACAATTTGTGATTAAGTTTTTCTAAATCAGCACTAACAGTAGTCCTTAAGCCATGAAATTAAATAGCAAACAATGTTACACAAATCAATATTATCAAATCAAACTTATACGGCCAAGGAGGTGTGGGGAGGTGGGGGTGTAGAAATCAGGTGTAGTATAGTGCAAAATCATAACAAAATGATGGATGGAAGGGTACCAAAAAGAAACGGAAGAGCTGAGAATGCATCCACTGTTAGTTTTGTTTAAATAGATGCAACAAGAAAGAGATCGCTTCTTTTCATATATTTCTTACAGAAAAGTTATTTTTGGAAAACAATGTAATATGGAAAGACTACTTTCATGCATATTTCAATTATTATTATTCTTTTCAGTTTAGTGTATGAAACATGATACAGTTGGAAAATGGTCTCTGGTTTATTCAATCACTGTAGAGTTGATGAAAACAAATTGCTTTTTTTCCTGAAAAATGGGTATGATTCCTCAGGTCAATGGGCAAAGTGCATGAAGTAGGAAGTTCTTCAGGAAATTTAACTTAATGTTTTTTTAGAAAATGAAAGTTTAAAAGTTTTGTGATGAGAGCAACACATTGTTTTCGTTTCTAGATCAAAACTGATGGCGGTGGTGGAGGAGGGGGGGGGGGAGTAGTAGCTTAATGTAGGTACACTTCACAAATCATCTTTTCTTTTAGCATTCACCAGGGGTGTGTGTGGATTTTGCCACTTTTTCCCCTTTCTGTATTCTTATGCACATTTGTTCACTTGTATGCTGAATGGTGTCTTTCCAGGATTGAAAAGGCAATTAACACCAAACTTGGTAAGACAGTAATATCATTTCCCTCCTCAAGGTCTAGCTGCTTGTAGGCATGCCTTGACCTCCTAGTGGATGGGTAAACAGCAACAATTTGTGAGGGGGTATATATTGTCATACACACATGGCTTGCACCTTTTATTCATTTTTTGGAAGAATTCAATGTAAAATATTCTGGGTTCCTTCCTGGTTATTCATCAGTTTGTTTATTACTTCTTGGTTATTCATCAGTTTGTTTATTACTTCTTGGTTATTCATCAGTTTGTTTATTACTTCTTGGTTATTCATCAGTTTGTTTATTACTTCTTGGTTATTCATCAGTTTGTTTATTACTTCTTGGTTATTCATCAGTTTGTTTATTACTTCTTGGTTATTCATCAGTTTGTTTATTATTTCTTGGTTATTCATCAGTTTGTTTATTACTTCTTGGTTATTCATCAGTTTGTTTATTACTTCTTGGTTATTCATCAGTTTGTTTATTATTTCTTGGATATTCATCAGTTTGTTTATTATTTCTTGGATATTCATCAGTTTGTTTATTACTTTTTGGTTATTCATCAGTTTGTTTATTACTTCTTGGTTATTCATCAGTTTGTTTATTACTTCTTGCTTATTCATCAGTTTGTTTATTATTTCTTGGTTATTCATCAGTTTGTTTATTACTTCTTGGTTATTCATCAGTTTGTTTATTACTTCTTGGTTATTCATCAGTTTGTTTATTACTTCTTGGTTATTCATCAGTTTGTTTATTACTTCTTGGTTATTCATCAGTTTGTTTATTACTTCTTGGTTATTCATCAGTTTGTTTATTACTTCTTGGTTATTCATCAGTTTGTTTATTACTTCTTGGTTATTCATCAGTTTGTTTATTACTTCTTGGTTATTCATCAGTTTGTTTATTACTTCTTGGTTATTCATCAGTTTGTTTATTACTTCTTGGTTATTCATCAGTTTGTTTATTACTTCTTGGTTATTCATCAGTTTGTTTATTACTTCTTGGTTATTCATCAGTTTGTGTATTACTTCTTGGTTTTTCATCAGTTTGTTTATTACTTCTTGGTTATTCATCAGTTTGTTTATTACTTCTTGGTTATTCATCAGTTTGTTTATTACTTCTTGGTTATTCATCAGTTTGTTTATTACTTCTTGGTTATTCATCAGTTTGTTTATTACTTCTTGGTTATTCATCAGTTTGTTTATTACTTCTTGGTTATTCATCAGTTTTGTTTATTATTCATCTTCTTGGTTATTCATCAGTTTGTTTATTACTTCTTGGTTATTCATCAGTTTGTTTATTACTTCTTGGTTATTCATCAGTTTGTTTATTACTTCTTGGTTATTCATCAGTTTGTTATTACTTCTTGGTTTTTCATCAGTTTGTTTATTACTTCTTGGTTATTCATCAGTTTGTTTATTACTTCTTGGTTATTCATCAGTTTGTTTATTACTTCTTGGTTATTCATCATTTTGTTTATTGTTTCTTGGTTATTCATCACTTTTTTTATTACTTCTTGGTTATTCATCAGTTTGTTTATTTCTTGGTTATTCATCAGTTTGTTTATTACCTCTTGGTTATTCATCAGTTTGTGTATTACTTCTTGGTTATTCATCAGTTTGTTTATTACTTCTTGGTTATTCATCAGTTTGTTTATTACTTCTTGGTTATTCATCAGTTTGTTTTATTACTTCTTGGTTATTCATCAGTTTGTGTATTACTTCTTGGTTATTCATCAGTTTGTTTTATTACTTCTTGGTTATTCATCAGTTTGTTTATTACTTCTTGGTTATTCATCAGTTTGTTTATTATTTCTTGGTTACAATTTGTTCATTACTTCTTGGTTATTCATCAGTTTGTCTATTACTTCTTGGTTATTCATCAGTTTGTGTATTACTTCTTGGTTATTCCATCAGTTTGTTTATTACTTCTTGGTTATTCATCAGTTTGTTTTATTACTTCTTGGTTATTCATCAGCTTGTATAAACAAAACTTCTTGGTTATTCATCAGTTTGTTTATTACAAACAAGAAAAAAACATTTGATGTTAATCTTAAAGACAAGAAGCAACATTTATGAAGATTTGGGAATTATAACAAAATGCAGGTATCATGACGTTTTGAACGACAGAAGTAACTGAAATTGCAAAATCTTGCCAAAAGGACATAAAAGGACTCAAAGTAATGTTCCTCCACTGAGGGACACAAAGTTCCCATACCCCACTAACAGCTACCACCTATCAAGAAGACTAATAACAAGTATAAATACACATTTCAAAAACAAAACTCAACTTTTCAAAAAATTTGTGAAGGCTTTTTATTGTTTAAATTATATCTGATCATGGCAAATACTTTAATACACACCTTTACACATTGTGTTGTAGCATAAAGGCTTACTTGAAAAGATACAAATCCGAAACACTTTGAATGGCTGCCATAGCTAATAAAATGATATAATTTCTTTCGTACAGCTCTACTGATATAATTGAAACATACTTTAGTTCAGATGCAACATAAACAACGTAAAATAATGAAATACTTCACTGAAGCGGGCTATTCTACAAATACCAAAATGTTCTTCTCTGATTAGTTACGAAAATATTTTCGGGATTTTGCCCACCCAGTTCTGCAAGTCAATGGCAAATTTTGAAGTTCATTGGTATATTGAGAACCAATAGTAAGATGATATGAATTAAGTTGCTTAAAGATGTATGAAAGGATATTAAGTAAACAATGAATTTTGAACCCTAATCTTAAAGGATTAGATCAAGGGTCAAGCAAGTCTATCCTATATGAAAGAGGACTTTACCAGAAACAAAATGGTGAAAAAAGCGTTCAAAAATCTTATTCAGTTAAGGAGATATCCAAGTTTAAAACACTTATCCTATATGTGTAGAAATGACAGGTGTAGAAAGTCTACTATGGAAAGTTGACATCTTTATCCTCACATTCCTAACAATTGTTAATGTATTTGAGAGAAAGTTTATTTAACTTTTTCACTATTTAAACTTTTTTATCCTCAAACTTTCTTCAGGTGGTATATCATAATAGATACCCTTCCTAGATTCAGTTTTAGTACTTTTTTTTTCACATAAGCCATGGTTTTTAAGCCACAAAATCGCAGGACAAATCATGATAGAATACGTAAAGACTTTCAGGAATCTGAGGCTATGACATCACAACTAATCTGATTTCAGTTGTATCTACACAAATGATACCAAACTTCAAACTTAGATATCTCCTCAACGGAATAAGATTTTTGACTTCTTTCTTTACTATTTTGTTTCTTTTTAAGTCCTCTGACATATAATATAGACTTGCCTGACCCCTGAACTAATTCTTTAACTTTTCAATATTGTCTGAGCAATGATCAAGAGCACTTACGTATATTTAGACCCAAACCATCTGCTCTTCAAATTCATCTTGACGTGCCACTGCACAGGGCCACCAAGAGTCAATGCAGGCCTGGGGTTATCTTAAAGAAACATGCCCCTTTTATAAGCCTAAGTTGATTACACCGATCTTATGAATGCACATCCCTTTTCTTAATTTCTATGGCCCCTACAGCTCTGGCCCTTTGACTGCATTCGCAGGAGGGGACAATGCCACACTTAAATCACTTGTCAGTTATGATGCCACTGTATATGCACAGTTGCTATGTCATAACATTTTGAACTCCACAGCCTTCTTTACCTTCGTTTTCAAATGGCAGAACTAATTCTAAGTTTAACTAGGGCAATAGCTTTAAAGCAAAGGCTAATTCTAAATAATGGTCAAATTTGAAAGAAACGGCCAGATTCAAAATTAAAAAAATTCAAGATTAACTCACAAGTCAGTGGCGCCGTCACGGGGGAAAGGGGGGGAAGGGGAGGTAGTCTGTATCATTGCAAAATTATATTCTGCTATACTAGATCGTACGTAATCGGAGAGGGGGGGGGGGTAGTCTGTATCATTGCAAAATTATATGCTGCTATACTAGATCATTCGTAATCGGAAGGGGGAGGGGGGGAAGGGGGGAAGGTAGTCTGTATCATTGCAAAATTATATGCTGCTATACTAGATTGTTCGTAATCATCCTAATTTAGTTTAAAAAGCTGTGTATTGCACATATTCAGTCTTTTGGGTATCTAAAACTGGGAAAATGCAAGGTTTCCCGGAACTTCATCTCCAGGACCCCCACCAAGGCTTTGCCTCTGGACCCCACATGGGGCCCTAAGGCGAGCCCCTTGACCCCTAAGGCAGGCCCCTTAACCCCATGCCAAAAAGTTTGGGCCCCCCACCAAACCCCCTTCCCTCCCCCCCCCTGCCCAAAAAAATATCAAACCTCTGGCGGCACCACTGCTCAATGTTTTTCAACAGTTTTAATCCTGTCAACACACTTCAAACAAATATCAAATTTGATCTAGCCTATCTATAACCTCTAACCCTATCAAAAAAAAAAACTTATACAGATTTCGGTGATATTGAAAAAATACAGCTACAAATTTTAGATACACTAATAGACAACCTTCTTTAAGTATATACTGACCTGAAGAGACATCCAAATCTTTAGAAACTTTTATGATGCTTAAACAGCTTTTAATATCTCTTCTGATCAAGGTTGTGATCTACTCAAAGGTGTAATTCTTTTGTAGAAACACAAACTTGATAATTTTACTGAATATTTATAAATGGTTTCAAATACTCTTTTATTATACAACTGTGATAGATGCCCTGATGATTCTTATGCAGTTCTTTAAAATCCTTCCAAACGGATGGTTAATTCCTATGAAGTTTTTCTAGGAATGGCAAACAAAGCAGGCTGGCAAAAAAAAGAGATCCATGAATATTTATGACTACTCTTGTAGTTATTACACCCTTACTTCATAAAACTTTTAACTTTGAACTGCCCTTCTGAACTTAAAACTGCATGTAGCCATCGAAAACATGTTTCAGACAAAAAGGTCAGTCAACAACCTAGGATATATAAACTAAATATTTAAATTTGAAAGACGAAAGTTCAACATATTAACTTTAGATCAATATTTCATCAGCTCAAAGAAAGAAGTCCAGTAAATATTTAAGATAGAGGACAACAAACATATATTACATAAAGCTATGGCTCATTTGTATAATAATCATAAATATTCAGTATTAGTATTACTTCAAAAGCAGAAGAGACATTTTTGTATTCTTACACTTAACTTGTGCAAATGATGACTATTCTTAAAAGGTCATGTATAACTGTATATCATACTGTTCTTCAGGATGTAAGGGAAAACATGTTCAGATCTTTACCTCCGCCAACCAAGTTGGACAGAAGTGATGCTTTTGCCTCTTGTCTGTTTTTCATCAAGATATCTCAAGAACTGATGATTGGATTTGGATTTAATCTAATATGTGGTTTTATTATTGCTTAAGGAACAAGTGATTCAAATTTAGGACGTATTAATACAAGGGAAGGGCAGAAATTAAGGGGTGGGGATGTTTAGGGTAAGGTCTGTCAAGACACAGTTAAACCTTCAATAAAATATGGTGAACAATGAATTCACGCCATCAAAAGAATCCAACAATCACTTTTCTGCACTCATTGACAATTAAATAAAGTGGTTAGCAATGTAATAATAACAATTGGTTTCTGCCATGAATGGAAAAAGATGGAGTGTGAATCTTAATTGATGGAACTCAAACTTGGAAGAAATCAGTCAAAGATAATTTTCAAGTCTTCAAAATGCAAATGATCCTTACTGATCATAACTTGGGGATAAATCTTAGTGGGCCTACAGTCGGATTTCTCAGGTAGATTATAATGGGTATGGGATCGAATAAACTCTAAACCTATTTTAGGCATGTTGGAATTGCAACGAGGCAGAGGTATACACTCTATAGAGTGCTGATATTCTATCATCTGTCTTACCCCCAATGGATAATTCCACCTCTAGTCATACTGTTGATCTCATCATAATTTCCTACACACATGAATCAATGTCACACCTCCTCCAGTGTGATGACACATGCAATGTGGTCAAGGGCCTTTTACAAGGGGAAGGGGGTAGGTATATGCCTTTAACCATTTTTAGTCACATGACCAACATGTTTTTGACAAATACTACCCTCCAGAACAAGGTAAACAGAAATTAAATGTACCTTGTCTCACCAAATTCTTGCCCTTTCAACTTTCAGCAACTGAAAGAGTGATATTTAACAAGCAGTGACTATAGTAATACTACTTACTACAAGAAATGACATTCAAGCTCTGAATAAATACAGAAAATGGGGTACTGTGGAAATCATATAATACAACAGCTTTCACATATTTGATGAGAAATTGCTCCTTTCAATGCATATTAGAGAGGTGCTTCCCGCAGTGCATAGAATCATAGAAAATGGGAAGAATGCACAAGCCGCAAATAAGTCTATCTTTAATATTTTTGTTCCTCAAATTCAATTTAATACTAAAAAAAGTGAACATTTAAGAAACCTAACCTTACCTCTAATCTTATTTCTTCTATACAATAACTTCTTTTCTGCAATAAATCTTACTTTTTGTTGTTTTTAAATGAAACAAAGATAATATGACATGAAAATCGATTAAGGTTGTTGTTTTTAAATGAAACAAACCTAATATGACACAAAAATTGATCAAGGTAGGCTTATTTGCGACATCCGCATTTTACCAAAACCGACCAAATTGCATGCTTCCCATAAAGATTGCATAGGATTCAGAGAAGTACACAACTATTATGTTCTTACATGGATGGAAGTCAGTTGCCACGATGCTTCATGGAATATTATTCCTCATCATCTACTAGATGTTTCTTCATTTTCCACTGAAACATATTACTACCCTATTCTTTATCCTCAATGCTGTGTACCAAACAAAACAACTGCTTTGATTATCATTACTTGTCGCATAATAAAAAAAAATATTAAGGAAAACGTTAACTTGTTATTTCTCTTCATTATGGGATCTTGGGACTTAGACAAGAAATCTTGCTTCAATCCCTGGCTGTGTACAACTCTATTTTGGAAAATAATAACGTTTCTGTTAACAATGAGTGGAATATTGTCTTTATTAAAGCTTACATTTATAGTGGTTCCATGCATGCCAATTATTAGTTCTCCTTCAATTTAAAGAGGCGAAATTGTCATATGGACACAATATTTAGAATTCCATTCAAATTGTTTGATTGGTTGAAATTTCAACTAATTGCTGCACGATTCGTTTGCTCTCAATTCCAGGTATGTATTTATTAAAAACTTCTGTGAAGGTCAACACATGTAATAGCCCAGTTGGTTACAGATTTTTTCAAACCAATAGACGTGAGTTGTGGTAGAACTATTTATTTTGATTTTTGCTTTCATCTTGTTTTTTTTCACATAAATTTTTGTCTAGTGGCTACTATTGTAGTATTATAATACTAATATTTCATTTTCCTTTTTTCTTTCTGACAAACGTGTTAAAAATACCAAGTTTCTCGTCACAGTAACGTAATGCACTGTGCATGAAACCTGACACACACAACGTGCCACTGTTTGACTGTACAAACAGACAGTACATGGATCTTGCGTTCACAACTGGAAGTGACGTATAATGTTCACATCCCATTCTCGTTACACAATTTTACTGAGACAAGTCTCCCTCTTTAACTTTCATTTGAAGTTTTCATCTTAAAACTGACATTTGTGGATGCATATGAAATCAAGTTCATCAACATCTAATGAGAATCTGCATTCTAGCACCCAATGCAAATAGACTCCTTAGATATAGTAATCTAAATCACAATAAAACAGTCTAAATGGTGTAAGATTATACTAATTAATACACAATGCAGATATACATTTATACCTACACCCACTTGAATTTAACTGGATAAGAATATGCATAATACCTACTAACTCTTTAAAGTATCTTTAAATAAATATATATGTAATGAGAAATTTATTTGGGTTACCATTCATTTCTCATGGGTATACAAATGTGTACATCAAGAAACAAAAAAACAAATTTCTTTGATAGAATGTAAATATATTGAAAACAGCATGTAAACTTGTCTTGATATAAAGAAGCAAACAAAGAATTTCAATTATATTTCAGAGTTCTCTGGAGCAACAATAGGTATTATTTCAGAGTTTTTCTTCACAGCATTCCGAATCCTTTTGCATGTGTGATTGCTTTTAAGAGACGTTCCATGAGCTTTTCTTTGCTAGAATACTCTGGGAGAAGCAGTACATTGAAACAAGTGTGTGATGATGGCAATCTGTAATGACAAATATGCAAGAGAAAATGCCTCGAGTCAGATAGAGTCCGCTAAATTGGTGAGAATATACTAACTATAAATTGTATAGATGGAAAAAGGGTTAACAAAGGTATGTGGACGTGTAGGGGCAGCATTAGCTTAATTACTTTTAAATCTATCAACAACTATCGGAGTAGCAACAAATCAGTGACAGATTCACCAGTTTACAGTATTTTTAAATTGTAGGCACAATTCACATATTTTATGCATTTTTGTGATGTGTTACAGGGCGAACTTAGTACTTGTGATGTATTACAATGCAGCCTTGGTATTTGTGATGTATTACAGGGCAACCTTGGTACTTGTAATGTATTACAATGCAACTTTGGTATTTGTGATGTATTACAGGGCGACCTTGGTACTTGTAATGTATTACAGGGCAACCTTGGTATTTGTGATGTATTACAGGGCAACCTTGGTACTTGTGATGTATTACAGGGCGTCCTTGGTACTTGTAATGTATTGCAGGGCAACCTTGGTACTTGTGATGTATTACAGGGTGACCTTGGTACTTGTGATGTACTACAGGGCATCCTTGGTACTTGTAATGTATTGCAGGGCAACCTTGGTACTTGTGATGTATTACAGGGCGTCCTTGGTACTTGTGATGTATTATAGGGCGACCTTGGTATTTGTGATGTAGTACAGGGCGACCTTGGTATTTGTGATGTATTACAGGGCGTCCTTGGTACTTGTGATGTATTACAGGGTGACCTTGGTACTTGTGATGTATTACAGGGTGTCCTTGGTACTTGTAATGTATTACAGGGCGACCTTGGTATTAGTGATGTATTACAGGGCGCCCTTGGTACTTGTGATGTATTACAGGGCGACCTTGGTATTAGTGATGTATTACAGGGCGACCTTGGTATTTGTGATGTATTACAGGGCCACCTTGGTATTTGTGATGTATTACAGGCTGACTTCGGTATTTTCTGTTGTAAATCCTTTGTTTTTTTAATGTCTATCATACGTCATTGAAGTAGAGCAGCACATCCTGACTAAACATATTTGAGTTTTTGCCATGCCCCCAATGAAATTCTGGTAGGAATAGATTTTCCCATCATAAACTTTTATCAGCCGTAACTCAAACACTAAACATGATATTTCCGAAATTCAAAAACACTCGTGCTCAGATTTTAATACTGATTCAACCTTTAAGGTAGCTTACATCAACAGTAAGGGATATGCCCCAACTGAAACTTTAACATCAATTGTGAAGGAAAGATGGAAACACCATCCAGGATCATAAATATACTCATCCTAAAACATGATATTGATTTATTTTCTATCTATGACAAGTTCCAGTGTTTACTAATTTCTAAATATATCACCACAAAAACTTGGTTCTTGAACAATTAATGCTCTGAACTGTTTGTAATTACCTGTCTGAGTCAGGTCCATTTTTGGCGATGATCAATCTGAGTTTGGCAAGTCCCCCAACAGGCACTCTGTCGCTACCAGTTGTAAACATAAGCAGTTGTTTCTTCTGTTCTTCATCAAGGCCGTGTGCCACCTCCCAGAAGTACCTGGACAAAAAACACAAGAATTTATCAAATGAATCATCTACACACCACTTGAACTCTCAAACCCAAAAGTGTCAGATATGTTGTCTTTTGGAATTATTGATCTAAACAGTGCCAGAGTGAGACTCAGATGACATAGATTTAAGGCTAGATGATGAATGAAATTTTTTAAATGAGAAAGATCAGGGTGGAATGTTCTATGGTAATCTCTTAGGAAGTCTTTTAGAAGACCCAAGTTGGCAGTCTTAGAAGACAAAAAAAGTGTTAATTACCTCATTCCCATTCACTAAAAAGTCAAACAAAATGGCTGTCAGTTCTCCAGTGTTCCAAAGATTTCATCAATGATATTCATTTGATGGTTAACTCCATCATTTCTTCTATCCTGTAAAATACCTCCTTAATAGATTACAGACCTCCTTAATAGATTACAGACCTCCTTAATAGACTACAGACCTTAATAGATTAGAGCTCCTTAATAAATTACAGACCTCTTTAATAGATTACAGACCTCCTTAATAGATTACAGACCTCCTTAATAGACTACAGACCTTAATAGATTAGAGCTCCTTAATAAATTACAGACCTCTTTAATAGATTACAGACCTCCTTAATAGATTACAGGTACTGAAAGAAAACTGTTGCATGATAGAAAAGCATTGGAATCTTCAAATTGAGCCATTAGCCTGTTGTTTGCAACAGAATAAATAATTTGATATACAGGAAATTAGACAAAGGCAGGGGAAAAAATTGAACCCCCCCCCTCAAAAAAAACAAAAAAACACACACATTAACTCTTGGAGCCCCGGCATGTTCAAAACACAACTGCAATTATCAGAACTTTTTGGGGGTTTTTCAAAATTAATTTTCACAACTTTCCTTTCTTTTTCTATCACTACAAGTTTGGTTTATATGATGAATGCGAAGACAAACTTTTCATTAAAAAAGTCAAAATAAAGAAAATGTCGACATAAATATGCAAATTTGCCATTTTTAGGCAAAATTAGGTCAATATTGCTCAATTATTTTAAGCTTGTATTATTTCTTGTTAATATTGAAAATGTAATATTTTTTTACCTATTTAGATTGTTTGTGAAATTTTCTTTCCAATGATACCAGTCTAATTTTTTGTTCTCAAAGCAAAGCATGCAAAACAATGAAAATACACAATTAATAATCACCGCTGTAATTACTCACGGAAAAACAAAGCCCCACATCCGGCTTGGTGTTCAAACCCAGGCCATTTGATGTGTGCATCCCGAACTACAAGCACTACATGCGACTGGCTATGTCTTAGTGTGTGGATTTCATTCAATAGTTAATTGTGCTATGAATAAAGAGGGGGTAGTTGCTCTTTTGTGTTTTTAAATGAAAATAGGTGAAATGGCTTTTCTAATATTATATTTCGCGTAGGGAGTTGTATCGCGATCAGAAACTAGGATTTTTGCCAAATTTTGGTCTCAAAAAGGCTAAAAAACATGATATTTTTCACAAAAAAAAGATATTGATGATAGGGGCAGTCACAATTTGACCAGAATTATATGCGTTGATGTCTTTGACAGTTCCTTACAGGTTTTCAGGCAAAAGCAAAGTCTGGAAGCATGTAAAGTAAGTCTTTGAAGAAAACAAAATCGTTTTTCTGTTAAATTTTGTGCATTTTTAAAATTTTCTGTATTTCAACCCATTTTTTCTCAAAGTTCTTCAACCTAACACCCATCAAAAAGTTACATTTTCTGAAAGAACTAATTCAAGCTCTTTCAAATGATACCAGGGATCACTGCTGTGGGCATATTTGACGAAGCAAAATAATTTTTTGAAAAGTGCATGTCCAATCATTCGTGTCATGACCATGTGAGGCTCGAAGGGTTAAAGTATAAAACGATTAATAAGAAAGCACTTCTTCTGTTGGTTATTCTTGTCTGAATAAAGTAAATTGACTCACTTGATGACCTGGCTCTCACGTGTGTAACCCCCATCATACTCTGTGGTCTCTTCAAGGGCTTCAAAGTCAACGTTCTGCCACACAAAGAAAATAACAAGAGCATAAAAATAGGGAATAACCTCTCATCTTCAAAATCTACATCCTGGCAGAAACACCTTTAAATTCTAATAATAAAAGTACTGTAATGGTTATTGTTAGAATCAAACATCTTTATAAGTTTCTTATAAAGAGCAGATCCAAATTTAAAGATTTTCAATAAATGTGTGAAATATATAATTAGATTTGCCTTCAAAATTGTTATTAATGTTCAGTCATTAATGTCTCTTGCCCTATACGTCAAGTCAGGGCAGGCCAAGTTTCCTGCACAAGCCTAATCAGAATCAAGCATCGTGGTGGATGTCCCTAGCATAAGAAAGGTTTTTATCAGAAATGAGTCAATTTTGTGACTTCAAATTTGACCTTTTTTTTTCATTCTGCAAGTTGATCGCCAATGTCCTTCCCATTTTGATGAAAGTTTACTATTCTATTAATGAATATCAAAATAAGTAAATATATTCTCAAGGTGCTCAATTTTTTGGTAATCATTCAAACACAGAAATATGGTGTAATGGGATTTAAGTACAGATTTTCCAAAGACTTTTGTGTAATTTTTAAGATAGATGACACAAAAAGAAATTGGAAAAGAAAATCCTGAAAAATTTAAGCTGTGAACTTCACTAATCATGCAATCCTACTCCAAATTCCAATTTAAGGTTTTTATTCCCCACATAGTTGGCCATATCAATGTGAGTGCCAAAACCAATGATGCATATTTAAATATACATGATGAATGAACCATACTACCTCAAAAATTACAATAAAGCAACACTTAATAGCCCACGTACTTTCAAACCAGCTACTTAAAACCGCACTTGAAATATTATTTATCTTTTGATCACAGCAATAATATTACACTTAGATGTTTATTATCCTGTTAAAACCTTTCACACATCCAATGGTGACGAAGTTTCTGTTGTTCATGCAAACTAATACATGTTCATCCAAACTAATACAGACCCTTTTTCAATTACGAGCAACATTTGAAGTAAAAATCTGGAGGGAAAAAAGGTGATATCTGAGCTTACCCTGCTGCCACACACTAGTAGCTCAAGCTCTTTGGGCAGGAACCAGTACTTGAGCGGTGATTCGCTGGTGACCATGTCAAAACCTCGTTTGAATTCTCCAAACTGTCTCTCAACAAGCTTGTTCAGGATGCAGTCAGCATACAGGTCAGCATACTCCTGAGAATTTGAAACAATTTAAATCAAAACAATTAAATCTGTTGTTAAAATTAAACGTTGTAAAATGTATGTGTTTGTTTGTTTGTTTGTTCGATGAAGGCTTAACGGCACCACAACAACGAGGGTCAAATTGTGCCTGAGATCATTCTAGAGGTAGGAAGAAAAGAAAACAAGAGGAGAATGAGAGAAATACAAGAAATAAAAAACAGAAAGCTGGGATCAAGAGAGGAGGTGCATGAGTGAAAAAAAACAAAGTAGAGAGAGGGGTGGGAGAAGGGGACTAAATATGGCTGCAGAGGGAAGCATAATGAATATATTTGTGAAGCCTAGCCAACAATTATCACTATTAATCTATATACTTATAAATTCATGGCTACATATCAAGCCACAATGCAAATTTATGATTTGCTTCGTATCATGAATTTATGATTTGTACACTAAACAAATGTTAGTGGAAAACAATTAACTATTTATGACTACTATCTGTAAAGTGTTGTAACATAACGGCTGTAAAAAAACATTACATTGTACATAAGATATTATAATTAAGGAATAAACAGCAATTGCGAGCCTATTGTTGAGCAATAACCAGCAAGCCTAAACAATTTGAAGTTTGTTTGTTTGTTTGTTTGATGAGGACTTAACGACACCACAATAGCGAGGGTCAAATTGTACCTTAGCAGTTAAATCATTCCAGAGGTAAGAAGAAAAGAAAATATAAGGAATCTGAGATAATAGCCAGGAAGCTGGGATCAAGAAAGGAAATGCATGGGTACAAAAATGGGGGTAAACGAAAGTAAATGAGGACTAAATAGGGTTGTAAAGGGAGGCACGATGAAGGAAGGAGATAATCTTATCAAGATGGTTTTTCTGGAAGAGCTCGGCTATGGAGTTGTGAGAGGTAAGGGAAGCTCTGCAGAGGTTGTATAGAAGGTAGGCAAGGAGAACGTGGTGGACTGTGAGGGGGAAATGGCAACTGTTGTACAGGGGATGGAGGAGCCAGTAAGGAGGTGCGGATGAGTGAGTTGGGTGTGACCTATTCTAAGGTGGGTAATGTGGACAATGTCGATACGGGAGAGAATGTGGATGGTGGATTTGGTTGGAATGGTGGGATGAACGTTGTGAAGTTTATTACAATTTGGAAGTCCCATGAGCTTTGCCAGCGGTCACGAAATAAGGAAGCAAGAGGCGCTTTGATGTCAGAAAGGGTTTTGGGGAAAGGGGGTAGAGGGAGGTTGAAGGCAAGCTTAGCGGCTGAATCAGCTCTGTCATTGCCGGGGATGCCAACATGGCTGGGTATCCAGAAGAAAATAATACTTTTCCTGCGGAGGGGAGGAAGGGCAAAAGAAGTTTACGGTGGTGCGACGTGGGTTTATCCCAATTAAGATTGAGTACAGAAGTAAGGACAGACTTGAGTCTGAGAAGATGGCAAAGTAGCTGAAAAGGGAGTACTTAATATAGTTGAGAGCAAGTAGGATGGCTTTGGCCAAGAAGATGGAAGAGTAATTGGGAGGCTTGCTACGGAGGCTGATGTCTTGGATGACGGCAGCAGCAGCTGTCTTGTCGCCATCCTTGGAGCTATCAGTACAGATGGGGGTGGAGTTTGAGAGTTGGTTTTTGATTTGGTTGCAAAAGTTGATAAAGAGGCTGAGGTGTGTTGGGGTTTTGTAATGAGTGGAGAGGTCCAGGTGGATGGAAGGGAGGGGGTGGCCCAGGGATTAAAAGTGAGCCAGGAAAAGGTGCAAAGAGTGGCGGGGCTAATGCAGGGATGGTGGAGGTCGGGTTTGATGCGTAAGCTGATGGGAGGGATAGGGTTTTAGTCCTATCAAATATTGGGGTATTGGTGAGGGCTCTAAATGCATGGGAAAGGCTAAACTTTCTACACCTTAGCAGAAAGGGAGGTTCGTTGGCTTTGACGTAAAGGCTGGTGATGGGGAACGTCCTGTAGGCACACAGGCAAAGCCTGAGGGCTTCATTTTGGATGGTGTTGATATGATTGAGGTAAGAGTTGTAAGCGGAACAGTAGGCAATATTGCCATAGTCAAGCTTGGCACGAATGGTGAGCTTGAAGATTTTGAGGAAAGCATGGGGGTCTGCACCCCAAGTGGTGTTGGAGAGAAGGCGGAGAATTTTGAGGGAGCTGTTGCATTTCTGTTTCAGGTTCGTGATGTGTTGCTTGTAGGAGAGCTTGGGGTCATGGGTTAAACCCAGGAACTTAGTGTGGTCAACTTTAGGGATGCGATTGCCATTGAGCATGAGATTTGGGTTGGGGTGGAGGTTGTTGAATTGACAGAAGTGCATGCAGACTGTCTTGTCTTTGGAGAATTTAAAATCGTTATTGTTGCACCAATCTTGCAGCCGGTTGAGGCTAAGTTGGAGTCTATTTTACGAGAGAAAAGCTTGGGGAGAAGTAGAAGATGGCGAAGTCACATACAGGACACATTTGATGATGGGGCCAAGGTTGTCCGCGATGTTGGTAATGCTCAGGTTGAAGAGAGTAGGGTAGAGGATGCTGCCTTGGAGGATGCCCTCTTCTTGGGGGTAGAAGTTGCAAAGGGTGTGGCCAATACAAACTTGGAACTGCCTGGGTGAGAGAAACTTTTGAAAACAGATGGGGAGGTGGCCTCTAAGGCCGATGGTGTGAAGCTTGTGGGTAATGCCGTATTTCCAAGTATGTGTCAAAAGCTTTCTCAAGGTCGAAAAAGATGGCAATGAGGTGTTCCTTTTTTTGCAAAGGATTCCTGGATAGCGGTTTCAAGCATGATCAAATGGTCCAAGGTATTGAGACATTTCCGGAAGCTGCTTTGGTGAGGGAAGAAAATTATGTTTGTCTCGAGGAACCAGTTTAGTCTTTGGATAATGATTTTTCCATAATTTTACAGAGACAGCAGGTGAGGGCGATGGAGCAGTGGGGCAGTGGCTGGAGGGGTCGGTGCTGTCCTTTCCCTGTTTGGGGATGGAGGTGATGATAGCTGTCCTCCAGATATGGGGAAAGAAGTGTGAGGACCCAATGTGGTTGAGGGTGGTGAGTAGGGTAGTGGTGGCCTTGTTGGGGAAGTGTTTCAGAAACTGGTAGGGGATATTATCTTTATCCTTGGAGGTGCAGCCAGTGTCTTGGATGGCTTGCTTTAATTCAGATAGGGTGAGAGGGGTGTTGTGACTCTCGGTGTTGTTGGGGGGGAAGGTAATACTCTAGATTTCAATGCAAGCTTTTTTGGCTTTGAAAGCATTGGGGTAGTTGGCCGACGACAAGATCTTGCTGAAAGAGGTGGCGAGGCAGTTAGCGATATCCTTTTTTCTGGTGAGAAGATTACCATTTCAGGAAAGATGGGAGACTTGCCCATCCTGCCATGAAAGCTCTTAACCATACTCCAAATCTTCTTAGTGGGGTTGTTGGTGGTGAGAGAAGAGATGAAGTTGTTATAAGTGTTGCTTTGACTGTCCTTGATAGTGCGCCTGGCTTTGGCACGGCTGATGCGAAAGAGGTAGAGGTTGTGGGTGGTCAGGTTTGTTTTGAAGTTCCTGAGGGCTTTTCCCCTGTTCTGAATGGCGGTTTTGCAGTCATCGTTAAACCAAGGGTTAGGAGGGGGGTTAGGAGGGTTAGGGGGTTTGAAGGTTTTGGGAACGGCGAAGGTGGCGATGTTGATAAAGATGTTACTGAAGTTTGACATGGGATCCTCACCCACAAGGAGATGGGGGGAGAGGTGAGAATTGCAGAAGGTTTCGAGAAGGGGCCAGTTGGCTTTCTTATGGTTACAGTTGGAGGTCTGGTCTGTGGGGGTTGAAGGTTGAAGTAAATAAGGAGAGGATAATAGTCACTACCACAGAAGTCAGCAATGACCTTCAAGCTAAAATCAAGGAGGTTGGGGGAACAGATAGACAGGTCAATACAAGTAAGGGAACCTGTGGCAGGGTGAAGGTAGGTCAAGGAGTTAGTGTTGAGCAAGGAGAGGCTGTGCTGTCGAAGAGTGTTTTTGACGAGCTTGCCTCTGGGTGTGGTGGTATTGGAGCCCCACAGGGGGTTGTGGGCATTGAAGTCACTAAAAGGATGAAAGGGGAGAGGAGCTGGGAGATGAGGTTGTTAAGGCAGGTTGGCTGAACGTTGGCATTGGGGGGAGATAGATATTGCAGAGAGTGAAGGTTTTGTGGAGGGAGATAGAGATACAGATGGCCTGAAGGTTGGTGTTCACATGAATAGGGCTGTCTGGGATATCTGTCTAATGAGAATGGAGAAGCCCTCACATGCCCTGTCTGCGTCCTCTTGATGTTTATGTTAGCAAGAGAAATTATTGAGGGAATAATGGTCAGTGGTTTTCAAGAAGGTTTTCTGTAGGCAGAAGACGACCAGGTTGAAAGTGGTGGCCAGAAGGTCAATTTCTTCTAAGTTGGCCTTAAGGCTCCTGATGTTCCAATATATAATGTTGTGAGTGTTACTGTGCTTGTTTCTGGTCATCTGGAGGAAGATCTGTTGTCTGGGTTGGCTTGTATTTTCTTTGGATCTGTCCTGGTTTCTTTGGGAGTGATTGTTTTTCAAAATTAGACGAAAAGTAGGTTCTGTGGTTTCGGTAATCAAACAATCCATGTTCTCTTCAGTGTCATACATATGGGTTTGTATGGTGGGCTCTTTGTTGATTTATTGGCTAGGCTGGCTTGAGTTTGATGGCATTTGAGGTATAGGGGTAGGAGACGGGGGGAATGGGGGGGTCTTAGAAAAGGAAGGAAGGTTGAGGAGAGAGGTGGTGGTGGAGGTGGTTTGTGTAATGGGTGTGGTTGGGTTGTTGGCAAAGGCGATGGGCTTAGAACTCATTAAGAAGAACCAGGTGAGGTCGGTTTGGGGATGTGAGTCAGATTTAGATGTGTTAGGAGGCGGTATTGGTGTTTGAGGACCTGTTGTTTGCCAAACATGAATCTTCTTTGAGACTTTTCACTATATGATAATTTAACTTTAATTTATTGAGTAGACAGAAATCTATCAGGTATTGAAAGGGTGATCCAGGATTTCCGAAAGGCGGGGTGGACAAAAATTGAAGTTATGACAGTAAATCGCAAAAGTTCAGGAACAGATCAGACTTTTCAATAAAGGAAATTTTCCTTACAAGTTTGGCTTAACTCATCATTTCTGCTTTAAAAAGTGCTAAAAATGAAAAACAAATTTGAAAATTTATACTATTAAAAAAATGGGGGCGGGGAGAGGGGGGTCAAGCCCCTTTGCCCTTAGGATCAACTGCACTCACGTGTCGGTTCTTGTTGGTCACAGAGATATTCTCCCCGTCTTTCTTCAGGCTGTGCGTGACAGTTGCACCAAACACATCAGTGTAACTGATCAAAAAGTTGAGGAAAAACGTTTCTTCCACATCTCCAATGTACTCCAAGACAGACTCGAGGCTGCTATGTAATATCTAATGATAAAGATCAGAAAACTTCAATGAGCAACAGAAATTGGAACTCTGCAGTAAAAAAGGGATTACAAAGAATGATACAGATTCATGCAAGGTAATTAGCATCTCATCTCATGTACTGAAGAACCAGGGTTCATATTAATGTACAGGTATGATAATGAAATGTGGAGCATGATAAATAATGCAATTTTCTCCCATTCCCCTTCCTACATACAAGTTTAAATGATCATTCCCATCTCCCTCAATCTTGAAATAATACAACCCTTCATATGAAATAAGATTCCTTATTTCTTCCTTTCAGAGTATACACTTTTTCCCGAGAGTAGTCTTTAAATTTTTATCAAATTCTATTTTATCAAATTCTATTTTATCAAATTCTATTTTATCAAATTATCTAAGTTAGTTGGTGAGTTAAGAAGTTTGAGAAAAATTCAATATACACAAAATTTGTGGTACATGACTCTGTGGAAATTTTCAAAGATTTAAATGTAATTCTTAAAATGTATTTTCTTTTATAAATTACAGTGACTTAAAATGATGATAAAACCTATTACTGCTAGAATTTGGTTGGGGTATGCCAAAGACCCAAAAAACTTTTGGTAAGAGCTTGGAACCATTTATGGCATTTCTCCGAATCTTTAAAGATTTTAGCAAAATGAATAAACAAAATTCTGTTTGCTAATCATTCTGGGGACCGAGAATCGGATTTACAAAGCTCATAGTGGGTTCGTAGGCGCAAGTTTTGTTCACCATCTTGTCGTCACTCAAGTCTTTGTGTGCAGAAATGTGTTTTGTGCAGTATATATTGCGTTGACTGCATGAGCGCGAACCACTAGCTAGCTGTACTGTACCAGTACTGCATGGGATTTTTGCGCCACTTAGTTATGCATATTTTGTTGCTATGCAAATTTGTGCAGTGATTGGTTGAAAAAGCTGTCAATCAACTAAGTCAGAGGTCAATTATGATAGACAGGCAATGAAAACACATGATTTTTTATCAGGAAATAACAAAGTCACTCAATTGTACTGTACATAACAAATTTGAGTGCCTGCAATTCAACTACTGAAGAAAATTGTCTCTACTTTTAAGATTTGTTATCAATTTTACAACAATGTACCTAAAACTGCCTCTCACATTTCCATACAATTTTAAACATATCATTCCATTTCAACTGTCAACAGTTTATAATCCATATAATTCTATATTACAGTCATGAAGCTACGAAACTAGGATTTTAGCTACACTTGATTTATTTAGGCTGCTGAAAACTTAGGTAAACTTGAAAACACAATTACAAATTAATTCAGTTTATTAACAGTTATATTATGTTTTTAAATTCCATTCCTTTGCCATACACTTGGTTTTTCTTGTAGACTTAACACTTAACTCCTGGAGTCCCAGGGGTCCAAAACATGATTGCAATTTTTCAGAGCTTTTTTTCTTTTCAAAATTAATTTTCACAACTTTCCTTTCTTTTTCTATCACTACAAGTTTGGTTTATATAATGCTAAGACAATAAACTTTTGAATGAAAAAGTCAAATTAAAGAAAATATCGACATAAATATGCAAATTTGCCAATTTAAGGCAAAATTAGGTCAAAATTACCCAATTATTTTGAGTGTGTATTATTTTTTTGTAAATAATGAAAATGGAGGATTATTTTACATATTTAGATTGTTTGTGAAATTTCCTTTCCAATGATACCACTTTATTATTTCTTCTCAATGCAAAATATGCAAAGACAATGAAAATAAACAATCATAATCACCACTGTAATTAATCATGCAAAAATAGGGCTGTGCAACCAGCTCGGTGTTCAAACCCGACCATTCATGAGAACATCCCGAACGCTAACTGCTGCACTAGCCTGGGTATGTATTAGTGAGTGGGTTTCGTTTAATACTTAAATTTCGCTATGAACAAAGAGGGGGATAGTTGCTCTTTGTGTTTTCAATTGAAAATAGGTAAATAGCCTTTCTAATGGTATATTTCGCATAAAGAAGTTCCATCGCGATCAAAAACTAAAAGTTCTGCCAAATTTTGGTCTCAAAAAGGCTAAAAATCCTGATATTTTTCACAACTTTTGCCCCCCAAAAAAGATATTAATGACAGGAACAGTCAAAATTTGACCAGAATTGGATGCATTGATGTCTTTGTAAGTTCCTCATGGGTTTTCAGGCAAAAGTAAGGTCTGGAAGTATAACAAGTAAGCTTCTAAAGAAAAGAATTGTTATTTTGTTAAAATTTGTGCATTTTTAAAATTTTCTTTATTTCAACCCATCTTTTTTCAAAAATCTTCAACATAACCCCCATCAAAAAGTTACATTTTCTGAAAACTATTCCAGCTCTTTCAAATGTTACCAGAATCACTGCTGTGGGCCTACTTGACAAAGCAAAATATTTCTTTTGAAAAGTGCATGTCCAATCGGTCGTGATGACTGCGTGGGAATCGAAGGGTTAATTAAACACCATATCCATTTTCAAGCTCTTATGTTATAAACATTAAAGTTCTTTCTACCTTTTATTTAACATCTTAAACTGCTGCAAAACAAAGATGACAAAGCTTTTACAGCAAACTTGTGTTCACACATACAAGCCTTTGGAGAAACTAATAAGCAGGAGCAGGTTTTAATCCAGTTCTAAATCTTTGTGGTTGGCGTGGCTTTGTTAGAGGAAAGGAAAAGTTACTACTGGAGAATCAAAGAATCAAAAGGATAAACACAATTGTTCTGTTAAATTAGGTCGCAGCTTTCATTTGAAAGAGCTATGCTATTTTTCAATCTTTTCTGACTGATGGAAGGCAATCTAATAACCCAAATAATGTTAAAAATTTGCTCCTAGAAGAAGAGTATACATAAATCTACAGTAATGGTATGCAGCATGACAGGCTCAGTTAACTATTGATGACAGCTTCATTTTTTTCTCTCAAATTTTCACTGACCATTAGGGATTTGTGTTAAGAGAATTTTCCTCTTACATCATATTATGTAACCTATTATGCAACCTAATCTGTATGGAATAACACAAATCTTTAAACATTGTTTTAACTCAAATACATTTTTTTTTTAAATCAACTTCTGTTTTCCCTTTCCCAAAACGAGTCCCAAAATCCTGTGATTAGTAGAATGTGAAACTTACATTTCACACCACAAATCTGTAACATTACAAGGCAATACCTAAAGCACCTCGACAGGTATGGAAAACAATTACCAATTTCAGTTATCAACAGTTGTTTCAATACAGTAAGATCAGATATGCTCTTACTTATGTTTATACATTTAGTATTTGAGAGTAACAAAAATAATTTAAATGATGTTTCGTATTTCTAATTTTCATACTTCTTGAAACTATCACAGGAGCCCCTAATCTTCCCAACCTCTACGTGCCAGTGATGAATATCAATAGATCAGTCTTGCTAATTTTTTATGAAGAAAAATATACAGTACAAAGCGTTGCACAAATGAGTTTGTTTGTTTGTTTGATGAGGGCTTAACAAAGGTCAAATTGTGCCTGAGAGGTTAGATCATTCTAGAGGTAGGAAGGAAAGAAAACAGGGGGAGATTAAAAGAAATACAAGAACTAAAAGTCAAAAAGCTGGGATCGAGAGAGGAGGTGCATGGGTAAAAAAAACAAAGTAGAGAGAGGGGGGTGGGAAAGGAGAACTAAATATGGTTGTAAAGGGAAACATGATGAAGGAAGGAGATAATTCTATCCGGAGGGTTTTTCTGGAAGAACTGGGCAATTGAGTTGTGGGGAGCGAGGGAAGCTCTAGGAAGGTTGTACAGGGGGAAATCAAGGATAACGTGATGCACTGTGAGGGTGCAATTGAGGGTGGTGCCACTCTTCTATAAAAGCTGTGAAAACAATACTGGTAAGGCTGTAAGGCCATAACTAGCATATAAAATAACTTACAGGATGTGTGGTAGCCAGATCATTGAGCGTTCCCTTTCTACCCATGAGCTTTCTGTAAAGGACCATAGGAAAGTTTGCATCCAGGATTATGTTGTTGTAGATAGCTAGACCTAGGATAATGCCAATCAAAGTAAACTGTCGGTCTGATTCAAATGAAGTGGGGTTGAACCAATAGCAACTGGTGTCTGGATTGAGGATAAACATACCTGGTGAAAAAGAAACAATTTTACATTATATGAAATGATAAGGGTTTGGTTTGTTGATGTTTAACGGCACCACGACAGTCAGAGTCAAATGTGCCAAGAGGGTGTTAAAAAATTAAGGTGTAAGAGTTTAGGGCCGAGATGAGAGGGATAGAGAATAGGAAGGATAGAAAAAATACAACTAAAATCAAAGGTGCAAATAAAGGTAATAAAAAGGAAGGATGGTAGGATAGAAAAGGGGGAAGTGAGGGTAAGAACTAGATCAGGTGGAATAAGTTGCTATTGCAGAGGAAGGTAATGATGTTGGAGAGGGGATTGTTCTCAAAGAGATCAGAAATGGAGGTTGAACAGGAAAGGAATGATATGGAGTTGAGGTATGGAGGACAGGTTAAGAGGATATGCTTGATCGAGAGTTCGGTGTTGGAAGTAGGGCAGAGAGGTTTGGGTACACACCGACACAGAATAAAATAATATGGGTACATGTTTGACAGATATTGGTAATTTGAAAGATGTCATCGTTACTACAAAAATTGTCATTGAATAATAATGTGAGATGCTTATATAGCGCTTTCCAAGGCACAGCCTTCTCAAAGCGCTACCATCCATTCAAACCAAGACCATCCTCAAGTCCCCAGGGGCGTCATCCCGGTGCAGCCAATAATGGCGCAACATATCACCAACCACAATATTACCTGCTGTCCTCTTAATGCAGAGCACCAGACGAAGAAGCAACAGGTCCCATTTTTGAAGTCTCTGGTATGACCAACCCTGGATCGAACCCAAATCTCCCGGCTTGGACGCTCAACCACTTGCACCAACCAGTTATTAGAAATGGCGCAAAACCTGCAATTTTACAGACTAATGGCACCAGTAACATTAAAAACATTGGTTTAAAATCTTATAAGACTAATACAGAATACAAAAAGAATCCCATCTAAATGCCTTCAAAATGGACAGTTTCTTAGTTTTTCAAATTTTCCTGCCTATTTATTTATTCATTCAACTAAGTAGCTCTCCATTTTCTTAGGCAAAAACCATTGCTTTTATTCTAGACCAAAATACTTGGAAACAAATCAGCTGAATTTGACAATATTTTTTTTTTTCAATTTGAATATTTAGAAGGAAAAAATACATTCTACATTATCAATGGCTCAATTCCGGAAAAAAAATTCATACTGTTTGTTCATGATCCAAAGCTGTCTTCAACTGTTAAACTTCCTCAAAAATTATGCATAATTTGAAAAACAATGCATAAATTGACAAATTAGGCATAATTTGAAAAATTATGGATAAATTGACAAATTATGCATAATTTGACAAATTATGCATAAATTGAAAATTATGCATAAATTGACAAATTATAAATAAATTGAAAAATTAGGCATAAATTGACAAATTATGAATAACTTTAAAAATATGCAAAAATTGACAAATTATGCATAATTTGAACTATCTTGAAACTTTGATAAGACATAAATTGGAAACAAAGGAAGATATTCACAAAATTCAAAGCACACTGCACTCATAATATTCTCCAATAAAAAAACAAAGTTTTCTGTGTCACAAACACTTTCCTCTCCATTTAATTGCACTTGTTTTGAAAACCCAAATTAAAAAGATTTTCTTTGTGAGGAAATCTCTACATACCAATATCAGGGTTGAATATCTCTTCCACCACTAACTGAAAGAATTCTTTGGACACACCACCTTCATCCACGCCTTGCTCCCCTTCAAACTCCACGTAGAGTTGCTTCTTCAAATCTGAAGGGTTGTCAAGGGCAACCATCTCTAGCTGTTTGCGAGGCAAAATACACAATTCTGGTTAAAGATTCAGTCTCTGTGTTAAAGGGACATGGCAGAAAAGTTGTACAGAGAAAAATAGAAGAAATGCATCACCAAATACATTTAATCAAAATTGGAGTGCTCACTGGAGTTGAAATTAGGAATAGAAATTTCTCTTCAAAGAAACAGCACTCATTGCACAACTATGATCCAAGCCCATTTAAGAAACCTTTTATAGAAAACAATTCTATAAAGTTATACTCTATTAAACACAGTATGTACATGTAAGTACTTATATATTTGACGCACCACTCAATATTTACAATTGCCTTTAAAAATCATAATGACATTTAAAAATTGTTTGCATTAAACTGTTTGTTTTGAATAAAAGTTTTTAAATTTTGTAAAAAAGCTTTTCTACTTTTTTTTTTTAAATGAAGTTGCTATTTTTCTTGATAAACCTAAAATTTGAGATGTAAAAAGAAGCAAGCCAACCAAAATCTATGACAGGGTTTAAATTTCATATTTCAGAACGCAACCATTGCTTAAATTTCAGTCTATTTTTGATTGGCTGATTGAAGACACAGCCAAATTAACACATGTATTTCTTCATAATAGTATTTTCACTTAAAACTATTTCGTCAGAGGATAAACACAAACAATTTCTTTAGGAAATGAAAACTATTCAGTAAATGCATCCCATGTTGCATATTATCCTGACTTATTATGCATCAAACATTTAAAAAACTGAAAACAGTCAATCTGTCCAAGTTGTGTTAGATTTTTCTATGATTTTAAGAGAATTTACAGTAATTTGCACCAATGTCTCTAATAACAATAAAATTATGTATCCTATATTACACTATTCTATGCACAAATGTATACTCAAAGCAGTTTACAAAGGAAATTATCAAGGCTCAAAGCTGCAACCAACACATGGGGCACACGTGTGTTCTATTACATTACTCCTTTTCGAAACCCAAAGGTCACTAGTTCTTTCACAAGAAAAGCTAAATATCATCACTCACCCTTACTAAGGCATCATCCACAACCCGATCTCTATGAACCTTGAGCTTCAGGTAGGGGCTGTACTGCTCACCTTGGATTAGACTATTCAACACAGTGAGTCTTTGTTCCTCAAACATTCGTATACGATTGTCATAAAAAAGCCCCATGCTTTTGGTTGATGGCGTTAAGATAAAAGGAAAATTCAAAAAGGAAAAATTCATTTCTGATTCCTTCTTGTACATAGTAAAGTCATGATCTATTTCAAGGTGGTCGCTTAGTGGTTCGTTATAAAATTCTTCAAAAGGGACAAGCGGGCGTCGACTATCCAAAATGTGAATACCAATTTCCTTTGCTAAAGGATCCTCCTTGTTATTTCCAGAGCTTTCTGCTCTTGAACTGGGAGCCTCCAGGAGCTGCTGCAGTGTTAGGTGTTCCAATTTTGGGTCCGCTTTGTTCTCAAACTCCATCTCACCACCAAGGATAGAAGCATAATAAATCAGCTTCAGGCACTTAGTTGCACTTGTGACATCGGTATCACTGTTAAGATGCATACGATTGGGAAAAGAATGCATCTGCCAAGTAAGAACTTTAAATGTTATCAGTTGTTGTAGATCCTCTAGTTTCTTTTGAAGATTTTGAGCTGGAAATGTGCTCCAGAATTGCACCAATGAAGCTTGTGCCTTCAAAGGTAGCATCGACATAGCTTTGCAAATACTAGGAAAGGATTGTTGAACATTCTCCGGACTTTGCAACATGTGATTTTCCATAATAATGACAAAAAAGTTTAAATAGTTTGGATTGTGTTGAAACTCAGGATGCCAGCGAATGTCTACTTCTGCCATCTGTGATAGAGACAAAATGGCATTATGGAGTGCATTTTCGATTCGTTCTTCCTCCAAGCTGTACAGCGCTTTGTAAGTTCTACGGATTGATTCCACATCTACTTGCATGTTCACTTTTGATGACTTACACTTACACGATTTTCCTAAAGCCTTCTTCTTCTCACTTTCATCCGTCTCTTTTTCATCACAATCTGCTTGCTGTTTCTCCTTGTCTGTTAGTTTCATCTCAGGAACCATTTCCGGTTCCTTTGATGTTGCAGCAAGATTCTTTGACGGTCGCTTTAAGAAGCTCACATTCAGGGCTTGCCAGTTGGAAAAAACTCTCCCAATTACTCGCACTAACGGAGAAAAATTATTGTTCTTTTTGGAGAAATCAATCAGCTCATATACCTTTTCCTCCGTCAGAAAAGAGATTTCTTCAAGATCTGCAAGAAATAAAGAAAACAACATCAATAAATCAATGATAATAAATAAATAACAACTAACATTTATAAGGTACTAATTAAAACAATTAGTTGTTAAAAGTGCTGAATGCACACATATGAATTTAATGAAGAAACATAAAAAGAAATACAACAATGGAATACACAACAATATATAAAATACCTTAAATTGAACAATGTTTAGAACAGAAGTTAGTTTGGACATGAAGGCTGACTTAGCGGGTAAACATTTAAAATCATTTGGGAGAGAATTCCATAATTTGGGGCCAGTGACTGAAAAAGCATGGTTGCTATAGGAACAACTTTTGGCTTTAGAAACAAGAAAGGTATTAAATTTTGATTGAAGAGTGTACCACCCCAATCAAAATTGATAAATTTTGTAATCCTCAATGGAAATAATTTCAGAGTGGAAATTTGGTGGTAAGCCATAAATGGAATTGTGAACTAAATTAATGACCTTGAAATGCATTCCTGCTTCAATTGTTAGCCAGTGCAAAGTTCGAAGGAGAGGTGAGTGCGTAGACATGGTTTGTTAGAAGATTAGTTCAAAAGCCCAGTTTTGAATTTTTTTAGAAGTCTTAGCAGTTTTTTGAGTGGGCCAATAAAAGTAGAATTACAGAAATCAAGGCAGGATGTCACAAAAGCATGGATTAAACATTCCCTCATTTCATTTGTAAGATAGGGTCTGACCGATTTAATATTCCTCAAGTATACACTTGTAAAAATCAAGTAAATTTGAATCTAGAGCTACTCCTTAATTACAAGCCTAATGACATAAATTCATATTAATTACTATGACTACTCTACAATATATAGAGTTTCTGATACAACAGAGAATTAACAACTGATTTGATTTAGCGGTGGCCAATAGTGCCATACACGAAATTGGTAGGCTACACTTGGTATCAGCTGGAGAGACTTGCCCAAGACAGGACCAAATAGAGAGGATTCGACCGTGGCATGTGCTCAACAGGGAGTGATCAGGCATCAGTAAGTAAGATAGTGCCAGAGTGGTCAGAGGTAACATAATTCTTAGGTAACAAATATACAAGAGAAAATGAAACAAAATGGTTGACTTTAAAGAAAATTGACTTGCAGAGATGGGTTCTTTTTGGAATTTTTATATTTGAGGAAGAGAAAGGGTTTAACCCTTCGATTCCCAATTAGTCGTGATGTCATCGATTTGACATGCACTTTTCAAAAAATCATTTTACTTCGTCAAATAGGCTCACAGCAGTAATCCTGGTGTCATTTGAAAGAGCTCAAATAGTTATTTCAGAAAAAGTAACTTTTTGATGGGGATTATGTTGAAGATTTTTGCAAAAAGTTGAGTTGAAATAAAGAAAAACAGTTTTATTTTCAAAGACTTACTTACTTGCCATACTTCCATACCTTGCTTTTTCATGAAAACCTGTGAGGAACTTACAAAGATATCAATGCATCCAATTCCAGTCAAATTTTTTGACTTCCCCTGTCATCAATATCTTTTTTTGGCGAAAGTTGTGGAAAATATCACAATTTTAGCCTTTTTAAGACCATAATTTGAGAACCATAACAATGCAAATTAAAATTTGTATTAAGTGTCATTGCATATCATATTTGTTCCGTCTTTATTCATGACAACAATACCATTTGATATTAAAATATGAAAACAAATCCTCAAACTAGGTCATATGCATTGTAGTCTAGCAGTAATACAGGGATTACTGTGAGCATAAATCTAATATACCTGGTTTGACATCATTTAGCACTTTCAAATTAGCCACGCCCACCATGTATATTAATGACATCTGTTGATAACATAAACATGTTTATCAAAATTAATTACAGCTGTGATTATTATTTTTATTTATTTTCATTGTTTTTGCAGGTTTTGCTTTAAGAATTTTGTTTTTTTACTGCTTTTGTTTATCATTGGCATATTAAAAAAAATGTTTTTTTAAAAACTAGCTAAACAATCTGAATATTAAACAAAACAAAATCAAAAAAAGAGATTTTTATATTTTTCTTTATTCACAAGAAATAATACAAGCTCAAAATATTTTGGCAATCTTGACCTAATTTTGCCTAAAATTGGCAAATTTGCATAATATTGTAGATATTTTCTTTTAATTTTGAAGTTATGAAAATCAATTTTGAAAAGAAAAAAACAAAATGAAAAATTGAAGTCATGTTTTGGACCCTCTGGGACTCAAAGGGTTAAATGGTGTTATGGTAGTTGATATGTTGTTGATTGGAGGGTTGATTGTTGTGAAAGAGCTCAGGGATTAAGTTGGAGGGGAGAGGCAAATTCTAGGAGCGAAGAGTGGGCAGTAGAAGAGGATGATTAATTGGGTGGGTGGTTCATTAAAGGATTAGTTCAGGATTAGTATTCTATCATATTTTGTCCTGCAATTTTGTGGCTTAAAAACCATGGCATATGTCAAAAAAGTAGTAAAAGTGAATCTAGGAAGGGTTATTATAATATACCACCTGAAGAAAGTTTGAGGGAAAATAATTTAAATAGTGAAAGAATTAAATAAACTTTGTTTAAAATACATAAATTCTTTGAGGAATCTGAAGCTGTGATATCACAACTAGTCTGATTTCAGTCATTTCTACAGAAATGATACCAAAATTTTAAACTTTAATATCTCCTTAATGGATTAAGGTTGTGCAATGCTTTTTCCCTATTTTGTTTCTTTTAAAGTCCTCTTTTATATAAGATGGACATGCTTGATCACTAACTAATCCTTTAAAGTTATCATATTATAGCATGGTGGAGAGCAGCCAAGTAGGTGAGAATGGGAGAAAGAGGTGTTTGCACTGTGTGCAGGTTATGATAACCTTGTGGTCTATTGCATATGACTGCGCTCTATGCAACAATGCACTTCAAACGATATTGCAATTGAAGCACTACTTTTAGTGATTGAATCTGATGAGAATGACATATTCAAGTTTGATGTTGACTGTAGTATGATTAAGGTGAAAAGACTAAGTCATGATTCACTGCTCTTGCTCTACTATAATAACATTATGGCAAAAGGTAAAAATATGATGGATTTGCAGCTTTGTACCTGAAAATTAAAAAAGTGGTCATTTTCAAAGCAATTTTGATGTTTCTTATCAGCTTTCAAACAAGTCAACCAGTGTCGCCTCTACAGTAGCTATCCACAGAGTCAGTACTTTTTGACATAAATTCACTGAAATACTTGGCATAAAATCACATTAAATTTCATACCACTTGCATCTTTCTTCTTATCATCTGACTTCAATGCAGTGGTAACTTGGGTTTTCTTTTGCGATGTTGCGCCATCACCTTGTGAGGGTCGCAAGTGCTTGCTGGAGACAGGTTCACATAGCGTGGCTTTCTGTTTTACAAGTTCCAGAGCCTTTGCTGCGGCTTCATTGCGGGTGAGCGGTTTTGGCAGTTTCTTGCTGGAGGCGCAGTTATCATTGGTGCATGCTGGATTACCGCAACCATCGATGAGTTGGTAGAAATACCGATGAATAAGACCTCTGGCAGCTGCTCTTTTCCTGTAGAAGGATTCATAAAAATACACTGGTATGATACTGGGCATTTTATTTATACCTTTATTGAAGGATAACATCAGTGGTCATGCATTTACATTTTCATATATGAATGAGGACAATAAATGGGACAAAATGGTGAAGAAAATTTTCAAAAAGATTATTCTGTTAAGAAAATATCACTGTAAAAATTATAATTTGTGTAGAAAAGACTGAAATCAATCTAGTTGTGAAATCGCATCCTCATATCCGTCCAAAGCATGAGTGTATTTTATTGAAATTTTTCCACTGGACAGATCTTGAGAGTACATTAACAAAGTTTCCTATTGGTTTACTAATTGCACAAAATTTAAACAAACATTTTTTATTTTTTTAAATGAATTAAATTTTAATGAATAAATCAACAATACAGAGAAAATTGTACAAAGTAAATTAAAGGAACCAATAGATAGATCATGATGAAATTCTATCAATATTTTTCTTCAAAATCAGTCATTAATGACTTTAAGAATGTCTTTACTTGCTAGAATTGATAATGGTATTCTTAAAGTTAAAAAAAAAAATATGACAAATGTCAGCTGCTGTTCTTCAAAATATTTTGGTGGAAACATACAAATTTGCATATTTTCTTTCATATTTAGGCCAGAAATGTGAAGTAAAATGGATAATTCTATCCCATTCTGGCAGGGCTTTTTGCTATTTGCATTTTTTTTCTCAATATAATAAGTCTTTTAAGCAGCATAATTATTATTTTTTCTTTTTGTGGTGTAATAATCAGTAACCAATGAAGACTTTTTACCTGTAAAAGGATTTCTTAAAGTATTATTTCTGTGACTTATCCTATATTCTGTGGTTGGCTGGTTGATAGGATTTAAACGCTCTTTTAAAAACAAAACTGCTGATAAACAAAGGCATTAATCTCAAACATACGAAGAGGAAAAGTTTTAAAAATCAGAGAAATCTGCTACAGTAAATTTCTTACAGACAGCTATGGTAACAACCCTTCCAGACAGAAACCACTCCAAACTGCACACTTCTTAATGAATTTTTTTTAAAAGGTAAAGTACATTTACCTGATGCACTACTAGTGCAAGGTCTTGGGATAAGTACTGATGTACATTTACCTGATGCACTACTAGCGCAAGGTCTTGGGATAAGTACTGATGTACATTTACCTGATGCACTACTAGTGCAAGGTCTTGGGATAAGTACTGATGTACATTTACCTGATGCACTACTAGCGCAAGGTCTTGGGATAAGTACTGATGTACATTTACCTGATGCACTACTAGCGCAAGGTCTTGGGATAAGTACTGATGTACATTTACCTGATGCACTACTAGTGCAAGGTCTTGGGATAAGTACTGATGTACATTTACCTGATGCACTACTAGCGCAAGGTCTTGGGATAAGTACTGATGTACATTTACCTGATGCACTACTAGTGCAAGGTCTTGGGATAAGTACTGATGTACATTTACCTGATGCACTACTAGCGCAAGGTCTTGGGATAAGTACTGATGTACATTTACCTGATGCACTACTAGCGCAAGGTCTTGGGATAAGTACTGATGTACATTTACCTGATGCACTACTAGCGCAAGGTCTTGGGATAAGTACTGATGTACATTTACCTGATGCACTACTAGCGCAAGGTCTTGGGATAAGTACTGATGTACATTTACCTGATGCACTACTAGCGCAAGGTCTTGGGATAAGTACTGATTGTGTAATAGTTTGTTGAATAGTTGGTGTAGCCACCCCTCTGCAGCCCCTACTCATATATGCTGGTTTTAAATTTACTATACAAGATATTGCAAGGTGAAGCAGACATGAACATAGCGACATAGAACCAGCTCAAACAAACAATAGCAAATTAAGCACAGTGCAAAAAGATTACCAATTTTCTTAGATGAGTTTTCATCAAACAGCAATACTATTAAACTAATAACCTTTTTCGGTTTTTTTTTTTTTTGTCATGGACATCCCATCAAGCAAATAATCTTCAAATTTTTGGAATTTTCAAAAGGCATGGCAAGGAAAACTGGTAAGATCTTTTTAGCTCTCCTTCCAATCATTCTTCTTTTAAAGCAAAAAAAAAAAAATTGTAACAAAATTCAAAATAATTGAAGAAAAACAATACCTGGTGTTGCCAAGAGGGAAGAACAGAGAAATGCATATATTCTCCCCCTTTTGCTTCACTTCAGAATTTTTGACCACAAAATTCTGTTATCAGCTGTTTTGCCTGGGAAGCATATATATAGCTTATAAACTTACATTTCTGGAGGTGCCTCAGCAGACTGTCTAGAACTGTTGTCTGAGTCTACCCTGAAAAAGAAAAGAATCAAAACTTACACTTTAATGCAATAGGTACTACAACCTTTTAGAGTCATAAAATCAATCCTTGAATTCATGTCACAATGAATGTGACCGACCTACATACTTCTATTCACCTCTACAAACAGATCACACAGATGTATGAGCATGCACATACTATATGAGCATGCACATACTATATGAGCATGCACATACTATATGAGCAAGCACATACTATATGAGCAAGCACATACTATATGAGTAGCACATACTATGAGTAGCACATACCATATGAGCATGCACATACTATATGAGCATGCACATACTATATGAGCATGCACATACTATATGAGCATGCACATACTATATGAGCAAGCACATACTACATGAGTAGCACATACTACATGAGTAGCACATACAATATGAGCATGCACATACTATATGAGCAAGCACATACTATATGAGCATGCAAATACTATATGAGCATGCACATACTATATGAGCATGCACATACTATATGAGCATGCACATACTATATGGGCAAGCACATACTATATGAGTGGCACATACTATATGAGTAGCACATACAATATGAGTAGCACATACTGCATGAGTAGCACATACTATATGAGTAGCACATACTATATGAGCATGCACATACTGTATGAGTAGCACATACTATATGAGTAGCACATACTGTATGAGTAGCACATACTATATGCAAGCACAAAGTAGCACATACTATGCAGCATGCATATACTATATGAGCATGCACATACTATGAGCATGCACATACTGTATGAGTAGCACATACTGTATGAGTAGCACATACTGTATGAGTAGCACATACTGTATGAGTAGCACATACTGTATGAGTAGCACATACTATATGAGCATGCACATACTATATGAGCATGCACATACTATATGAGCAAGCACATACTATATGAGCAAGCACATACTATATGAGTAGCACATACTATATGAGTAGCACATACTATATGAGTAGCACATACTGTATGAGTAGCACATACTGTATGAGTAGCACATACTGTATGAGTAGCACATACTGTATGAGTAGTACAGACTGTATGAGTAGCACAGACTGTATGAGTAGCACATACTGTATGAGTAGCACATACTGTATGAGTAGCACATACTGTATGAGTAGCACATACTGTATGAGTAGCACAGACTGTATGAGTAGCACAGACTGTATGAGTAGCACAGACTGTATGAGTAGCACATACTATGAGTAGCACATACCATACGAGTAGCACATACTATACGAGTAGCACATACTATGTGAGTAGCACATACTATATGAGTAGCACATACTATATGAGTAGCACATACTATATGAGTAGCACATACTATATGAGTAGCACATACTCTATAAGTAGCACAAACTACATGAGTAGCACATACTATATGAGTAGCACATACTATATGAGTAGCACATACTATATGAGTAGCACATACTATATGAGTAGCACATACTATATGAGTAGCACATACTGAATGAGTAGCACATACTGAATGAGTAGCACATACTATATGAGTAGCACATACTATATGAGAAGCACATACTATATGAGTAGCACATACTATATGAGTAGCACATACATGTACTACTCAAACATACACATACTAGTCTGCCATCAACTTACAATGGGGATGCCAACCAAGAAATCACACCAATAGCAATAGGGCAAACTAAAAAAAGCACTTTAAAATGGCAATACCATACCAAAGGGAAAAATAAATGCAGTCTATTAAAGGATTAGTTCAGTATTCAAGCAAATTCATTATATACTTTTATTTTCAAAATGGATTTCTATTGTCAAGATGGACTGGAATAAAGCCTTCACATTACCATTATACTCCTTTATTGATACATAAATAAACTCTGTACCAAAATACAGTAGCTAACAAATGTTTTGTTTGCCTTTCTGGTACATAGTTTATCAAGTACCGAAAAAGGAGTATAGTGGTAATGTGAAGGCTTTATTCCAGTCCATTTTGACAATAGAAACCCATTTTGAAAATGGAAGCTGTTAATAATAGAAACAAAATGGCAAAACAATTACTTCAATATCTCAATCTATTAGGAAGATATTCAAGTAAAACATCGGTCTTATTTGTGTAGAAAAGACTGATGTGGAAAGTCGACTGATGTGGAAAGTCTACTGCGAAGGTTGACCCCCTGAAAACTACAAAATTAAAATATTGCAAAAGCATTTAATTCCTCGTCGATGTCCTACAAAAACTACGGAAATTTGCAGCAATAACTTTCCTCATGCAAACAACAGAACCCATACAACCCTCCAATCTCTAATGGGTATTTTGTAAGGATCAATTATCCACAATTATCCACAATCAAATCTTATTTTCAAAATTTTCCTGACGAAATATCTCTTTTGTTGTTACAGTCCTTTCAATACGTAAATGTACATACAGTATCTACTGCATATGTACAGAAAGGCCCGGCAATTCTGACCATACAAAAATATTACAGTACACTTACCTTACTCTAGGTAAACAGCCTTGGTCAAACTATAAAACTAATACAACAAAGGAAGCAAAAGTCTTCAATAAAAGCTAAAATTTGTTTCCATCAAATACCTAAAAAATCAGCTTCTCTCAATTCACCATCAGTGAATCAAGATACAAACAACTATGAATGCTCCACACTTAACTTCAAAGAAAAAAATATTTCCCAACCCTGAAAAATTTGAAAACTGCCATGTGAATTGTAAACATGCGTATAGTGAAATATGAATGATGCATTCAAAAGGTTTTGTTTTTTTGTTCTAACATAAAAACATCCAAAGTCTTGATAATGAGTTCATGCATACTCTAATTTCGTATTCACCTGAATGGACTTTTTGAGGTCAAAATGTTCGATTAAAAAGGACGATCTCATTTCATACTAACTTGAATGCGCTAGTTTTGTTAGTTCAAAGGCCATTTAAATTAAGGATACACCAAAGATAATAAAAAGTAGTAGACCACAAGAAAGGAATATTTAAGTACAAAGTGTAGCAAAACAATAATCTTGATGACATTTGATGTTTAAGTCATGCATTCAAAATGCAAATCTGATGGGAATATTCTGACACAGATTCTTTAACAAAAAGATTCTGAAATAAATAAGGATAAAATGGGAGCACACAGTTAAAAAAAAAAAGGGGACTGAATTGACGTCAATATCTTTAAATTCATTGAGATCATACAGAATTACTCAAATAACACGTGCTGATGGTAGAATAGATAATCATGAAAAAGCAAAAGAATTTGGCTTGAATAACAATGGATGTTATTACTTTAACCAGGGATGTGCCACTGAACGACCCTGCAATATTGGAGCAGGGTCAGCAACTCAAAGCCCTGGAACCAAATGGGACTTTTTGACTTTCTTTTAATCGTTCCTGGTCAAATTGTCACTCAACAAGAATTAACTTCTCCCAATCAATTTCGTCTGTGTTGATAAAACCCTATGTGTTTAGTGCACAATTCAATGCAGAACAAGCAATTCTTCTTCTTCCGATAAAGCACAATCCCCCAATTGGAGTATAAACCTACTGTACAGTACTGTGAGCTAAAGAGGTGAAGTGGCTCAGAGTTTTACGAGTCTTGCTCGTGTGCCACGACGACGGATGCATTGTGTCCTTGAACAAGACACTTTACTGTCACTTGTTCAAGCCCACTCAGCTGTAAAATGAGTACCAGTATTGCTGGGGAGTTAACCTGCGATGGACTGGCATCCTGCTCAGGGGAGTCTTGTGCTCTTATCTGCTTATGCCCAGGAAACAGGTGATAAACACTGGCCTTACGGGCCTAATGGCTCAGATGGATTTAGCTGTGAGCTAAATGCATTCTCGGTGCGAGGTAAAAGTGCACAGTCTATATACATGGCGCACGTAAAAAGAAGGCCACCCAAGGACAAAGCTGAATGTCTGACGCATTCAAGCTATCTGGGGCAAGTGGGGGAAAGGGGGGGGCCCAAGGCAAATTCCCCACTTCCCATAGCGCCACCACTATAAGAACAATATTAAGCTATTAATGCATTGAAAATGTGAACCAAAATGCCATTCTTAACTACTCTACTCAACATGTCCTTGTAGAAATGGTGAGCCATGAGCTTCCCGCAAGCTCAAGATTTGAACTTTTATGAAGTCATCATTCTGAAACGAGCTTGCAATTGGAGCCTTTTATGAGCTTACAGAACAAAAACACACTCGTTTGACACTATAATGAGCTCACTGCAAGCCAATAGCAAGTTTGTTTGAGGTCAAAGCAAAGCTCATACAGGCTATTGGAAACTATTATGAGTTAACAGCAAACTTGATTAGCTGAAGGCATGTTTAAAGCAAACTCAAAGGTAAAAGTAAAGAATTTAAAAGAAAGTAGGCCTATACCATACAAATATGCATGTGGTGGGTTCAAAAAATGTTATAATTTGCAGTGAGCCCATAACAGTTTCTCAATATTTTTTTCAGAAAATGTATTTCTATTTGTTCTTTGCATTAATGCAAGCTTAAATATTTCAATAGGCCTACACCCACTTTATAGTGAACTTCAAGGTAATTTATGTCGCTGCCTTCAAGTTAGATTAAAGAGTTTTCAATTGCAAGTAAGGTAAGTTTGTGTACCAGATGTGTATACTGTATATTTGATAATGAAGAATCATGAAACATGCATTTGTAAGGTTAAACAAAATGTTGCCATTCCTTATAATTTGCAGGAAGCCCGTAATAATTTCTCCCAATTGTTTTCAGAAAATGTATTTCTGATTGTTCTTTGCATTAATGCAAGCTTAAATATTTGTATTGTAATATTTATGAAAATATAGTTATATTATAACCATGAAAAATGCAACACTGACTGTCCTAAGCAACAAAACTACTCTAAATATTTGAATTATAATAGTAGGTATTTGAGCTAAATTGCTGTTTTCCCACAAAATTTACAGCAGTTTGAATTTATACAGTAGGCCTACACCCACTTTATAGTGAACTTCAAGGTAATCTATATCGCTGCCTTAAAGTTAGATAAAAGAGTTTTTAATTGCAAGTAAGGTAAGTTTGTGTACCAGATGTGTACACTGTATATTTAATACCGAAGAGTTATGAAGCACCTTACAGAAAGCATTCATTTGACTTGAAATTTCTCTTGTGCAGTCAGAGTAGTATCAATGTAACCCGTGTATTAACACAAATTGGGAACCAGGGCCCACTCTGGTAATACACTTCATGATAGGACTGGCTACAGTAAAACTTCATATACCTGTTCTGTACTTATGCCTGGGGCTTTGGACTCCTGACAGAATAATTTTGAATTTTGAGTTGTATCCAGTGCGAGTTACACCGTGCAATATAAAGTACAATGTAGTCAATGAACTATAATGCTCAGAGGGAAGTTTGTTGAAAAATTGCAAGACATACAAAATGCAACAAAAAATAGATAAAGAAACATTCAGTAGCCTAGGGCTAAAATGAGTAACAGTAACAGACCTAATTACTTATTGTAATACCACTGACACGAAGGCTTATAAGAATAAAGTGTGCTTTCTAAAGATTTCTTCTAAACATAAACAATGCATGAATTAAACCCAAAAATGCCAAATGTTACAAAAACTTACTCAAGAAAGTTATATTTCTTATATAAGATTTGACTTGTTTGACCACAGTAGTAACCCTCCAAATACCATTAATATATATTTCTCTCAATAAACTTAATAAATTAAGTATTTACAATGAATTGTAAAATCTAATAAAACATTTTCCTAAAGCAAACATTAAATTAATTACATACCTTCTCCTACTTCTTCAAACAAAAATTATTTGAGGGTGAAAACAACATTTGTTTTTCACATCCATCCATTCTTTTGATAAAATTGCTACAAAGTTACTTTTAAACACCAGAATCTTCATCCTTGAACTGGTGACTGGTCAAAGTCTAAAAACATCTCTGAAAATAACCTTTAAATTAGGCCTACTTAAAGTTCCCTACTTAGTTCTGCTATGATCCAGAAAAAAGGGCTTACAACCTTTATTGTTCAATTCCCATGAGATTACCAGATACGCATGGGTAGGCATGCATGACATCAGGTTGATTGGAACTGATACAGTCCAGGGTGTTAGCAAACATTTTGCATTTCCACTATAAGGTTATTTGAAATAGGGAACTCTATTGGTAACTCCCCATGTGAGGTCAAAAGAAATCTAGGTCTCAAGATATTTATTTTTTCCAAGTCAGCAAAAATCCAACAAAAAAATCAAGTACTATAGCAGCTTCTGTTTCCAAGTGTTATTTTGCTTTCTCTGAACTTATGCACTTGTCAGTTCTATAACTCCCCCCTACTCAAAGATGACATATGAAACAGTGACTCACATGTGCATCATTGTACCAAATTGTCAACCACCAAAGTGATTCTAGGGTGAGTCAATTTACTTCAGACCCATTGACTTTGTACAGAGGTGATTGATTTGTGGTAGGTCATTTTACAAAAAATGTCAGTCACCTATTAAAGTGACTGAGGGGTGCATCAATGTACATGTTTTGGTCACCCACTTTGGTGCAATGACTCACCTTGTCTGGGGTGTAGGAGTGAGTCACACAATTGACAAGTGCATTACTACTTGATATCTTAAGTGATTTACAACATGGCTTCCGTGCAAAAAGATCGACTGAAACGCAACTCCTCTTAACAATAAATGATATCTCTAAACAAATTGACCAAAACAGTAACGTCTCTATGGCTGTTCTTGACTTCTCAAAAGCCTTTGATAAAGTCCCACACCAGCGCCTGTTATCCAAACTTTCCGCCTATGGCATTGATGGAAATCTCCTGACCTGGTTTGCATCATTTCCCAACAACCGCATCCAGCGTGTTGTCTGTGATAGTGAAATCTCTGATTCTAAACAGGTTTTATTCGGTGTACCACAAGGTACTGTTTTGGCTTCATTACTTTCCCTTTTATATGTAAATGACATCCCTGATAATATAAACAGCACAGTTAGACTGTTTGCTGATGACTGCCTTGTGTACAGAACATTTGATAACCCCTCTGACCAACAAGTCCTCCAAGATAATCTTAACAAACTTGAACCATGGCAAAACAAATGGCAAATGAATTTCAACCCCTCTAAATGCTACATCTTGTCAATTTCCTCCAGAAAATGCTTTATATCACCCGTTTATACCTTATGCAACCAGACAATAAAACATGTCAACTCCCACACATACCTAGGTGTTGAAATTGATAATAAACCTAGATGGGATAAACATATACATAACATAACCAAGAAAGCTAGCTCTGTACTTGGCCTATTAAAACGTAACCTCTCAAACTGTCCCACCGACGTTAAATCCACTGCTTATAAAGCTCTAGTCAGGCCAGTACTTAAGTACGCATCAGCAGTCTGGAACCCCCATCACCAGTGCGATGTGGGTAAACTTGAATCTATTTAAAGGAGAGCAGCCAGGTTCTGTATGGCAGACTACTCTTATAAATCTAGTGTAAAAAACATGCTTCATAAATTAGATTGGCCCTGCTAAAAACAAAAAGATACAACACCCGGCTACATATGCTATATAAAATTAATAATAATCTTGTCGCCATCAATAAAGATGAACTTATCCCCACCGTCAGAACTAATACAAGAAATAATTATGACCTCAATTTCCAGGTTCCCTATGCTAAAAAGAATGTATATAAACACTCTTTCTTTCCTCACACACTAAAGAGTTGGAATGCTTTACCGTCAGACAGTGTACATGCACCAAGTCTCAACTGTTTCAAAGCTAAACTTACTAACACTTGCACTGCTAACTAGTTTTTTTTTTTACTCATACTTTTTACGCTCGGTTGGCGTTTATGTCCTCTTGAAGGATTTTTGCCAACTTAACCAATTCAGATTCAGATACTGGTGATGACATAACACCAAACCCAAGTATATTTGGTACCAATTAATATTTCTTACAGGAGCTGAGTTGAAACGTGAGGGCATGTTTTCTGCCAAGTCTAGTATCACAGGTCTTAATATTTGATACGTGTTATTGTTTAAAAATGAATTAACAAAGTATCTATTACAAATAATGATGTTTGATTTGAACATTCACATCAAAGGTTACCGTTACTGTACATGCACGAAAAGTGTTAGAATATTATGATGTTTAATTTAATCATTCACATTAAAGGTTACCGTTACTGTACATGCACGAAAAGTGTTAGAATATAATGTTTGATTTGAGCATTCACATCAAAGGTTACCGTTACTGTACATGCACGAAAAGTGTTAGAATATAATGTTTGATTTGGGCATTCACATCAAAGGTTACCGCTACTGCACATGCACGAAAAGTGTTAGAATATTATGATGTATAATTTGAACATTCACATCAAAGGTTACCGCTACTGCACATGCACGAAAAGTGTAAGAATATAATGATGTTTGATTTGAACATTCACATCAAAGGTTACCGTTACTGTACATGCACGAAAAGTGTTAGAATATAATGTTTGATTTGAGCATTCACATCAAAGGTTACCGCTACTGCACATGCACGAAAAGTGTTAGAATATTATGATGTATAATTTGAACATTCACATCAAAGGTTACCGCTACTGCACATGCACGAAAAGTGTAAGAATATAATGTTTGATTTAAACATTCACATCAAAGGTTACCGTTACTGCACATGCACGAAAAGTGTTAGAATATAATGTTTGATTTAAACATTCACATCAAAGGTTACCGTTACTGCACATGCACGAAAAGTGTTAAAATATTATGTTTGATTTGAACATTCACATCAAAGGTTACCGTTACTGCACATGCACGTAAAGTGTAAGAATATAATGTTTGATTTGAGCATTCACATCAAAGGTTACCGTTACTGCACATGCACGAAAAGTGTAAGAATATAATGATGTTTGATTTGAACATTCACATCAAAGGTTTACCGTTACTGCACATGCACGAAAAGTGTAAGAATATAATGATGTTTGATTTGAGCATTCACATCAAAGGTTACCGTTACTGCACATGCACGAAAAGTGTAAAAATATAATGTTTGATTTGAACATTCACATCAAAGGTTACCGTTACTGCACATGCACGAAAAGTGTAAGAATATAATGTTTGATTTGAGCATTCACATCAAAGGTTACCGTTACTGCACATGCACGAAAAGTGTAAGAATATGTTTGATTTGAACATTCACATCAAAGGTTACCGTTACTGCACATGCACGAAAAGTGTAAGAATATAATGATGTTTGATTTGAACATTCACATCAAAGGTTACCGTTACTGCACATGCACGAAAAGTGTAAGAATATAATGTTTGATTTAAACATTCACATCAAAGGTTACCGTTACTGTACATGCACGAAAAGTGTAAGAATATAATGTTTGATTTAAACATTCACATCAAAGGTTACCGTTACTGCACATGCACGAAAAGTGTAAGAATATAATGTTTGATTTAAACATTCACATCAAAGGTTACCGTTACTGCACATGCACGAAAAGTGTAAGAATATAATGTTTGATTTAAACATTCACATCAAAGGTTACCGTTACTGCACATGCACGAAAAGTGTAAGAATATAATGATGTTTGATTTGAACATTCACATCAAAGGTTACCGTTACTGCACATGCACGAAAAGTGTAAGAATATAATGATGTTTGATTTGAACATTCACATCAAAGGTTACCATTACATGCACGAAGTGTTAGAACATTCACATCAAAGGTTACCATTACATGCACGAAGTGTTAGAATATTCTAGAGACTCAAGAAACAAAGGGCCTCACACTTCAGACAAAATTTGATTTAATTTGATTGATTTATTTTCCATTTTCATGCATATATTACAATATTTATAATAAAAACACACAACAAATTATGAGAAAATCTTGGAAATGCTTAGAAGCCGGAGCTTTTACAACAAGCCCACCGAAACTTAAAATTAATAATTAATCACAAAAGAAAATGTATAGAAAAGTGAAATTGTGAAAATAGAAGAAATAGATGTCTTAGTCTTATTAATATGAAAAGACCATTTTAAATAAGGGTCGATATACTGTATAAACCTAAAAATTTGATGGTATCAAGACATTTGATTTGGGAATTATCAATCAATATATCAATATTATTTATATTCTTATGATGGGGATGAAAAACCATTAAATGAGTTTTGCTGATATTTAAAGATAGCTCATTAACCCTAAACCAGTTGGCAACATTTTTTAATTCAGACTTGATGACTGAAATGACATTATCAAAATTGTCATGCTTATACAAAATACAAGTATCATCAGCAAAAAGTGTTAAGTGTAAAAGATGTAAAGAATAGGTAATATCATTTACATATAGTAAAAATAACGCAGGCACAAGGATTGACCCCTGGGGCACACCACAATTTAAATTACAATAAGATGAATTATAAGTGTTATCTATGGATACAAGCTGATGTCTAATTGATAAGATAAACCAACCAATTGTAGGCTACTCCTCTAATACCATGATGATACAATTTAGCAAAAAGAATGTTATGATTGACAGTGTCGAAAGCTTTTGATAAGTCCAAAAATACACCTATTGTTAAAACCATTTATAATATATTAAGTGACATCTAAAGTTGCCATAGCAGTAGAACAGCCTTTACGGAAACCAAACTGTCTGTTGCTAAGTGTCTTATTCTTATCAAGGAAATCAGTAGCACGATTAAAAAATAATACGTTCTAGAATTGTATATAATGATGAAAGTACTGAGATGGGTCTATAGTTAGAAACACATAAACAATCACCACCTTTGAATATCGGAGTTACTTTAGCTTCTTTGGAATGAAGTGGTACAACACCAGTGGAAATTGATAAATTAAAGATAAACATTAGAGGAGCTGCTAAAGCGAAACGATTATCTTGGAGAAAATCAACAGAAATATTATCAATACCACAAGCACCTTTTTTCATATTCATAATTAAATCAATAATTTCTGGGCAGTTAGTTGGTGATAGAAACACAGATGTTGGGATTTCATCAGGAAGAAAATCACGCAAATTTGAATTACATGTGGGGATTGTGATAGCAAGATTTGTACCTATATTAACAAAATAATCATTAAATGTGTCAGCCATTACATGTTTATCGGTTATATAATTGTCATTATCTTTAATTTTATCAATAGAAGTTTTGGCTGAAGTACAACCAAGAATTTTATTAATGATATCCCAAGTTTTCTTCAGGTTGTTTTTATTGTCATCAAAACATTTTTCAAAACGTATCTTTTTAGCCAATCTGATAATGTTAGTAGTAGTATTTTTGTGTGTACTTGCACTTATTTTTAATAGAGAGATGAGAAAGATATTTCTTATAAAGATTATTCTTTTTGGAAATAGATCTTAAAATTCCTTGTGTTATTCATGGAGATTGTCGCTTTTAAGATATAACCTTAAATTCTTTAACAATACAATGCTTAGATATACATGCAATGTGATGAACACTATCAACAAATAAATTATATGCAACATCTGCATCAGTTTCATTAAATAGAGGTCCCCAGTCAAAAGAGGAAAGCTCAAGTTTGACATTGTGTAGCGCTTTAGTACTAGTATCTCTTCTATTGTAAACAAGCTTATTTGTGTTAATAACAGATGAACTAGAACCAAAATCCCTACAACAAAAAATTGGTAAGTGGTCACCTATGTCAGATAATAGAATGCCAGATCTTGAATTAACAGTAGAATCATTAAAAAAAAATATTATCAATGAGTGATGATGATAAGGATGTAATCCTTGTTGGTTTTGATATCAATGGTAAATAAGAATGAGAATACATTAAATCAAGAAAATGTGAAATATGTTGCAAATGGTCATGCTTCAAAAGATCAATATTGAAATCAGGTAAGATAGCAAGTTTTCTTTTCGTTTTGTATGTTTTGCAAAATACCAGATAATTCATCATTGAAAGTAGACATTGGGACATCAGGAGGTTTATAAATGACTCCTAAGATAAGAGTTTTATTAGTAAGTTTAACCTAAACAAACACAGATTCAAATAAAAGAGGGTTTGACAAAAGATCATTTCTAATTACAAATGGTACTAATTTATTAATATAAAATCCATCTCCCCAACATCGTTTGACACCCCTGTCCCTGTGAATGAAGGTATGATTTGGAATTTGAATTGAGCAAAGATTTGAATCAGTATGAAGCCAGGTTTCTGTAATAGCTAAGGCAGTAAAATTACATAAAGAAGAAATCAAAAATTCATTGATGGCATCAAAATTCCTTAATAAGCTACGAGCATTTTATATGTAGCATAGAAAAAGTACAAAGTGAATTATCAAAGAATTCTTTCAAATCACTTATGTCTGAATATAAAGCTGAATTAAGATTTATGGGTGAAATATCATTATCATCATGTGAAAGGTTTTGGTCCTGGTCACAAAAAATATCATTTAATAAAGAAGGGTTACCCATTCCCCTAAAAAAGCAAAATCGTTCAAGTTTGCAAGAAGTAAAGAGTTCATGAAGTCCATAGAGTCCTCATGAAAAAGTACATAGTAGTCAACTTTAGTGGTTATAAGTTTGTAAGATCACTCACACCGGCAATCCTCCGCTTTGTTTTGCTGCCATCTGATGATTTGTTAATCCAAAGGTCCGACCATCAATGGACCATGCTGAGGAAACACGGGGATAATCTGATACCTTTTTCAGTAGTGCTTTGTTTCTGGCAGTGAGTTCTTCTTAAATTACGATCCCCGTGGATTTAAGTTTCCATCTTGTTCTCAATAGTTAAGACTTCACTGTATGATTTGTAAACTTTATTATTATAGCTCTGCACCCTTTTAGGTTTGGTTTGCCAATTCGGTGACTTCTGTCAATGTCTGTTTCTTTTACGTCCACCCCCAATTTGTCATGGGCCAGATTCTTGATAAAGAGATCCGTGTTTTTTCCCCTGTATTTTCTGGAATGCCAAAAATACGTGCACAATTGCGTCGGGAATATTGTTCCATGACTTTAAGCTCGCATTTGATTTAATCCATATCACATTTTAATTTGTCATGTTCACTAGACAAAGTGGTAAGTTCCTTCAGGGAGTTGGAATAGATGGTTCCTTGGAGCTTTTGTCCAGTTGACATTCAATGTCACGAATTCTTCCTTCATGGACCTCGATAATGTGGGAAAGTTTATCTAGTGATTCTTGGAGAACTTCTTTTATTGCAGATTGTATCATGGTTTTCAATTCTTTACACTCCAGTGCTACCAGAATAGAAGAAACCATTTCCTCTTGTTTCCTTGTTCCTCTTGTGTTCTTGGTGTTTGACATAGTGGATTATGGCTTTGATGAACAATAAAATTCTGTAAGACTATTTTCTGACAAGTATAGGTTTTTTTTGGAAGAAAACATACGTGTTCTTTAATAATATAATGATGATGAGTAAATTACTGTCTCTCTTAAAGTGGCTCTTAGCAGACTGGCAAACACACTTGACCAACTTTTCTAGAAAATCTAAAGCAATACTATTTTGGAGTGGAAATCTTTGTATACATTTGACCCAAGCAATAAGGCATTACAGGTTCAAGGTGATTTTCCTTGGGAGTCACTACATATGACTTCAAATGACTTTACTGTACTCTTCATATCACATGTACAGTATAATGACTCCATCAGACTGCACCACACATCTGGAAAACTTACTACAGCAAATATCAGCTCATTATATTTGTTTTTCTGTTAGTTGGTTTGTTGATGTTTAACAGCACTGAGACAGTCAGAGTCAAATATGCCAAGAGCGTGTTAATAAATAATGGTGTAAGAGTAAGGATAGTGAGGAGATGGAAGGTTTGCAAGGGAGATAGGGGAAAAGCAGAATATGGGGGAAAAACAATAATTATGATTGCTATTCTTCTTTTATTTATATTTGTTGTAATAAAGAAACTAATATGATGACATGATGAAGCAAATGCTAAAAAGCTAAATAGGGTGGATTACAACGTGGGATCAAAACTTTTGTTTCTTAAAACTACTTCCAAACTGAATTACAATTCCTCAACAAAATTTCATCATTTTACCAGATTTGTTTCCTTTTCAGTTCATCCAAACAGAATTGATGAGCAGTGTTTAACCTTAACAAATCTTATTGTGGATTTGAAACTGCAATTTTTTATTTTTTATCTTGGGACCATACCAAACTAATACAGATGTAATTTTTGTATCAATTGAAAGAACTCCTTTGATTCTTTTATATTGTTTTATTTCTGATGGGGGTTATATTAAGAATTTCAGAGTAAAATAGAGCCAAACATGAGTAATTTTCATTTTTTCACCAAAGTTTCCCAAAAATTGATAAATATTTAAAATAAATCAGGGTATACTGAAAAAAAAAGTTTCAACTTTATTTTTGGTCAAAGGTCATTCAAGAATATCAAGTACTACAAATCTAATGAAATTGAAACTTTGAAAAATTCTAAACAAGAAATACCTGTTCATACTGTACATAACCCCATCAAAAAAATGAAATGATTGGAATGCCATAATATTGTCATCGCAAACTTTCCTGATGCGAAGATTTTGGTTGACGGAAGGAATTTACGGACACCTTTTTTACTTCATAAAACGTGTTAAAAACAGTGAAACTGAAGATCTACAGTACATGTACAGTAGGACATGTGATCAGATACAGTAGCCTGGAAGAAGTGAACACGGCAGCAGGAGGCAGTCTCAAGTAAAGGCAAATCAGTACGTTTTTTATTCTTTCCAGATCTAGGGAGTAGTATATGTAAATGTATGTGTAAATCCCCCCTACCTTACAGGAAATACTTTACAAGTACTGTAAATAAACCATCTTGGGTGAGAATATATATACATATACATATATATACTGTATACATATATATATATATATATACATATATATATATATATACATATAGATAATATAAATATATACATATATATATATATATATATATATATAAATATATATATATATATATATATATATATATATATATATATATATATATATATATATATATATATATATATATATATATATATATATATATATATATATATATATATATATATATATATATATTTAGGATGAAAAAGCATATCTGGGTCATGAAACTCCCTTTTATAAGAAAATGAGCAAAAGTTAGGATAATAATTTGCGTACTTCCCAACTGTGAAAATGAAGCCATCTACTTTGTAAACATTTTGACTTCGACAACAATATCGAAGTTGCAGCAATGCGTTATAGAGATTTCGACAACGCATTGAAGCAATATGCTATGGCCCTTTCAGCTAACCATAAATGGCAGGTAAACAGTCATATCAACGTCAGAATGACGTCACTTCGAAGTCATAAAATTCTGACGTCTTTCCAACGTTTCTAGTACGTTTTAAATAGACAAGAAAGAAATGAACAACCAACCAATACAATTGATACATTTCTGATGAATTTTACCAAACATTTTTATCGATTTCTATCGATTAAAACAGGTTAAATTTCATTGTAATATACATGTAGGCCTAATAACACAATTGTTGAAGATACAAAAACAAAAAAATCATTAAGGAAAAGATCAAATTAAAGCAAATGCAATTTTACTTGGTCTGTTGGTCAATGTCATATATTTGTATACTGGTATATGACCCTATAGGATAAGGCTAGTAGGCTACCCAAGAAAGCCTTCATGCGTAAATGGCAAGTTTGGCAATTTATATGACATCATTTATATGACATCATCGCATGTGCCTGGAGATTATATGAAAGGTGAAAAAATAACAAAAAAAGTTTTATGACGAAAATACTCATTATAGAAAAAAAAGCAGGTTTTGAAGAATCAGAAAAAAATCAGAAGAAAAAGTATTAACTTTGAAGCGCATTGCTTTTCTCTGGACTCTTTGCCCCGTGCAATAAAAGGCTCCATTTTACCCACGCAACATGAAGGGCGGTGGAGATCACCCCGTTGGTCAGAGATAGACTGTTTCAACCAAAGGCGTATAAAGTGGGGGGGGGGGGGTAGGGAAAATGCCCCATGAGAGGATTTCACTCCCTGGTTGCATGCTTCCTACTGGTTGGGAGATAGAAGTTGAAAGAAAATTTGGTAAAATTATTGGGAGTTTAGGTCAAATTTGGCAACATTTCCCAAAAGTTAAAGAAATGGGGATAAACTTCCCGAAAATGAATGAAATTTCCCGAGAATGTTCTGAAAATTGAAGGAAATTGCCCGGAAATGAAGAAGTCGAAAATTAAGGTATAGGCCAATTTCCCAAAATTAATCAAAGGATTTTTTTCAAAGATGTGAGATGTCCCAATTAAAAAGCAATTAAGAACGTTGATAGAAACTTAATTTACCAGTGCAATTTTTCCTCTGTAACCGGTTATTTTCTTCAGGTCTTGTCCCTTGAGAGGGAACCCTTCTTACGCCCCTGATTTCAACATCATTTTGAACAAACAATTTTGTTGTAACAATGTGAATCCTTTTTTTAAAGCAAATCATGAAAATTATATGCACAGCACAGATAACATGAAATCACCCAAAATCAATGATCTCTCGTTCCGTTGTTAGAGATGAAGCTGCTTTAAAACGTTCAACAAAATTTATAACATACAGTATAGACAGGTAGACATCCTCTTCAGAATAGTTGCATTGCTCTTCTTGTGTTTGAATGCAATAATGCTTTCGAAGGGCCTCACCTGGAAATATGACTGAACGAACGTTCAATTTCAAAACTAAAATCTGCACTGCATGGCTTCAATATGTTTAACCTGGAAAGTGCCTACCAGCTGACCAGGAAGTTGCCAATTGGAATTTGGAATTGAATACTTTATTACAGGGATAGACTAGAGATCATGTACAGGTATTTTCACTTAACCCTTACTCTACCACGCGGTGATATTATCGCCGTTTTGGGTGCCCCGTCTTTGGCCCCGCCTCCCGAGCGCATTTTCAAAATAGTGCTGGTAGAGTAAGGGTTAATCAACCCAGCGACATATCGCCCACCGAAAATATAGGCAGCATGATCCCGGTGGCGGCCCAGCGGGTCCCGACAGCGAAAGGGGCCCGACTTTTCTGCCTGGAAGACAGAGGACCCTTCAATAATCACGTCTTGATTAACCCTTACTCTACCACGCGGCGATATTATCGCGTTTTGGGTGCCCGTCTTTGGTCCCGCCTCCCGAGCGCATTTTCAAAATAGTGCTGGTAGAGTAAGGGTTAATCAACCAGCGACATATCGCCCACCGAAAATATAGGCAGCATGATCGGTGGGCGGCCCAGCAGGTCCCGACAGCGAAAGGGGCCCAACTTTTCTGCCTGGAAGACAGAGGACCCTTCAATAATCACGTCTTGATTAACCCTTACTCTACCACGCGGCGATGTTATCGCCGTTTTGGGTGCCCCGTCTTTGGCCCCGCCTCCCGAGCGCATTTTCAAAATAGTGCTGGTAGAGTAAGGGTTAAGAGACAATAATCCAAAGGAATCAAAGGTGTGTACTAATTATAATGTCAACTCCACTTTACAGGATACTTGTTGCATGACTGCTTTGTGAAAAACAATAATTTCACCTTTATTATTGCAATGATCAACTGATTCAGTTCAGGAATTACGTGACACCTATACAACAAAAAATGATGTCCACACAGAAAGCACATAAGTTTACATGTTAAAGGGATACTAAAGGGTGCAGTACCTTTTAAGAAATGGGAGTTGGGAAGTTTTTGATAATTTTTTAACTCATAATAGCCCCCTCTCCCCGATAACAAATTACTTTAGTTTAGCAAAGCTGAATATAGTTTTTTTTTTACTCTATCTGTCGATAGTCTCTTGTGACAGTGCCTCGTCAGCTTGTTGAGGTGTTTTCTTTTTTGTATAAATTCATTAGGCCTGGTACCTTGGGGATAAATTTACTTTAAAAATTAATTAATAATTAATTCAATTAACTTAAATTAACTTTACTATAATAGTAATCAAGTTGCTCTTATTCGGGAAATCTCCAATGTTCAGGAAATATCGTTCAATTTTGTGAATTTATTTTTCCTTCGTTTTCAGAACATTTTCAACTTTCAGGAAATTTTCCTTCGTTTTCAGAACATTTTCAACTTTCAGGTTATTTTCCTTCGTTTTCAGAACATTTTCAACTTTCAGGAAATTTTCTTTTATTTTTGGGTAGTTCTATGTTAATTTCCTTAAGTATTGTAAAGTTTTGCTCATTTTCGGAAATGTTTTAGACAATTTTCAGGTAATATCTTTCATTTCCAGATAATTTTCTTCGATTTAAGGAACATTAATTTTTTCCTATTTTGGGAAATTTCTTTCCTTTTAAAAAAATGTACAGTTAAATTTGTTCGGTTATATATATTAGGGACCAAACTGGGACCATCCTGGGTGGCCAAAAAGCTCAACGGGGGTTACTTTTAAAAAATGTCAAAATTGCCTTTTTTTAAATAAAAATTTCCCCTCAATTACTGCAGTTCCCTTGCCTGAGTTCCAATTCTGAAACCCCTGTTAGTAGTGTGACGTGTCAGTCATAAATTCCAGAATTTTGTCTATTAACTCTTTAATTCTATGACATTTATATCATCTCAAGATAATATTAGGGCTATATCAACAGCAATGACACTATTTGGGCTCAACCTTAAAAAAAAACTAGCCTATGCCTAGCGGGAATGTTCACACTCCAACTAAACTAACCTCGGCGTAGTACAAATCTTCACACTCCAACTCCTTCGTTCTGAATCTCTAATATGAAACGATTAATTTTCAAAGGTTGAATAGCATAATAATAATAATAATAATAATAATAATCCAACTAAACTAGCCTCAGCGTTGTACAAATCTTTACACTCCAACTCCTTCGCTCTGAATCTCTAATATGAAACGATTAATTTTCAAAGGTTGAATAGCATAATAATAATAATAATAATAATAATAATAATCCAACTAAACTAGCCTCGGCGTTGTACAAATCTTTACACTCCAACTCCTTCGCTCTGAATCTCTAATATGAAACGATTAATTTTCAAAGGTTGAATAGCATAATAATAATAATAATAATAATAATAATAATAATAATCCAACTAAACTAGCCTCGGCGTTGTACAAATCTTTACACTCCAACTCCTTCGCTCTGAATCTCTAATATGAAACGATTAATTTTAAAAGGTTGAATAGCATATAGCCTAAGCCTATACCAATGTATGAAGCTAAATCCTCTTTTCAAATGAAATATGATTTTTAACATCAACATTTTAGCTTTCTATTAACTGATTAATTATCCCCCTCCCCCTCCCCAGGCTACAGTGTTGAAATAATCATAAACTTTATGATAATCAGATAAAGGAGGATTTTTTTATTTTTAAAGCCAAAATGTGTAAAGTCGAATATTTCTGCAAATTCCAGTCATGCATAGAAATACATTGCCGAATGCATTAATAGTGTGACATGTAGGCTACATATTTTCAGAGATTCAGAGCGAAGAAGTTGGGAGTATGAAGATTCCTACAAGGCCTACACTGTACATATTTCCTGATTTCTGCTTCTGATACTGGTCGATGTAAAAATGTCACAAGTACATGCTATGATGTTCGGCAATATACATCTCCTTATCCGCATATTCAATTTTTATTAAAACAATAATCAGATAGACCCAAAATGAAATAAAATTGATGATGATTATAATAATGATAATGATAATGATAATGATAATGATAATGATAATGATAATAATAATAATAATAATAATAATAATAATAATAATAATAATAATAACAATAATAATAATAATAATAACAAGACAAAATTGTGATGGTACTTGGTAGAGATTTATTTGCCATCATTTAAACAAAAGTATTCTCTCCTGATTTGTTTTTCCTCAAAATAATAAATGCATGCATACATGTACACTGTACTGAGACGGTGTTGTTCTTTATGATCTTGTTGCTATGCGTCTGAATGGAATCTTTTAAAGCATTTTGCAAAAAGTCTGTGCACGTTCCAGTGTAGAGTGTGCATAAGTCTTGCATAATATATAATCTAGAGCATGATCCACAGGCTTAGGTAATAAGTTGAAACATTTCTTTCGAGCAAATTTGACCTGTTTTATACCTACTGTATACGTTGTCAAAATGAATCCACCTAGGGGGTAGAAGCACTTGAGAAGTGTGTGTTTGGAATGGGAAAAGGAGGGGGGGTAAGTGGGGGAGCATGACCTATTAGGAGGAAAAAGTCATGTACTCCAGTCTGTATAAAGAATTAGTGAGCCCAAAACAAAAAAGGAAAAGTCAGCGCTTCATTTTTAAAGGGTGACTTTTGTAAAAAAACTAGACATCAATGGTGTTATGGTTCAACCCATGGCAGTGCAAAATCCAACTGACTGGTTTTATTTTAAAAGCAATTTTATTTTTGTCATATTTGATCTTTTCAAATGTAATTTACAGATTTTCTTGAAGTCTACTCATTTTTAGCTTAAATCTGTTAACCTTTAAGTTGTTGATGATTGTTCCCATGACAACCAGATTTGGCCAAATTTTGGGCAATTTTGAAGAATCAAGCCTTTTGAAAGCTTAATAAATGTTTGGACAGGTTACTTCACCATTGCTATCAAGTATTTTCTTGTTCAATATTCTCTTCAAATAAAAAAAAATAAAAAAATGATTGATAATATGACATCTTGAAAGAATTAAATCACATAGTGAAAGTGTAAACAAACCATAAGATACACTAGAATTGGAAAAGTGGGACAAATACGTTTTAATGTAAAATTGGCTAAATTTGAGGTAAATGCAGTTTTGAAACTAAATAAGCTGTGTTTTTAGCAAATGCTTTAGCCATGTATAGAATTAGCATTTAAGGACATAATAAACAAAAGGAAAGTCTAATTAATGACCTAAACAATTAATTAACATTGACAAAAAGTGAGACAATTAACTGATTGGGTCAAAGTGTGCAAATTTGACAAATTTTCAGTGTGCTTCAAATAAATAATTAAGCTAACAGTTGTCAGTTTTTAGCTAAAATGTGTGTATAATTCAAATAAGAAGACAAACAAACAAGTAATTAAAAAATCTAATTAATAACCATGTGAAATTAATTTGAATTCCACACATTTTGGGTTGTTTACTAGCTATGAAATTTTTCAGAACTAGATGCATTTAATTTGATTAAAACCACTTTTAATGTACTTTTAATATTCCATTAAAATGTTGGAATAATACAAACATTTAACTACTAATTAATTGTTACTGAATAAAATAATTATGATTATTAATCAAAAGGTTTAAAAGTATGATCCTAAAATCCATAAAAAAATTATGAAAAATAAACAATAAAAAATGTGATGAAATATATATATTTTGTATTCAAAAGTTAAGTTTCTCTCAGCAATATCATTACTAAACAAATTATTCACAGATCAAGACAATTCAAGATGGTACACACAATAACAGTGTACTTGCAATGTTTGGTAGATCAATAAATAAAAACTCTGGCACTTGCATGAAAACATAAATAGATGGCAGGCTATTGGCCAAGGTGGCTGCAAGTGATTGTGATGAAAGTTAAAAGTTACAACAACAACAACAAAACACAGTAGGCCTACCCGTAATATGTTCAGTTCATCAAAAAATGTTCGACTCTCCTAAAAAAAGATAGGCCCTAAATAGCTGCACAGTGATTGTTGAAATATAAAGTTTATTTAATCAGAAGTTAATTTTCTTTCAGCAATGATAGTATTTAACAAATCATACGCATGAATAAAGAAAATTCATGATGGTACGTACAGCATACCTGCCATGATCAGTTGATTGAGAATTGATAACTCCCCGACCCCACAAAAAAAAAAAACAGGCTCTTGGCCTTGGCGAAGCTTAAAACAGCATCAGAGATCAAAAATCTTGATCTAGGCTAAGTAAAAGTAAATTTCCTTTCAGCAACATTTAAGAATTTGAATTCAAGATGGTCCGTACACAATAACTGCACATAAATAGTTACTTCATCAGAGTAGGCCTACACTGACAGATTGCAGTTGAGAATTGGCTGCTGACTACACACCTGACTACACACAGTGTAATCATTTGTGTACATTACACTACATTAGTTACATTACGAAGGTACAATACTGCATCATACATGCTGAAATCCAGGCGGACATCGGCCTAAAATTACTCTAAAATCAGCTGATTAAGCATTTAATTAAGTTTACCTTAATAAAAGTAAGTTATGTTTAACATTATGTAAGATAAAAAAGGGCAAATCAATACAAATTGCTCTCGAATTACGGGAATTCCAGCTTTAGTTCTAAATTGTTTACAACTTTGAACAATATGGGTCAATTCACAAACGAGTCACTTGCCGAAGAATTATATCTCATTCTCAAAAAAAACAATTCTCTTTCAAACAAAGTTAAGTTTTCGCAATTGCATTTAAATAAACATACTTAAAACTGACAATGAAAATGCCAGTTTTCAACTTTTTTCTGTGAAAAAATCATTAAAAACTTAAAACTCAGGTGTCAATAGAAAGCTTGAGATACTGTATTATCTTTATTTCTGGCCACATATTAGATTCGCTGATTTCTTTTTGCATGCACATAACACAAAGTCACGTCCCAAAAATTTCACACAGCTTCAAGTCTCCGCTATAGAATTTGTTATCATCACGTAATTCACTCTTATTTTCATGAAATTGCATAATTTTGGTCTGAATAAAAGGTACATGTACTACTACACAAATTAATAATATTAAACCAGCTTTTAGATATGTTTAATCAAAATAGTAAATATCGTAGTGCTAATAGGAAACACATGTACTGAATGCATGAGGACCTAGCCAAGTACGGTATGCGAAGCATTATGTCTACAGCTAGCTATTTTTAGCACCATTACGTATAAAATCTGATACTTTTAGTCAAACGTTTCGAGAGCTTAAGTAGACAAATACATAGAATATCTCTTAGCAAAATACAAGCAATATGAAGCATACAAAAATCTTGTTTGATCCAGAATTTCAAGAGCAAAACTTAAAACCTAGGAGGAGATGCATTTTAAAGCAAACCATTGCACAGGCACATATGAAAGCTCACATACAATTTGATAAGTTCCACTATTTACACACTGTGTAATGGGTGGAACTAAAAATCACGGTGCGCATATTCCACCAGTTCTTGCACTTTTTGACTTTATATTTGAGCAGTGCCACATTCAGGGAGGAGTGAGGGGGGCAACTTTCCCACCCTCGAAATTCTGTATGTAAAATGTAAGTAGTGGGATATACCAGTATACAATATGCTGTACATGTAAGGAAAATTAGGGGAAAAAAACTAAGAGAAAAAATGAATCAAGTTAAATAATGGGCATTTTCTTTGATTTTCAGGTAATTTTCTTCTGTTTTCAGATTTGTTTTCCATTTACGGGAATACCTTTTCATTTCCAGAAAATTTTGCCAAAACTTTTTTAAAAGTTACACAAATTTCTAATAACTTGTACAAAATTTTCCAAACGTTTACCAAATTTTCCAATACTTTGATCAAGTTTCCTTCATTTTCAGTTGATAATTTTACCTTCCAACAGGGAAAGTGAAATCAGCCCCTCCTAAACCCCTATCCCCTTCTTATAATGCCTCTATTTTCCGATAATTTATGCTTGCCCCGTGGCATTCAAAGGCTGAATACGCTACTGTAAGTAAAGGGCACTTCAATTAATTGAATGGCACGACATATTGTGCGTGAAGCGCATGATATGTCACTCACCTTAACTCAACAATGTTAAAGCATTTCTAATGTGATATCACGATCTTTAGTTTTGCACAATGTGCAGTTTAATTTTCATGACATGATTTTTGACTAGCATCACCATTAACCTTAAAATACATATTCTTGTCGAGCTCCATAGGACCAAGTTTGCGGCCCAAAATGTACAATTTAAAAGGAATTCCAGTACACAGTGTACTACATTGACATGAATCCAATGTACAGTTTTGGAGATATCGTGTTTACAAGCTTGGCGTAACATACATACATACATACATACATACATACATACATACATATATACATACATACATACATACATACATACATACTGTACATACATACATGCATGCATGCGTGCGTGCGTGCGTACGTACGTACGTACATACATACATACATACATACATACATACATACATACATACATACATACATACATACATACATACATACATACATACATACATACATACATACATACATACATACATACATACATACATACATACATACATACATACATACATACATACACACATACACACACACACACACACACACACACACACATACATACATACATACATACATACATACATACAGTCAATCCCCAAACTCTAAAAAGTCATTCCTTTTCTTCTGTACGTATTCACGCACACTCGGATTTATTAATATATAATGAGTTTAAACAAGCCATTTGCTGGCGATGATTTCATGGTTAAAGAATGGATCAACGAACATCAACGAAGGTTGAAAAATTATATTCATTGGCATTTTACAGTTATCAATGATTGAAAAATGACATCTTTTAAACAAAACTTTTAAAATCTGTCTCTTTTTGTTCCGGCTGTCACATGAACAGTAAGTAGTAGGTTGATGAAAGACTCAATGTACAGTAATAGGTTGATGAAGATTTGGTCATTGATAGTACTTATCAACCTTCCTTCATGCGTTATGATAGTAAATGACTCCTCTATTCAAATTTTCCTTAAAAGATGTTTGAATGTAAAAAAATGTTATCAAATGTTTGAACGGGATTTCCCACATACCCAGCCACCCTGTCCCACATACCAAGCCACCCTGTCCCACATACCAAGCCAACCTGTCCCACATAATATGCCACACTATCCCATCCTGTTCCAACGCTATCCCACGGCTTCCACCCTGTCTATCATGCCATCTTGTCCTGTCCCCATGCCATCCTGTCCTTCCCCCCCCCATGCCGCCCCATATGCCATGCCACCCTGTTCCATGTGCTATCCACCCTGTCCTACATATCTTGCCACCACCTGTCCCACATGCCATACCACTCTGTCCCACATACAACTCCACCTTATCCTACATGCCATGCCACCCTGTCCTACATGCCATGCCACCCTGTCCTACATGCTATGTCACCCTGTCCCACATGCCATTACACCCTGTCCCACATGTCACCCCAGCCAAAAAAACAATCAAAATTGTATACAACGGTGTGCTCTAAAATCTAACAAAAAGAAAAGCATTTTCAGCACACAAAAATCATTCAAAAATTACAGATTTCAAAAATACATATCGGGAATGGTACACCATTAAAAAACTACATCATGAATGAATCTCCCCTAATGTCATGCCCATGATGCTTTCGCCCCTGATGCCATCTTCCCCCTCAAACAAGGTTAAGCGATATATTGATATGACTGATATTGCACCTTGCCGATATATCAATATACAGAGGCAGCAGAAAATGTTTGATAGTGAGAAGGGAGGGGGCAAAGGATTACTTTCCATCGTAGTTTCAAAGCATTTCAGTACCACAGCAATATAGCTTTAAATGGTCGACCCTTCCTCCCCCCCCCCCTCCTGAAAAATTCCTTAACTTTTAACGGTTCGAACATCACTGGTGACCCATTTTCCCTTTTTCAATTTACAGCTTCAAAAAATTCAAGATATTGTGCTCCAAAATTCGGTAAAATATAACAATTTTATTGAAATCTACAATAAGTGTTAAATTGGAAAATGTATAGATCATAAGTCTTGAAATCGGAAGGATTTAGACTTATGGATCGTGATTAGCCATTCATTGTATGGTTTACTTAATGTCCAAAATAATGTGAAAAGCAAAAGGGGACTTATAGAGACCATCATTTTTTGGCTGCTAGGAATAAAATATGTAACTATATTTAGTATACATTATGCACTTGTCAATTGTGTGACTCACCCGTGCACCCCCAGACAAAGTGAGTCATTGCACCAAAGTGGGTGGACAAAACATTTACACTGACTTACAGTCACTTAGGTGACTGATATTTTTTGTGAAATGACTCACCCTAATCATTCACCTCTGTACAAAGTCAATGGGTCTGAAGTAAATTGACCCACCCCAGAGTCACTCTGGTGACTGACAATTGGTACGGTAAGATGATACACATGTGAGTCACTATTTCATATATTAATGACTCACTCACATACAGTAATATATAAAATACTGCTTATTGTTTACAAATCGTTGATTGGGTGTACTCCAAATTATATCTCTGACCTTTTAAAATCATATATTCCTACTCGTACTCTTCGATCCAGTGACAAATTACTTTTATGTGAACAAAAATCTAACCACTCCTGGGGTGATAGGTCTTTTGGTATAGCTGCACCACGCTTGTGAAATCAATTACCCCTTCATGTCAGATCATCCAATTCTCTTGCAATTTTTAAAACAAATCTAAAAACACATCTCATGTCCAAGGCTTTTATTTAGTATTGTTTTTGTGTATACATATGTGGGTGTATGTGCGTGTATAGGCCCCTATGAATGTTTTTGTTAAAAAATAAAAAATATTGTTATTTCTTTATGTTTTTTACATTGTACGGCGCCTTGAGCACCTTCTGGGTGGATACCTGCACATTATAAATCTTATTTATTATTATTTATTATCACCTTTGACTGACATTGCTAAGGGTAGTAGGGTTAGTCATACAACTGACAAGTGCATTAGACCAGATGGCCCAAATTCACACCCAGTCTTCAGAGAATCAGTGACAAGTGTCCCATTGTATGTTTTTTCTAAAACCCAAAATAAAGACACTCTGCGAGGAAATTTTTGGTTATTTTGCTTGATATTTGTGCTACTTTTTTCCATCTGTCAATATAAAGATCAATTATAATAAGGGGACTTAAATATATTTTGAATAACACTTTTTTCTATTTTTTTTAAATCTCTGTCAGTCTGTAAAGAGGTACCTTTTAAACTGTACAAAAAAGAGAGGCCCGATAGGATACGTCAGTTAGGTCATTACAATGGCCCGGGTGCAAATAAAAGGTTTTGCCCTGCATGGCCCGTTTCAAAGATGCCCCACTAATGAAACTTGGAGTTGCTCGCATACTCTAAAAAGGACCTATTTTAAAGAGTTCGTACAAATTATAAGGTGGGAAAACAAAGGTAGGAAGGAACTTAGAGGCGACGGCTTTTTAAATATGTAAAAGTCCAATATTGTTCAATATGTATAGGGTTGTTGGGCCCCAACTTTTGTTCTAGGGAAAAATTCAGAATAGTGTATGTAAGCGCAAAGCTTGCAAAACACGTGAAATTCCACATTTTTGGTTCGCATATGAAGCATAATGCGAACCTATGTAATGGCGATTTCGTCCGTCCGGCCATCCACAGTTTTTTCCTTAGATTTCCTCAAAAATAATAACGTTTTTTGAGAATTCCTCAGAAAAGTTTCTTTAGAATTTCTCAGAGAAAGTTTTAAGTTGCTTCAGATATCCTTATGAAAGGTTACAATTTTCTTACAAAATGTTAAAGTTTTTCAGAGATACTATACTTAAGACAGGATTGAAGACTAGTTTCCTTAAAAAGTCTACTAAACATTTAATATTCTCTTAGAAGATAACTGTAAAATAATATACTTTTCCCAGTATTCTTCAGAGATCCTCAAGCGTCTCTCTTGTAGCACTGGAGATTTAATATCCTGAAAATTCTTTAAAATATTTGGGCACCAACAGTTGTATCAGGCATAATTATTTAACTCTGCCTTTATTATTGTGTTCATTTGCATAAAGTTGCTACAGTATATGAACTGAAAAGACTTTTTTATTTAGTATGCTTAGTCAGGGAGTATGAATGCATATGGACATAGGAGAGAGATACCATGTAGGACATGGATGGGGGCCATGTGGGTCATAAATGGGGCCATGCAGGACATGATATAATATATACCATGTGGTATACACCAAGGGCTATATCAGGCACAATTATTTGACTCGGCCTTTTTTTCTTATTCAGCTTCCTATTTGCATATAAGTTATTATATGAACTGACACTTTCATACATAGTATGCCCAATCAGGGACTGTGATAGCTAGGATGGGACTTATGGAGCCTATGGGACGTCATGTGGGACATGGGGTGGGATGCCATGTGGAACAGGGTGGGATGCCAAGTGGAACAGGGTGGAATGCCATGTGGGACATGGTGGGATGCCACGAGTAACACAGAGTGTAAAATAGGTTGGGATGCCATTTGTGACATAGGGTAGGATGCCATGTGTGACATAGGGTAGGAGGCTATGAGGGACATAGGGTAGGAGGCCATGGGGACATGGGATGTGATGCCATGTGGGACATAAAGTAGGATGGCATTGGGACATTGGGAGGGATACCATGTGGAAGATATGGTGGGACATAAGGTGTGATGCCATATGGGATATCAGGTGGGAAGGCACTGATGCAGGACACAGGGAGAATGCCATATGGAACATAGGGATGGGTGTCATGTCATGTGGTACATATGGTTGGATTAATGTGGGACCTGCATGTAGAATGGAATCCATGTGGGACATAGGGTGGGATGCCATGTGGATCATAGGGTGGGATGCCATGTGGGACATATCGTGGAATGCCATGTGGGACATGGTGGCATGCCATGTGAGACATACTGTAAGGTGGAAGGCCACATGGGAGATATGGTGGAATGCCATGTGGGACAAGGCATGGGATGGGATGTCATGTGGGACATGATGGGATGTCATTTGGGACATGGGATGTGATCAATGTGGGACATACGGTGGGATGCCATGTGGTTTATAGGATGGGATGCCCTGTGGGACATGATGGAATGACACGTGGGACAAGGGATGGGATGTCATGTGAGAGATTGGATGGGATGTCATGTGGGACATGATATAGGATGCCATGTGGGACATGGGGTGGGATGCCATGTGCAACATGGGATGTCATGTGCGACATAGGATGTCATGTGCGACTTATTGTGAGATGCCATTTTTATAATTGGCCGGGTCATATGATATGGGTGTCAATTTGCATGGGCATGCGAGAACCATGACGGTATTTACCGTTCTAGTTAGTCTTTTCAGGGCAATATTTGTATTACTTTCTTTAATTACAAATCATATATATCTGAAGAAAAAAAGGTTTTCAATGTTTGAAGGGTATGTTCCTTCTCTAAAACAGCACTTGTCCTCTTTGAAAGAGCATTTTTCCTTCTGAAAAAAAGGCATTTTCCCTCAGAAGGAGGGCACTTTTCCTCTCTGAAAAGGGCACTTTTTAAACCTTTGAGAAAAGTCCACCGCCTATGTCAATATATGTAAAAAAAGATACAAAATATCAATATATTTTTATGCAGTGACACTACATAAGTGTTGTTCACTTGGTACATACAGGGAAAAGAAAAAGTATTTCTTAAAATTTCTTCTTTAGTCTTCCCCCCTCTCCCTCCCCACAAATCTCACAAAATCTGCCATAATTGCACACCAAATTATTTAAAATTTAGCCCAAATCTGCCAAAATGCCGACTGTAAGCCAATGATAAATAAAGTTGTGCTGCATACTAGTTCCACTACAATTCGTGCAGAAAGTTGTACGGAAATTTATTGATGTTTTTCATGAACATCAGTTTTTTATCAGAAATTGTAAGAAGTATGTGTAAACGAAAGAGAAGAAATAGGGAAGAAAAGCAAATAATTGTCCCTCTTGTATCTTTATTTTGTTCTCTTGCTACTGTACAATCTGCGAAAGAATGAAATATTTCCAAAATTCAACCAGAGGGAGAAATCTCACATAATTAACAGAAGTTTACATTTAGCCCCGCCTACTTATTAAAATTCATTACATCAGCACCAAAAAACAGGGACCACCTACAGACTACAACACATTTATATACTAAGTATGACATCAATCCACCACATGGTTCTTGAAATATCATGTTTACAAGCTTCTGTCACAGACACACACATATATATATTTATACATTACATATATATACTGTACATACATGCACGCATGCACACACGCATGCACACATGCACATTAATATATGAAGATATCAGAATTCTTTATTGATATATGGTTTCAAAACATTCAATTAATACAAGGATGGTTAAAGTTCAATACAATATTTATCACAATGCATTGGGAAACAATTTCTGTTGTTTCTATAGAATCCAAAAATAATTCAGACTTTCAATCAATTTAATTTGCATTTTTGATGAGGAGTAACCGAAAGTAAGACACCGTAAGGCGACATTGCTTTGCGCATAGCCCAAAGCCCCATGGCGTGGGTTCAGGGGCCAGCCTAAGGGCCCCTGGTGAGGGTCAAGGGGGGCAAAACTCCAGAAGCTCTGAAAAATTACACATTTTAGAGATATGAAATGCATTAAAATTGAAGCCAAATCGTGTGGTGTTTTCAAGGGGCGAAGCTCCAAAAAGCTACACGACATGAAGAGAATTGGGCACTGGCATAAGCCAGGATTTATTTATTATTATTAGAAATGGTCAATGGAGGTATCAGGTAGGTCATGGGGAGGGGAGAGAGAGTGAAGGTCAAGGCAGAAGAGTTTGGTCATGTTGGAAAAAAAAAACAATGGCGGGAGACCCAAGGCAACAAGAAAAAAAGTCGCGGAACTACTATACGAGAACCACTGTATAGGTATCGAAAGGGCGTGAAGGCCTGGTAACAACAGGAGGGAAAAAATTAAAAGGAATGATCTTACCAAAAGCAGACACCTATACATGAAGACGAAATCACGGAAAATGAAGGCGCAAAAGTTTAGGTGGAAAGTGTGTGGTAGAATAATCAAAATGAAGTTAGAGAGAACAGAAGGAAATAACGTTGCTCTCAACACACGAATGCATGTCTTTTAATTAAATGCTCGCTCATGGTTTTATCCTTTTTAGGAGACGGGGTTGTTTTATCCGGATTTGTTAAATTGGGAGTCTTTGAAATTGAAATTGCATTTATCGGTGTGTATATAGGCCACCACCTGCTCACACACAATCATAATATGTTCACACATCATTCATATATAGTTACACGTACATACGTAACATACATACATACCAAATGGAAATGGAATCATTGCGATCTAGTTACAGGCGTACACATGCGTAAAAGGAAAGAATCAGAGAATTCCCCACTTCTCAGCTAACGATGTTTTGATTGCATAATGGGTTCACTCATTGCTCCTCTCTTGAGTCCCTTACTGTGTTGTCTTCAATGTGTGTAAAGTTCATAAACCCCTCGCACGTGGTAGGATTTTGGGCCATTCTATTGCAACTCGCAGGAACTGTAATGCTCCAAACAACACTGTACAAGCTGCTACCCAGCATGTTTCAATTAAACATTTCTGTAGAAACGACTGAAATCAGACTACTTGTGATGTCACAACCTCAGATTCCTCAAAGTCTTCATGTATTTTAAAGAGAGTTTATTTAATTTTGTCACTATCTAAATTAGTTATCCTCAAACTTTCTTCAGGTGGTATATTATATATATCCTTCCTAGATTCAGTTTTAGTACTTTTTTGACATATCCCATGGTTTTCATTTCACAAAATCGCAGGAAAAAGCATAATAGAATACAAAAGACTTTGAGGAATCTGAGGCTATGACATCACTATTAGTCTGATTCCAGTCGTTTCTACACAAATGATACCTAACTTTAAACTTAAATATCTTCTTAACAGAATAAGATTTTTGAATGCTTTCTTCACTGTTTTGTTTCTTTTGAAATTCTCTTTCATATAAGATAAAGATGCATGACCAGTGAACCTATCCTTTAACAGCCCAAATTGCAGAGCATGGACATGGCATATATGAATTTACTTTGTAACATGATGAATTAAAATTATATATTGTTATTTTGATTATTGTGATTATTCAGCTCAATTACATTCGCAACTAGGATATTAGCACTCTCTGGAGCACATACATCCGCCTCGTTGCAATTCCAACATTCCTGGAATAAATTTAGAGTTCATTTGATCCCCATACCCAATAAAATCTACCTCAGAAATCCTAGGCCCACCAAGATTCATCCCCAAGTTTTGATCTGTAATGAACATTTGCAATCTAAACACTTGAAGATTATCTTCTGACTGGATTTCTTCCAAGCCCACACCATTGTTTTCAGTTTTATTCAAGTAAAGCATCATTGTTTGAGCTTTATTCAGCCAGGATTCACATTCCATCATATTCCATTCATGGCAGAAACCAATTGTTTCATTTTCTTTGAATTCATAGAACACTTGATGCAAGTATCTTTGAGTCCAGAAAATTGATTGTTTGGATCTTCATTCACAGCGCAAAGTCATTGTTCAGCACATTCGATTGGAAAGTTTCAACTTAGTCTTGACAACTTAGTCTTGACAGATATCATCTTATAACATCCCTACTCCTCAATTTCTGCCCTTCACCTGTTCCAACTAGTCTCAAATTTTAATCACTTCCACACACCAAATTCAATCAAAATCCAATCATCAGTTCTGGAAATATCTTGATGACAGACAAACTCACCTTAAAATGTCCCCACCCTTCCATTTTCACCCTTCCCATGTTCCAATATATCTCAAATTTTAATCACTTCTTCCTTAAGCAGTAACAAAACCACACACCAAATTGAATCCAAATCCAATCATTAGTTCTGGAGATATCTTGATGACAAACAAACAAGAGGCAAAAACATGTCCCCAACCCCCCAATTTGCACCTTTCCCCTGTTCCAATATGTCTCAAATTTTATACACTTCTTCCTTATGCAGTAACAAAATCACGAACCTAATTTAGTCCAAATCCAATTATCAATTCTTGAGATATCTTGATGACAGACAAACAAACAAACACAGGCGACAACATAACCTCTGTCCAACTTCATTGGCGGAGGTAATAAAATGATAAAACTTATAGACAGAAATAAACTAATATCTTTTAGTGTGTAGTTTGTATGTAGTAGTTCCATGAATTTTTTCAAAACTTTTCTTTTTTAACAACTTTATACTGGTATTTCAGTATGTACCAGTATGATTACGATATATCGGTATGGGCAAATTGCCAATACCGCCCGAGCTTAATGTCGAAGCAAAAGTCAATAAGATTTCACACGTACTCAAAAGTAGTTGCCCTAAAAATTTAGGGCAACTAAAACTTCAGTATCTAAAAAGCACCAACATACACGAAAATTCATACTCTACTTCAATAAGTTTTATACAATCTTACCTGGAAATGAAAACCTTATTTTGCTTGAGAATATGTCGAAAAATGGTAAAGGAAAAAAATCTGACTCATTTTGTTTCTGCGTATGTTCAAAATGGTAACGCAGTGTCAAACACACAAATGTATCTCTACAAAAGTGTACAATTGATCGGGCAGGCGCATTACTGTACATGTATATGCTTGCAATGAGCATGAATCGCGCATTCATGTTTTTTCTCTGGTAATCAAGCTCAAGATAAGACAAACAACTAAGGTATAAAAAATGCACAAATGTTGTGCAACATGTGCAAAGGAAGATTCTTTTAAACAGCCAGCGGATATGTACGCTCCACTTGCTTTTCAATTACATGTGTACACTCACGTCAATTGTACATTTGGTTGGTCTGATTACATGATTCTCATGCTGTTCAACGGTCCGAGGGTACTACAAAATCCTATACCATCCTGTACTGTTTTAAGCAAGGTCTTAAAAGAATAGGAATATCTGTTTTAAGATCTTTATGAAAATGAAACTATTCACCTTTTTTTCGGCAACAATGATTAGAATCAATGTTTGAAGCCCAACCATGTCTTCAAAAACTGTTTTTAAGGTGATTTTAGTTACTTTTATCAAAGTATTTTGGACTACTTTTCATGAGCTCTCCAGAGTACGATCAAAGTTCAAACCCCTGCCATTTGGGTTATAACAAATTAGCGGAGGTAATATGTTTTAGATTATTTGAGAAAAAATTAAGATAATGCTTAAACAGTACAATTATATAATCTAAACATTTCTTAATGTTTTATTTATTTGTTTTCAGTTTTTTTTTAACCAAACCTATTTAATAAAATTATATGAACAAAAAAAAATCAGCAAAAAATCCACCTGCAGTTTTGTGGAACATCCTAAACTTATTTGTGGATGTCGAATATTTTATCAAAAATGTGCTGTGACTAAGAAAATGGTGACCTAAGAAGAAAATGGCGACCAAAATATGAATTTTGGATAACTTTATCCTGTCGTGGTGCTAGATAGGTCAAGATTTTGGAAACATTTTTTTGGAAAAAGTGTATTTAGAGTAATTGATATAAGAATATCCAAAGAAAAGTCATTTTTTAATCATCAATTTTCTACATGTAAATTAAAAAAACATAGGAATAGCACCTAGCCTACCTAATCTATACCCTCGTATGACAATCCCAATGGCAACCCGTACTGAGGGATGTGTGTAATTACTACCAAACTCCTAATGTTTGGCCTACTAAGTACAAAGGCATACCCTTCATAATTATGGGTTGTTACTTGACAATGTTGTTTACTCTTCATATATACTAATAATAGGGGTAGACTTATTTATACTGTAGCTAGCGTTACTGGGCGCCTAGTGTTATTTGCCTACCTCGCCTCGCCTCCCTTGGCCTTTGCTGTCGGGTCTGTGTTGTTAGGATTCATGTGAGCGAATCTACTGCTTAATCGTTGAAACCATTTTAAGGGGTGATTTTTATTGTATGATATGTCGATCCTTTGTGTGATAAGCAAATAACTGAAATATATGAGAAAATATGTTAGAACTTTCTCCTTCTGCGCGTTGAAACAACATGAACACAGCTTTGTGCATGACCAAACAAACAGCTGACATCGACGTCACTTGTAAACAATGCATTATGCGCAAGTCATGTACAAGTTACAACTAGGGATATGCATTCGGGATCCCTGTTACAACCCAGCAGCTGAACATTGTTTACCTATTACTTATTCGCGACCATAAAGGTCATGAATAAGGTACGTAGCCGGTGGTGTCGGGTGTATGAATGTCACATACCGCTGCGCTGCGAAAAATGTGCTTTTGCTACTTATTTAAATCTGAAGTAAACTTCGACTTGATGTTGTACAGGCTTCCGTCACTACTCGATTTGTTGCCGATTTACTTACAAGAAGAGCAAGGTGTTTTTGGTGAGCATGCGAAGTGTTTATAAGAATTTACACTGGCTACCCATTCATCATGTGTGACACTTGTGAGTTCATGAACTTCTCTGATTCTTTCTTTCAACTAGTAATTCCATCAACTAAGTTACTCATATGAGCCACTTCAAAATTGTTCTCCTGGCCTTGACTCGGGGTCCAACCACCATCCCGATGTCAAATTAAAAACAAATCCCAAAAGGGAAAAAAGAAGGTTCTAAAACTTCTTGTTATCAACTTTCAGAGTGTTCGAAACAAGACGGCCTCCGTGGAAAGTCTTATCAAAGAAGAAGACCCAGATGTCATAATTGGCACTGAAACCTGGCTTAATTCCGAAATTACCAGCGCTGAAATTTTCCCGGACAACTATACAGTTGTTTGCAAAGATAGAAATTCAAATGGTTATGGTGGTGTATTACAGACAATTAAAAATGACCTGCTTTTTACTGAGCTCACTAAATTAGACTCTGACTGTGAAATCATCTGGACCAAATTCCAATTTCCTAAGGAAAAGAGCATGTATATAGGAACATTTTACAGACTCAGTCACAATGATCTCACTAGCCTACTTGAGTTGGAAAAATCCCTCCAAAAGCTTGGTAAAAACGCTGACAAAAACAATGTTATTCTTGCTGGTGATTTTAACCAACCTAACATTGACTGGAGTCAAAACATTATTTCAGGAACTAACGCTTTTTCCGAAGCAGCCAAAATTCTTCTTGAAGTGACCAATTCATTCAATCTCACACAAATGGTGCAGTGACCCACCAGAGATAACAACATCCTTGATCTTGTTGACTAACAATTCACCAGCTGTTACCTTGGCCTATGTCATTCCCGGTATAAAAGATCATGATATTGTTGAACTAACCCTAAATATCCCCCTCTTCGTAAAAAGTTGTTTAAACGTAAAATCTATTTAAAGAAAAAAGCTAACATAAAACAAATCAAAGAAGACCTGACCAAATTTAAACTGCAATATCATACTCAATTCAATAACTCCATTGATGTTGATGAAAAATGGAATTTCTTTGAACAGGAAATCAAACTGATCATTGATAAAAACACGCCTAAATCTGCCCTGGTTCACCCGTATCCAACGCCGTTTCTACAGGAAAAAACATAAACTGTTTAAAAAGCTAAGACTAATCAACAAGCCAATGACTGGACTACCTATAAAAGCTTTAGGAAGGCTGTCCGTAAAAACCTCAAAGAAGCTAAAAACACCTTTATCTGTGATAAACTTAAAAATTCATTTAACGAAAACCCAAAGGCATTCTGGTCCTATATCAAAAGATTAAGAAGTAATTCTGTAGGTATGTCTGATCTACTAAATAATGGTAAACTCTGCAGTGACAGTAAGACTAAAGCTAACATTCTAAATAACCAGTTTTTCAGTTTTTCACAGAAGAAAACACCTCCCAAATCCCTGTAACTAAACCACTGTCCAACAGCAAAATAAATCAACTTATAATTACCCCATAGGGTGTCAAAAAGCAACTGCATAACCTATACTCCAACAAAGCCTCAGGTTCTGAACAAATACCACCATGGTTTCTAAAAACACACGCTGATGACCTTTATAAAAATTTTAGCTGATCTCTTCTCAAACCTCTGTCGATAATGGTACTATCCCTAACAAGTGGAAAAAAGCAAACATATGTAGCGTTTTTAAAAAAGGTGATAAACAAAACCCAGCTAATTACAGACCTATTTCACTTACCTGCGTTTGTAGTAAAATTCTTGAGCATATAATCCACTCACATGTGATGAAATTCCTTGATGAGCATAATAATTTAACTGATTTACAACATGGCTTCCGTGCAAAAAGATCGACTGAAACGCAACTCCTGTTAACAATAAATGATATCTCTAAACAAATTGACCAAAACAGTAACGTTCTTTATGGCTATTTTTGACTTCTCAAAAGCCTTTGATAAAGTCCCACACCAGCGCCTGTTATCCAAACTTTCCGCCTATGGCATTGATGGAAATCTCCTGGCCTGGTTTGCATCATTCCTCAACAACCGCATCCAGCGTGTTGTCTGTGATGGTGAAACCTCTGATTCTAAACAGGTTTTATCCGGTGTACCACAAGGTGCTGTTTTGGGTCTATTACTTTTCCTTTTATATGTAAATGACATCCCTGATAATATAAACAGCACAGTTAGACTGTTTGCTGATGACTGCCTTGTGTACAGAACAATTGATAAGCCCTCTGACCAACAAATCCTCCAAGATGATCTTAACAAACTTGAACAATGGCAAAACAAATGGCAAATGAATTTCAACCCCTCTAAATGCTACATCTTGTCAATTTTCTCTAAGAAATGTTTTAAATCACCTGTTTATACCTTATGCAACCAGCCACTAAAACATGCCAACTCCCACCCATACCTAGGTGTTGAAATCGATAATAAACTTAGGTTGGATAAACATATACATAACATAATTAAAAAAGCTAACTCTGTACTTGGCCTATTAAAACGTAACCTCTCAAACTGTCCCACCGACGTTAAATCCACTGCTTATAAAGCTCTAGTCAGGCCAGTACTTGAGTACGCATCTGCAGTCTGGGACCCCCATCACCAGTGCGATGTGGATAAACTTGAATCTATTTGAAGGAGAGCAGCCAGGTTCTGTATGGCAGACTACTCTTATAAATCTAGTGTAAAAAACATGCTTCATAAATTAGATTGGCCCTGCTAAAAACAAAAAGATACAACACCCGGCTACATATACTATATAAAATCAATAATAATCTTGTCGCCATCAATAAAGATGAACTTATCCCCACCGTAAGAACTAATACAAGAAATAATCATGACCTTAATTTCCAGGTTCCCTATGCTAAAAAGAATGTATATAAACACTCTTTCTTTCCTCACACACTAAAGGATTGGAATGCTTTACCGTCAGACATTGTACATGCACCAAGTCTCAACTGTTTCAAAGCTAAACTTACTAACACTTGTATTGTAACTAGTTTTTTTTTTACTTTTACTTTTTACGCTCGGTTGGCGTTTTTGTCCTCTTGAAAAATTTTTGCCGACTTAACCGATTCAGATTCAGATTCAGATCATTGAATTGTTTTTAAAATACTTGTTTTTGTGTATAAGTCTACTCATGCATTGTCTCCCACATATATTTCTGATCTTTTAATCCCATATAAGTCTACCCGCCAGTTCATGCGCTCTAATTTCAAACTTCAATAAGCTATTCCACGTACTTCTAGAACATGGGGTAAACGTTCGTTCATTTTCTTCTGCTGCCCCCTTTTTATGGAACAGACTTTCAGACAACATCAAACTTGGTCCTTCCCTCAATTCTTTTAAATCATCATTAAAGACATTCCTCATGTGTTCTAATTCTGTTCAACTTTAAGCTTATATTTGTTCTTGTATGTATGTCTTTTGCTGTATTCTGAACTATTATTTCTTTTTTTTGTTCACATTGTTTTGCATTAATTGTTGTGTCGCTGCGCCATCAGCATCACTTTTGATGAATACTGGCGCATAACAAGTATTCATTATTATTATCATTATTATTATTAGTATTATTATTATTATTATTATTATTATTATTATTATTATTATTATTATTATTATTATTATTATTATTATTATTATTTTTATTATTATTATTTATTATTATTATTATTATTATTATTTTATTTTATTATTATTATTATTATTATTATCATTATTATTATTATTATTATTATTATTATTATTATTATTATCATCATCATCATTATCATTCGTATTCGTATTATTCGTCGTCGTCAATATCATTATCATATTATTATTATTATTATTATTATTATTATTATCATCTATTATCATTATTATTATTATTATTATTATTATTATTATTATTATTATTATTATTATTATTATTATTATTATTATTATTATTATTATTATTATTATTATTATTATCATTATTATTATTATTATTATTATTATTATTATTATTATTATTATTATTATTATTATTATTATTATTATTATTATTATTATTATTATTATTATTATTATTATTATTATTATTATTATTATTATTATTATTATTATTATTATTATTATTATTATTATTATTATTATTATTATTATTATTATTATTATTATTATTATTATTATTATTATTATTATTATTATTATTATTATTATTATTATTATTATTATTATTATTATTATTATTATTATTATTATTATTATTATTATTATTATTATTATTATTATTATTATTATTATTATTATTATTATTATTATTATTATTATTATTATTATTATCAATATCATTATTATTATTATTTATTATTATTATTATTATTATTATTATTATTATTATTATTATTATTATTATTATTATTATTATTATTATTATTATTATTATTATTATTATTATTATTATTATTATTATTATTATTATTATTATTATTATTATTATTATTATTATTATTATTATTATTATTATTATTATTATTATTATTATTATTATTATTATCATTATTATTATTATTATTATTATTATTATTATTATTATTATTATTATTATTATTATTATTATTATTATTATTATCATTATTATTATCATTATTATTATTATTATTATTATTTTAATTATTATTATTATCATTATTATAATATGCAAACCTATGTAATGGCGATTTCGTCTTACCGGCCGTCCACAGTTTTTCCTAAGATTTCCTCAAAAATGTTAAACGTTTTTGTTGTTGTTTTTTTTCTCAAAAACTTTTACAGTTTCTTCAGATTATCTTTATGGAGGTTAGAATTTCCTTACAAAATATTTAGGTTTTTCAAAACCACTTAAAGACAGATTATAGACTTAATTTCATTAAAAAGTCTACAAAACATTTCATATTTCCTTAAAAGATACCTGTAAAATGATTTAATTTTCCAATAATCTTCAGATATTGACAAGCGTCTCTCTCATAGCACTGGAGATTTAAAATCCTTAAAATTCTTTAAAATATTTGGGTACCAACGGTTGTATCAGCAAAGAGCCATCAAGCATGATAATTAAACTCCGCCTTTTATTGTGTTCATTTGCATAAAGTTGCTGCCAGTATATGAACTGACCATACTTTTTGTATTATCTAGTATGTACAGTCAGGGAGTGTGACAGGATGTGACTGCATGTGGACATAGGCAGGGATGCTACTGGGACATGGATGGGGGCCATGCGGGACATACAATGTGGTATACACCAAGACAGGGCCAGATTTTGACATGTGGAGGCCCATGGGTAACTTTAGGGGTGGAGGCCCACACTACTTTTAATGACCGCCGTCCTGGGGGAGGGGGTGTACCCCTTTCGATTTTTTTGGAATAATAAAGGGTGCTTAGATGCAAAATGGTGCAGTAGATTTATGTTTAAGAATTTTCATTTTGTAAGCCTGTTTGCCTGCCCAATTTTCAGTACAAATGTACAGGTTGTTACCACTCCTACCAATGCAAATTAACAGGTTGCTAACACATTTTTCCTTTACAATTTTTGTTCATGAAATATATGGAGGCCCTAGGATGTGGAGGCCCATGGGCAACTGCCAACGTTGTCCATTGCTAAATTCGGCCCTGCATCAAGGGCTATATCAGGTATAATTATTTGACAGTTTTTTTTTTTTCTTATTTAATATGTCATTTGCATAATTATATGAATTGATGCTTACATAGTATGCTCAATCAGGGACTGTGGTAGCTAGGAGGAGACTTCTTATGGAGCCTATGGGATGTCATGTGGAACATCGAGTGGGATGCTATGTGGGACCTAGGGTGGGATTCCATGTGGAACAGGGTGGAATGCCATGTAGGATATATGGTGGAATGCCACGTGAACTGGAAAGTGGGAGCCGTGGAGGAGGTGAACAGTGAAAGTGGGGAGAGCCTGGGAAGTGGGGAAACAGCGAAAATGGGGAGGTGAAATTGGGGAAAAATTAAATTAGGGAAGAGTAGAAATATGCTTGCAATTAAAAAGATGGAACAGTGCACATAAACATGAAGAGGGATCAGTGGAAGGAAGCGAACGGGCGGTGAAATTTGGGGACAGTGTAAGTGGGGAGGCATGGGAAGGGTGGAAGGTAGGTTACAGTGAAAACGGGTGAACAGTGAAAGAAGTTGGGTATGGGTGGAAAAGGAAGACACTGAAAATAGAGGAACAGTAAAATTGGGGCACGGTGAAACTGATTATAACCACGAATAATCTCACATCAAATTAGACAAAGTGGAAAGACAAAACCGTATACAACGAGATAGGGAAGATTTATACATCAGAAAAAGAAATTTCAATTTTTGCTTTATCAAACAATCATTAATACTGTCATTATCTAGTAAGCGAGTTTCTAATTTTTCTATGCTAAAAACATTAAACAAACAGTTTCCTCAAGAAAATATAAATACATAGAACTTATAGAAGATCTCAACCCACACTGTCTCAAATAAGTGTAAATATTATTACTGTGTAGCAGGTGATATATGTTGGCTGAATCTGGGCCGTAATTCTCATTTACAAGAGCGAATTTTCCCTAAATGTACTGAATTGTTACAATTCTGCTGAAAAGTGGGGGACGGTCCTAACTGAATCACAATAAATATACTTCAGCTTCCCGGCCTTTTTTTTTTTATCAATAGCTGGCGAAATTTGCAAAAAAATAAACTCTTAAATTTCCTTAAGAAAAAGGAATCGTGGGGTTCAGGCAAACTGGAAATTGGGGACCTTGCATCAAAAATTTTGAAGGCCAAAAAAAAAGAATAAGAGAAAAACAAAAGGCAATCATCCATTTCTGTTCCAATTTTACACCATTTTCGCTATTGACAAGTAAGAGTTTTCGCCAGCCATTGTTGGTGCCTCGCTGTTTGAAAGCACATTCTTATTCATAATTTTCCTTGTAGGCCCGCGCTCCTGGGCTACTACAATGGGCTCTTATGACCCGGGTCCAGAGGCGGCGGAAGAAGTTTTAATCTGGGGACACGTATATTTCTGGCAACTGTCGTATTTTCAAAGCATGTATAGCACAGCATTATAACTTTATAGGGTCACTCCCTACCCCCCTTCCAAACGGAAAATGTCTAAACTTGTATCGGTCCTTAAATTTCTGGTGACCCATTTTCCCTTCTTATTTTTGATTTACAGCTTCAAAAATTCAAAATATTTTGGTCCAAAATTTAGATAAGTCTTGAAACCGGAAGGATTTAGGATTAAGATTTAGAAGGATATAGATCATGATAAGCCAAATGTATTGGTCATTAATCGGAATATATTTAACGTCTAAAATAATGTGAATAGCAAATAAGGGGTCCTTAGAATTAGTGGCGACATTTTCCCCCACGAGATCGCTTTGCCCTCACTTGCCGCCTGTAAGAAATTTTGTAAGGTGACACATTTTGTCCGATTTTCTCCCATTCCCTTCCCCAAAAAAGTTTTTGTAAGACATTTTCTTTAATGGACCCCATGACTAGAATGGAAAATGTCCAGTCATATGGTCATAACGTCTGATTTACTCGCCTTACTAATTACGTTATAACGTCTGATCGATGACAACTGGTTATCAAAGGCCCTCCCTGGTCGATTTATTCTAACACGTTATAAGTCGGGCATTTGTTTATTGGATGTTGGCACTCTCTCACTCTCTGCTCTCTCTCTCTATCTGTCTATGTTGGCACTATTGACTATTGGCCTATACCTGAAAACGGATATATTTATTTTCTAACATTTGGAAAAATAAGTTGCTCACTTGCATCATAAAATTAGGGGCGGCGGAAGGTCACAATTTTTGGTCCGACCTGACAGGGACCAAAACCCCTGATTTTTTTCAGGGAGCCTCGGAAATTTGGTTCTCGATTAAATGATCTTGAAGTAAATGAAATACCTAGGTATTTTATGGGGGCCTAAATTGTGCGGATGACTTAAAAAAAAAAATGGTGTGTGTGAGGGAGGGGGTGGCAATAGAAGAAAATATGTTTTGTACTTGTCGGTGTACTGGTGAGGGTTATATAAATTTGTCGAACAAAGATGAACGATGATCCGAATGTCTCACAAATTTATTGAAGGCATCCGTCATGTTCAGAGAATCTGTCCTTTCCTTGTGGATCTGTAGAATCACGAGGTCATTTAATCTCCTCTGACTCATCGTCGATCTTAAATATGACTTGAGTTTACATAGCGCCAAAAATGATCCTTCAGATGTTGCATTCGTTGCAGGAAGAACCAAAACAAGGTACAGTAATGTGCAGATTAGTGAGTAAAAATACCGTTCAGCTGTAAGCATGTCCTTAAAGAAGTCAATTATATCCTGTAGTGATGGTGATTTGTTTGCGAATTTAAGGATAAAAATTGAAGCTGTGTTTCCAGCTGCTCGTTATCAAAATCCGATTATCCATAGAAAGTCGTTATCGCAATTAACTGGGGATTGGTAGTCCTTTTTGTTGCATGCATTCAACAACAATTCTTGTAGTTGCTGATACTGTGTAAAACCAGGTTGATTGAATCGACTTTTAATCGCATTGACGGTTTTGTCAAGAACAGCGTAATACTGGCATCTGTAGTAATCACGGGCTGTTTTTGCATGTTCCGGAGGAGCATTACCAGTCTCGTATCTGTGGGGCACATCCCTTTACCGCGGTAATTCTGGTTGAGATACATCCAATTTGAGGTTTCCGTCGCTGCTTTTTCCTGAGTCAACTTGTTTGCTCTATTGTAGAAAAGATTGAAATCTCTTTCATTTCGAATGTTCCTCAAAGTCTTTACCGTGTCTGATGCATATTTTTGGCCAGAAGCTGCTGTCAATTCGGGGTTCTGTAAAGTTTTGCTCAGATTATCTGCGTGTCTGAGCACTAGGCGTGCAAGATTTACTCCCCAGAAGAAATCCCATTTTTGCATTTGGCTTCTGACTCCAGATATCCTTGCTTTGGTTTCTGTATCTTCCACATAGTCGGTTTCTTCCCAAAATTCTTGAAGTACTTGGTAGTTGTTTAAACACTACCCAAAGATGCCGCACGAACAGTCCACCTAGTCGGGCACAGAACACGAAGACCTGGACCATCTGGCTGAAGTTAACTCTTAATTTTACGGAAAATTTCCCCTCTTCTCGGAGAATATTGGACGAGTTTACAAATTTCATGTGTGTATTCAAGAGCATTCTGTGTGATTCTCTCTCCCTTGATAGCGTCATTTGCAGCAAGATTAAGAAAATGTCCGTAACAGTGAATAAATATTGCTCGCGGTTCGCGGGCCTGAATTCTTACTGCTAGTCCGTTCCTCGTTCCACTCATGTTGCTGGCGCCATCATAGCACTGTCCTATACACTTGGATTAGGAAAGATTGAGTCTCCTAAATACATCATCTACTACCTCCTTGAGAGTATCGGCTGTAATATCAGGAATTTGATATAGTCCAGTTGCATCCTCGTGAACCGATAGGGTAATTTTATCCAACCACCTTAAAACGATAACAGCTTGCTCCTTATTTGACTGTTTGACGTGTCCGTTGCTTCATCAATCATTAACGAGAAGAATGGGGAGTTTTTAACATCATCCACTATGTCCCGTCGTACTTTAGATGCCAAAATATTAAGAATCTTGTTCTGAATATCATGACTTACATATTTGTTTGTTTTCTTCTCACTTCAAGATTTTACTGAAGGATCATCACATGCTCTTAGGTTCAGAAGCTGAATGAAATTTCTACTGTTTTCATCGTGTCCACGGAATGAAAGGCCCTGGCGACCCAAGAAACGAGCATTTTCAAATATTTTCCTTAACATCCTCTTGCTTTCGGTTTTCTCTATAGAATGATCTTCGCTGAGTGACTCTCCTATATCTTTAGTAACTTTGGGTGAAGTAACCACACGTTCCACTACTTCTTTGTGACATTTGGTTTTCTCGTGGTTTTTAAAAGCAGAAGTTGCTTCTTTCCAGTTGGTAAACCCCTTTTCAATGAAGGCTTTGTCTGTTTTTGTGTTGGAAAGTTTGTTTTCTATTTTTGCATGTTTGCAAATATGACACACAACAGCAGCATCACTTTCATTGTAATGCAGCCAGGGATATCAATCAAACCATTCCAGCTGGAACTTGCGTTTCAATGCAGTTTTCCTCCCAAAATGTCGGTATGGAAAATTAAGATTTCTTGGTTGATTTGGTGAATCTTGATTTTTCCTGAAATCGGTCCTTGCTGTACTTGCCTGCGTGACATCATCCTTTGATTCTTGGCCTAGTGTTATAGACTTCAAGTGTGACTCGGAAATTGCTTCGTCTGACTGATCTGAATCCGAGGGCCTATCAGGAGGGCCCTTTTTAAGATACTGTATAATAAGATAGACATTGTATTGATTGTGTTCTTTCCTTTCCGGTAGACAGGTAGAAGAGCAATGGAACAATAATTTAATGTTTTTAATGATGAACGTTATCCGTACGTCTTCTGTATGTATACTAGGCTAGCCAGAGTTTTTGACTGGGGTCGGCCCAATTATAAGCATGATCTTACCGACATCCCAGAGTTTACTAATACGAGCGGTATAGATTTGACGCGCTGTAAATTTGAGACTGTCTGGGGCCACGGATAAAACGTCTTTAAATACGTCATATCGTTGATTATTGAACTTGTGTGCATATATTGCGCAATAAAAAGAAATAAAACAGTATAAAATCACAATTTGTGATAGAATTAAAGAATGATAGAATTATTTAGATTATAGTGCTAAATATATTCACTTTACAGGGGCCGTGGAGCAATTTTGCTGTTTTGAGGGGGCATAGAATTTTAAAGTTCAATTAAAAAACCCACAAGAGTGCTTCTTGTTTTTATACGACTTGCAACCTATTTTTTGAGGGGGGATATTTTTCCTTCAATTGTGTAATTTCTGCAGAATTCAGACTACCGATATTATGTGATTTGCCAAAAAAGGGGAAATTAAGGGGCAACACTTAAATGGATCATATTTATTATAAATGTGCAAACATAATACTATACTTCAAAGTCAAATTTAAAATTATATTTATAACCGGAAAAAGCACAACTTTATGTGGACCATTCGATCATTATCGGGCAAATTATTGGTCCGACCAAGGTCGGAGAGGTCGGAGCGGTTCCGCCGCCTATGTTAAAACATGGGTTAAATCATAATTGTATAAAGACCTCCAACTGTTCTTTATAAACTTAAAGCTGCCTGTTTCATTCTGTAAATTTTGCAGTAAAGTTTTAATTTCAAATAGCTTTAAAGAGCAGACTTTTTGGAGAATATTATGAGTCCAAACAGATTTGTTTTATGCAGGCCCGTAGCCAGGTAGCCAGGACTTTGAGATGGGGTTCGTTTTTTTTTTTCTCGAATAAAAGGCCATTTCATTCCTGCACCTCGGAAAAAGATTAATGGGAACGTTTTACATCAGGTCTATTTTTATTTTTTTTCCGAGAGAAGGCTATAGATTCGTCAAAATGGTCAGAACCGTTCCGGTACTTCAACAAGCTTTGAAATTCCAAGTGCTTATTATGTATTTCAATTTTAAAGAGCACTTTCTCTGAAAAAAAGCGTTTTTAGAGAAAAGTTTGGGAAGGTAAAATAATCTATCAGTAAAGGAAATCGCTTGGCTCAAGGTATTCATCACAACAACGTCACAAAACGTCACAATCAGGCGCTTCCTACAGCGGGACTTGAACCACACATCACACAGCCACAGGTGAAATTTTGATTAAATCGACACTGGGTATGAATGTGTGCATGATCGGTGATTGGTTATTAAAAAAACCAATAAGAAAATTTAGTGTTTGAACTTTTGAATTTAAATTGTATTTCTTGAGGCGAGCGATTGTCTTTAACACTGTGCGATATTGTATTTATAATTCATGAGCTAAGACACCGATATATAGACGGGGAGGGGGAGAGATATCGAACAGGTTCGTTTTAAAAGTTGGACAAAATTTACATGTTCATATTAAATTATTGGAAGCTTATCAACAGATCAAATATTTTTCTTATAGACTATTAATATTTCTAAAAAGTGACCATAGATCTATATCCATGAACAAAAACGTGCACAATAAACATTACATTTCCACAGTATGCGTTTTCATGATTTTGTTTTTTGTTTGTTGTATATTATGTCTCTCTTTGACATGAATTTTGACTTCCTATGCGTTGCAACGTACTTTTTTTGTCCTTCAAATGTCAATTTTGCGAGAGCTTCCGGGGTTTCGCCGCCTGGACCCCTACCGGGACTTTCGCCGCCTAAACCCCTACCAGGACTTTTGCCGCCTGGACCCCTACCGGGACTCTGCCCCTGGACCCCTACCAGGACTTCGCCCCTGTACCCCTACCGGGACTTCGCCCCTGGACCCCACTCTGAAAAGCGAGCGCTAGACGCTTGGAGTGACACATGCCTTAACGGACAAATTTTGTAAATGGATTTACGCCTGTTCAGTGGGCTCTCCCAATATTTTTTCCTTCCGCCGCGGCTGAAGTTAGATATTAAGAAAGAGCTTGACATTCTTGGTGTTACAATAGACAGCAAGCTCTCATGGTACAAAGATTTTTCCAAAACTGCAGATAAAGCTGGTCAAAGGCTAGGAGCACTAGGTAAAGTTGCTAATAAACAGATAACTTGACACTGTTGGCAGAGCTACTGTTGGCAGAGCTACTGTCAACAAAGCTCAGGTTCTGAGTATCATGGAATATGCATGCTTAGTTTGGATGCAGTGGCATGGTGGGTTATGTTTTACTGGGAGAAGGAAAGGGAATTTTGGTGCCCCCTTACCCTTCCCCCTTCAAAAAAAAAAAAAAAAACTCATAAGAGTAAAACGTTGGGCACATAGAAGTAAATTAGCACGAACCGTTTAGGAAATTGCCTAAAATTTGTATTTCGAATCTAGGAACCGTTAAAGTATTGAAATACTACAGAAGCGATGCTTTGGTAAAATTGAAGAAAATTTCCAAATATTAAAAAAACATTTCCGAAAATGAAGAAATATTCCTAAAAATGAAGAAAATCTTCCAAACATGAAACAAATTTCCCAAAATTAAGGAAAATATCCTGAAAATGAAGGAAATTTCACGAAAATGAAGGAAATTTCACGAAAACGGAGAATTTTTTTCGAAAAATGAAGACAACTTTAAAGAAATGTTCCACAAAATGAATAAAATTTCCTGAAAATTGAAGAAAACTGCGCAAATATTAAAAAAAATATCACAAAAATTTCCGGCAAATGAAGAAAATTTCCCGAAAATTGAAGAGAACTTAAACTTGAGTGTTTCGAATCTAGGAGCCGTCAAAACCCTGGAAGGGGTCCAGGGAGGAAGGAGGGGGAAGGAGGGGGGGGGGGGAGAAGCTTCCGGAAAAATCGAAGAAAATTTCCCAAATATTAAAGAAACGTTTCGGAAAATGAAGAAAATTTCATGAAAATGAAAGAAATCTCCCGAAAATGAAGGAAATTTCCCCCAAAATGAAAAAAATTTGAATTGAAGAAAACTGCCCAAATATTTAAGAAAAGTGAAGAAAATTTCCCGAATATAAAAGAAAACTACACAAATATTTAAGAAAAGTGAGAAAATTTCCTGAAAATTGAAGAAAACTGCCCAAATATTTAGGAAAAAATTTAAAATGAAGAAAAACTTCCCAACAATTGAAAAAACTGTCTCAATAATTAGAAAAAAAATTCAAGAAAATGAAGGAAATTTTCCGAAAATTTATAACTTTTTCCGCGAATTAAAGGTAATTTCCCAAAGTATGAAGAAAAATTCCCAAATATTGAAGACAATATTCCAAAAATTTTTAAAAATTATGAAAATGAAAGCAAATTTCACGAAAACGAACGAAAATTCCCGAAAATTGAAGGAGATTTCTCAGAAATTGAATGAGATTTCCCTGAAATTGCCGAAGATTTCCTGAAGAAAATAATTTGTAACACGTTCATTATTGGGAGGGGCTGAAAATTGTGTCAACTCTAGGCATGCTATTAAGGCCAAGGTCGCGAAGCCCTGGTATGGACCCCAGGGTTTTGCAGGAAGCCCTACGTTTGTCATGGTTTTAATAGCAGAAAAGGGCTTTAAAATGTGTCTATCTCTTTATTGGGCAAAGCTGCACGTAGGGGCGCTTGGCGCAACCCCAGGAATCCCTGCATTTCTCACGATTTTCAGAGCAGAAAATTGCTTAATATTGTGTCAAATCCAGGGTCGACGTCCTAGGCGACGAGGCGCAAAGCCCCAGGAAGCTAGTAAAGTTTTTTGACGTGATTTTGGTAGCAGAAAATTGCTCTAAATCGTGTTAATTCCGCCGGAACTAAGGTTAGTTTAAGAAATATTATTTTAGAAAGAATCTTAAAATGCAGGATCCCATTGACTTCAATATGAGTCTTTTGTTGGGGTCTAAGAATGGTTTTCATGTTTCTGATGTAAGATCAAAGCTTTGGGAAAAAATATTTACGACGTTGAGAATAAAAAGTATATATTTTCATAACAATTTTCATAACAATCCAGTGACATGTTGGGAAAATTTGGTCTTTTCTGTGAAAAATTTATGCGCTTTTGGACTAAACAAATGGATAATTATTTGCTTATAGGAAGAAGTTTTTGATCAACACGTACATTTTCACAGGGCCTAATTTTTTTTTAGGCCACTGCTTGGCAGCTTGGATGAATGCATCCCATACAACCATGGGCCTTCTCAACACCATCCAAAGGAAGGCACTGAAAACTATAGGTGTGGACGAGGCTACTGCCACAAACATGCTCTACATCAACTGGTCAATAAGTCTTCACCACAGAAGACAGGTTGCAGCAGTTATTGTATTGTACAAGATGCACACTAGCCACTGTCTCGCGCAGGCCTTCCGTCTTTTTTGCCTACTTTATGCCAAATGGCGTACCACAAGATCACAAAAATGTGAAATTTTCACGTGCTTCACTCGCCGCTGTTCTGAAGTTTTCCCTAGAACAAATTTGGGGACCAACAGCCCCATACACATTGGACAATATTAGGTTTTTTCATACTTAAAAAGCCTTCGCCTCTTCAAATCTTTTTTTTCCAGCTCATAATTTGTGGAAACTCTTTCAGATAGTGCCTTTCTAGAGTATGCGAGCAACTCCAAATTTCATTAGTGCGGCATCTTTGAAATGGGCCATGCAGAGTAAAACATTTTATTTGCACCAGGCATGCTGGCATGCCAGGGCCATTGTAATGACATAAACTGACATGCCCTCTTCCCATCTTCTTTGTAAAGTTTAAAAGGTGCCTCTTTACAGACTGACAGAGATATAAAAATATAAAAAAAGTGTTATTAAGAATATCAGAATATATTTAAGTCTCCTTATTATAATTGATTTTTTTATTGACCATGACATATTGAAGAAAGTAACACAAACATCAAGCAAAAAAAAAAAAAATTCGCTCGCGGAGCGCCTTTAATTTGAGTTCTCGAAAGAAAACCTCCCATAAAACTGTACAATGGGACACTTGCCACTGATTCGCTGAAACCGGGTGTGAATTTGGGCCATCTGGTCTAATTTATACTAAAAATACATATCTTATTCTTAGCAGCAAAAAAATATGGCTTCCATATTTGCTTTTTACATTATTTTAGACATTAAGTATTCCAATTCATGAACCATACAATGGCTAATCATGATCTATAAGTCTAAATCCTTCCGATTTCAAGACTTATGATCTAAATACTTATGATCTATACATTTTCCAATTCAACAAATGTCAGATTGTTGTAGATTTCAATAAAGTCGTTATATTTTACCGAATTTTGGACCACATTGATTGAATTTTGTTAAGCTGTAAATTAAAAAAAAAAGAGAAAATTTGTTACCAATGATGTTCGAACCTATAAAATTTTAATTTTTTTTTGTGGGGACAGGGTGGGGGCGGAGGATTGACCATATCAAGCTATATTGCTATGCTACATATGATTTCAAACATCTTCCGCCTCTGATCAGCCCATGATACTGCCACGAGAGTATGGAATACCTTTCCAATTGATGCTATTGGTAATATAACCAGATAACGGCATACAAGCTTTTAAGACTCGTGTCATTGTTACCTTTCGTCTGTGAGATGATCAAGGGTTTTAGGCTGTTTGTAGTGGTTGACAGCTATATTGGTGCATACTATTGGGCTGCTTTCAAATTGGTCATGTGATGTTTGTATTTCTCTAGTACTTAGCTCTCTGTTTCAAATATTCCCTTCATTTTTGTTTGTGGTCTTGTGTACTTGTTTTTATTTATCTGAACAGCAGTGAACCTTTTGATTGGCTCTTCGGACCTACTTAGTTATCATTTGGGGTGGCTACTGTTCACACTTGCACTTAATATAAGGATAAAATAAAAAATCAAACATTTATCTACCTACTGTGGTGTAGCGGTTATTATACCTGTTTACAAACCACGAGGCCCTGGGTTCAAGCCTGGATTGGGTAGACACGCCAGTGCACCACAACTGGTTATCAAAGGCCGTGGACGTTGACTTGATTGTCGACGTTATGTCTGTCCGTACGTCGTACCTGTGTTCTCGTACGGGTCGTATTAAGCGTAACCGTATCATAATCGAATACGCGGGCGACGACCCCGTCATTGTAATTGTGTGTTCACTGGTCGCCAAACATTCAAGGTTGTTGGATCTTTAGGGAAAATTTAATGTAGTGTATACGTGAAATTTAAGATTTGTAGTCTTTTTAGTCTATTTGTGTTACTTTCTTGAATGAAAAGATCAGATATAGTCTTAGAAGAAAAAGTGTTTCAATGTTTGAAAGGGCACTTTTCCTTCCAAAAAAATGGCACTATTCCTTTCTGAAAAGGGGCACTTTTTAAGCTTTTAACAAAAGTGCCACCTGTGCCCACCGGCTCCGTCGCCTATGCCAGGGCTCATACAATTGGCTACGATCCTGGGTCAGAGAATAACAATGCACAATAACCCTTTTGTTTTCAGCGGATACGCTCAAGGCTCAAGGGTAGTTACACATTTTTCTTGTATGACACTGCCATATACATGTTCCAGGTCTGTAGCCTTTCGATGGCGTTGTATGAAAAAAACTCAAAATAAAGTAAAGATACGTCAGGGGCGTCAGTCCGACGAATGGAGGGTGTGGACATTTTTACCCGACATAAAAATAAAAAAAAGATTGAATCCCGACAGAAAGTATGAATCTTTATAAACAGAGGCTTAGAAAGTGGGGGCAAAGCTACCTCCTCTGAGAAGATTTACTTTCTGCTTGATTGGGAGGTCAGATTGGGAAATTATTAACGTAAAAATGAACACAAATTTGGTCAAATTATTGAAAAAAGTGGTGAAATTTAACAAAAATTATCCGAAATTTTTGAAGAGGAGGGAAATTTAAAATTTAAAGAAAGCTTCCAAAAAATGAAGGAAATTTCCCGAAAATTGAAGAAGCTTTCCCGAAAATTGAACACTTAAAGGAGAGCTGAACCACGTAGGCCTAACCAGGAAATGGGTGTTCTTACCTCCAGACCTCTGACCATAACGATGACTCGCTTATCGTAATGGACACTGAAATCACGATGGGGGAGAAACGGAGGGGTAGGGGTGAGTGGGTTGCTACATTTTCGTGAATTTTTCTTACATTTTCGGGAAGTTTTCCTACATTTTCGGGAAGTTGTCTTCATTTTTCTGGAAGTTTCATTTTCGGGAAATTTTCTTCAAATTTTCTTTATTTTCGGGGAATTTTTTTTACTCATTTTCTGGAAATGTTGCCAAAATTCCAATCATTTTACGACACCCATCCCTCCCACCTTTACATATAGTTTTTGGACATAAGCGACTCATATATTTTTGTAGGTTTGTTCAGACAAAAATATAAAAAAATCCTCAGTGTCAATTATCTTCCTACGCCGCTGTCTAGTTTACAGGCGAGTTTAGCTTCTCCTTCTTTTTTATGGGGGAAGGGGGGGGGGGAAGGGGGGTGAGAAGGGGGGTGGGGGTGAAATGGGCATCCTCAGGAATAAAAATGATGCGAAAAGTTAATAGACCCAAAGACAATTTTAAGAACACAAACAAACAAAACAAAACAAGACTGAACTCCTATATCACCAACTGTACTTCCGGCTGTACTCATGACTGTTTGACCTATATTTATTCTCTGTCGACCCCTAATTGCGAAGTATGAGAGAAACAATCACTTAGACAGAAAAATGGAGGAACAAAAATAACATATGTAGTCTTAATGTAAGATTACTGAAAAGTACAAGAGGTAAAATAGGAAAGATATATACAAAAGTATATGTCAGAGGCGGCAGAAGATGTTTGAATCTGGGGACACAGGATCTGAGGGGCCCTTTTCAACTCTTGTATTTTTTAAACGGTTAACCCTCCCGCCCCCCCCCCCCCTCCCCCTTCCCCTTCACCGGAAAAATTCGAAACTTTTATTGGTCCGAAAATTACTGGTTACCCGTTTTCCCTTTGATTTTATTTTTCATAACTTACAGCTTCAAATATTCAAGATGTTTTGGTCCAAAATTAGATAAAAATTATCAAAATTATTTCAAAATCTACACAAAATTGAAAATTTTATAGATCAGAAATCTTGAAATCGGCAGTATTTAGACTTAAAGATTATGATTGTTTTTACCATAAATCGGAATATATTTAACAGTTTAATATCTAAAATAAATGTGAAAAGCAAACAAGTGGTCTTGATTTTGTTGTGTTACTTTCTTCGATCTAAGCAATTATATAATATGAATAAGGGGACTTAAATATATCTGTATATCAGTATAATATGATATTTTGAAAAACACTTTTGTTTATTTCTGTTCTTTGTAAAGAAGGTGTGAGAGGGCACGCCAGCCAGTTTATGTCATGGCAATGGCCCGGGTCCAAGCAGTAAGTTTTGCCCTGTACAGATGCTTGTCAAAGATGCCCGGCACTAATGAAATTTGGGGTGGCTCTCACACTTTGGAAAGGCCCTAGATTAAAAAGTGAAAGAAAAAAAAAAATAACAACTGTGAAAGCAATGGTAGGCAGAGGTAAAGGCCTTACAAAAATGTCTAATATATAGGGCTTTTGAGCCCTAACTTTGTCTTTAGGGAAAATTGAGAATAGTGTATGTGCGCAAAGCTCGTTCAATTGTACAATTTTAGTCTTTTCAGGGTGATATTTGTGTCACTTTCTTTAGTGAAAAGAACATATAGTCTTTGATGAAAAAGTTTTTCAATATTTAAAAGGGCAAGTTTCATCTATAAAACGGGCACTTGCCCTTTTTGAAAGGGCCCTGTTTTATCTGAAAAAAGGCACGTGCCCAATGTGCCCTCGGTTCCGCCTCCTATGGTTACATTCTTAAATCTTTCAACAAAAATATCAATTATGATAAGGGGACTTAAATATTTTTAAATAACACTTTTACATCTCTGTATAGGGGCACCTTTTTAATCTTTACAAAGAAAATGGAAGAGTGCACGTCAGTATGTTATAACAATGGCCCAGGTCCAAACAGTACGTTTTGTCCTGAATGGCCAATTTTAAAGTTTCCTCATTTCTGAAATTAGGGGTGCGACGCACACTCTATAGAAAGGCATAGTTTTTTTTTTTTTTTTACAAATCATAAGCTCGGCATGGCAAATCTAAACAAAAGTAGGCAGAGGAAAAGGCCTTTTTAGTATGAACAAGTCCAATAGGCCCGATGTAGAGCTTTTGGGTCCTCAATTTTGTCTTTAGGGGAATCTAGAATAGTGTATGCGCGTGGAGCGCTTGTGAAATTTCACTGATTTTAGTCTTTTCAGTGCGATATTTGTGTACTTTCTTCAATGAAAAGATCATATATATTGAAAGAGCAGTTTTTCAATGTTTGAAAAAGCAGGTTCCTTCTCTAAAAAGGGCATTTTTTTTTTCCTCAGAAAAAGGAAACTTTTCCTCCCTGAAAAAGGGCACTTTTAAAACTTTAGAGAAAAGTGTCCCTTATGCCCCCGGTTCCGCCGCCTATGTAAATACAATCTAAATATACAATTCAGATTATGGAAAAATCTGGCATGTATTTAGAAAATCTAATTAAGGCCACTGAGACAACAACAAAAAAAAAGGCAAAAGAAGCAAGGACGGAAACGAAATGTATTAACTGAAATTTTTCAGTAATCATTTGAATACATTTTTGAGCACAACTTCGTCAGTGGAGTTAAAATTTGAATATTTTTTATTGCGTTTGGACGCGTTAGTTAAACATGTAACTGTTAAGAAATTTTGATCTTTCCGTTTAAAAATAATTACAAACGAACAAGTAATGGAATTCGTCACCCAATAAATCAATAAATCATTTGAAAATATTAAAGTTGCATGTTTTATCATTGTCACTAAAAAAAATCATCCTATTACTTACTTGGTAACTTAACATACATCAGCTGAAATTTGTAATGTTAGAATACTACCTCAAAAATAAGTCTGCAAATGATTCGCAAGTTTTGGTTGTAGTTTTCTGCGATACTTAGCGAAAGATATTACCTTATAGATTAGGTGGTATAAGTTACAGATAAAGTTTAGGCGATATAAAAGATACATCGGACATAAAAGTAAGCTTATTTCATTCCACTTAATTGATTGTTAAACTTGTTTACGTGGATTGGGTACACCTACGGTAATAATAGAATCTGAATCGGTTAAGTCGGCAAAAATCCTTTAAGAGGACATGAACGCCAACCGAGCGTAAAAAGTATGAGTAAAAAATAATTTAAAAAAAACTAGTTAGCAATACAAGTGTTAGTAAGTTTAGCTTTGAAACAGTTGAGACTTGGTGCATGTACAATGTCTGACGGTAAAGCATTCCAATCCTTTAGTGTGTGAGGGAAGAAAAATAGCAGACTATAAGTATAACTTCTTGACTGGTCTAACGTTGACATTCTGAATCTGAATCTGAAGGAGATCCGAAAGGAGGAGATCCGAAAAAGCAGTACAGTGTGACAATTGTGATCTATGGATCCACACTAAGTGCTGTAGCATTGACGACTCAAAATACAGCGATCTCATGCATTCTAGCTGTACCTGGGTGTGTGACACTTGTGATTTCATGAACTTCTCTGATTCTTTCTTCTCAACTAACAATTCCATCAACTGTACTAACTCTCATGAGCCACTTCAAAATTGTTCTTTTGGCCTTGACTCGGGGTCCAACTACCATCCCGATGTCAAATTGAAAATAAATCCCAAAAGGGAAAAAAGGAAAGTTCTAAAACTTCATGTTATCAACTTTCAGTTTCAGAGTGTTCGAAAAAAGACGGCCTCCGTGGAAAGTCTTATCAAAGAAAAAGATCCAGATGTCATTATTGGCACTAAAACCTGGCTTAATTACCAGTGCTGAAATTTTCCCGGACAACTATACAGTCGTTCGCAAAGATAGAAATTCAAATAGTTATGGTGGTGTATTACAGGCAATAAAAAATGACCTGGTTTTCACTGAGCTCACTAAATTAGACTCTGACTGAAATTATCTGGACCAAATTCCAATTTTCTAAGGAAAAGAGCATGTACAGAGGAACATTTCACAGACCCAGTTACAATGATCTCACTAGCCTACTTGAGTTAAAAAAATCCCTTCAAAAGCTTGGTAAAAATGCTGACCGTGACAAAAACAATGTTATTCTTGCTGGTGATTTCAACCATCCTAACATTGACTGGAGTCAAAACATTATTTCAGGAACTAACGCTTCCTCCGAAGCAGCCAAAATTCTTCTTGAAGTGACCAATTCATTCAATCTCACACAAATGGTGCTGTCACCCACCAGAGATAACAACATCCTTGATCTTGTTTTTACTAACAATTTACGCTCTGTTACCTCAGCTAATGTCATTCCCGGTATACAGTAAGTGACCATGATATTGTTAAACTGACCCTAAGTATCTCCCCTCCTTGTACAAATTTGCCTAAACGTAAAATCTATTTAAAGAAAAAAGCTAACATAAAACGAATAAAAGAAGACCTGACCAAATTTATACTGCAATATTATACTCAATTCAATAACTCCATTGATGTTGATGAAAAATGGAATTTCTTTGAACAGGAAATTAAATTGATTATTGATAAAAATACGCCTCACAAATTCACCTCAAATTAACTAAATCTGCCCTAATTCACCCGTATCCGACGCCGTCTCTGCAGGAAAAAACATAAACTGTTTAAAAAAGCTAAGACTAATCAACAAGCCAATGACTGGACTACCTGTAAAAGCTTTAGGAAGGCTGTCGGTAAAAACCTTTAAGAAGCTAGAAACACCTTTATCTGTGATAAACTTAAAAATTCACTTACTGTAACCAAAACCCAAAGGCATTCTGGTCCTGTATTAAGAAGTAATTCTGTAGGTCTGTCTGATCCACTAAATAATGGTAAACTCTGCAGTGACAGTAAAACTAAAGCTAACATTCTAAATGACCAGTTTTTCAGTATTTTTACAGAAGAAAACACCTCCCAAATCCCTGTAACTAAACCACTCACCAACAGCAAAATAAACCAACTTATAATTACCCCAGAGGGTGTCAAAAAGCAACTGCATGACCTAGACCCCAACAAAGCCTCAGGTCCTGACCAAATACCACCATGGTTTCTAAAAACACACGCTGATGACCTCTATGAAATTCTTACTGATCTCTTTCAAACCTCTGTCGATAATGGTACTATCCCTAACAAGTGGAAAGAAGCAAACATATGTAGCGTTTTTAAAAACGGTGATAAACAAAACCCAGCTAATTATAGACCTATTTCCCTCACCTGCGTTTGTAGTAAAATCCTTGAGCATATAATCCACTCACATGTAATAAAATTCCTTGATGAGCATAATATCCTAACTGATTTACAACATGGCTTCCGTGCAAAAAGATCGACTGAGACACAACTCCTCTTAACAATAAATGATATCTCTAAACAAATTGACCAAAACAGTAATGTCTCTATGGCTAACCTTGACTTCTTAAAAGCCTTCGATAAAGTCCCACACCAGCGCCTGTTATCCAAACTTTCCGCCTATGGCATTGATGGAAATCTCTTGGCCTGGTTTGCATCATTCCTCAACAACCGCATCCAGCGTGTTGTCTGTGATGGTGAAATCTCTGATTCTAAACAGGTTTTATCCGGTGTACCACAAGGTGCTGTTTTGGGTCCATTACTTTTCCTTTTATATGTAAATGACATCCCTGATAATATAAACAGCACAGTTAGACTGTTTGCTGATGACTGCCTTGTGTACAGAACAATTAATAACCCCTCTGACCAACAAATCCTCCAAGATGATCTTAGCAAACTTGAACAATGGCAAAACAAATGGCAAATGGATTTCAACCCCTCTAAATGCTACCTCTTGTCAATTTTCTCTAAGAAATGCTTTATATCACCTGTTTATACCTTATGCAACCAGCCACTAAAACATGCCAACTCCCACCCATACCTACAGTAGGTGTTGAAATTGATAATAAACTCAGATGGGATAGACATATACATAACATAACCAAGAAAGCTAACTCTGTACTTGGCCTATTAAAATGTAAGCTTTCAAACTGTCCCACCGATGTTAAATCCACTGCTTATAAAGCTCTAGTCAGGCCAGTACTTGAGCACGCATCAGCAGTCTGGGACCCCCATCACCAGTGCGATGTGGATAAACTTGAATCTATTCAAAGGAGAGCAGCCAGGTTCTGTATGGCAGACTACTCTTATAAATTTAGTGTGAAAAACATGCTTCATAAATTAGATTGGCCCCTGCTTAAAACAAGAAGATACAACACCCGGCTACATATGCTATATAAAATCAATAACATTCTTGTCGCCATCAGTAAAGATGAACCTATCCCCACCGTCAGAACTAATACAAGAAATAATCGTGACCTTAATTTCCAGATTCCCTATGCTAAAAAGAATGTATATAAACACTTTGTCTTCCCTCACACACTAAAGGATTGGAATGCTTTACCGTCAGACATTGTACTGTACATGCACCAAGTCTCAACTGTTTCAAAACTAAACTTACTAACACTTGTATTTATTGCTAAAAAGTTTTTTTGAATTTTTTTTACTCGTACTTTTTACGCTCGGTTGGCGTTCATGTCCTCTTTAAGGATTTTTGCCTTCTTAACTGATTCAGATTCAGAAGTGCTGGACATATTCTCACGGTCAGAGTTGATATATAAACGGTGTACAGGCTCAGTACGGTTTTGCCAAGTTGGAGGGAAAACTTTATTATTACAGTCAATGGGATATATTTGATGAATACTTTGTGTCGCCTCAGCCAGTCAGTGAAAATTAATAGTACTCATATATGTTGGAAACTATTATCTAATACACAACAGATTTAAAGAAAAATAGATTCTGTCCAGTTTTTGTTGAAAAATGAGAAAAAATAGCTTTTTCTCCCATTGACTGCAATAATAATTGACCATTTGTTTTCACCTTTGACTGAAGTTTGAGATCCTCAAAAAAGTACATTACCGGATGTCCGACGTCCAGAATATTTCATTTCTACATAATTGAATTAAATTTGATGATGATTGTTTAGGCACATGCCAGGGACAGGGGTCAAAATTTAACTTTTTGCCACTGTTCCACACAACAGTAGTTTCTCAAATAATACTGTTCCGGATCAGATTTTACTGGTTCAACTTTTTGTCGATAACCGGACAAACTCCTTTCTTCAAAATAAGCTTAATTTACAACTACATTGATTTATTGGTCAATATGTGCAAATATATGTCAGTTATCGATTATTACATGCAAGCAGCTTTTAATGTGTGTATTCATGATTAATTGTGTTGGCAATTGCAAGCAAGGTGGGAGAAGCTTTTTTCTTTCTGGAAGAAATTCTTTTTAGGATTATCTTGACAACATGCACTTTGTTTTGCATCAGAAATCAAGTTATAGATCATTGATGCCACATGCTTGTGAAAAGAACACTGTTCCACTGGAACAGTGATGTTTGAAAATTCACTGTTCCTGCATAAAAAGCACTGTTTTCAGAACAGCGGAACAGTAGAAAATTCGACCCTGGGGCCCTGAGGGATGGCACACAAAAGTCATATGACTTATTTCCAGTGTGGTCATGATTAATTTTTGCCAGGATGGAAAGTGGGTTAACACCCTGCTCTTTGCGAGAAGTGTTCAGAGAACCAGGCAGTTGGTGAAACTCCTACCATCGGGAAGGCGGCTTTACATCCCTTCTGAAGGACAGTGAGCACCACTGTTGGCTACTTTTTCGAATGGTCAGATGGGAGAGAAGGTGTAATTCAGAAGACAAACCTCTGCGCTAGATGTCAACAGGTTCATAAATACAGCATTTACAACGAAACAACAATTAATATAAACAGGAGTCCAAGATTATTGGATATAAAATTAATTTTTAAACAAGAAACTTCTTTAGCTGAAATAGAAAAAAAAAGAAAAAAAAATGTATAAATAGGTTGTTAAGTACCTTTTTTCACTTATTCATACAGTGTTTAGGGGTATAGCCAGCGATGTCTGATCCACTATGGCAAGGGGGCCACTGCCTTAGAGTAAGGGGGTAAAGGGTGAGGGGTTGGAGCAGGAGGTTTCCTTTTGAAAGTTGAAGTGGACCAGGACCGTTTTGAAAATTATATGTAATTATTCTAGGTCATTTTGAAGCTTTAAACAAATAGAAATCCACTCACTCACAAATTCTACATAATACAGAAGATGTAACATACATTTAGTATTTATTTGACACAATTAAAGCATGTCATTTACCAGAGGCCCAACACCAAGGGCTGTGGTGGGAGGGATCATGGCTCTCAATTAGGGATGCGCCGGAATTTGTTTCCAGCCAGAACTTAAGATTTTTCTAAGTTCTGTTTTCAGCCACAACTTCACAAATATTTTGTTATGATAAATTCTCCACAACAGTACATATTCAATGCTCAAAATTGTGATTGCCATGTCTGAAACTGCAGTGCATCAGCTGCAGAAAAAACACAACAAGAACCCAAACTTAAAGGTTTTTGAATTGGACTTTTGACAATAGCACTTTGATGTATGACTGTGCAAATAGATCAAAATTGATGTAATTCTTTTAATTTCTTTCCTAATTCTCAGTCACTGAAAATGATGAGAAAATCTATTCCTGCTTGAATTTGCTTGGGGTATGGCAAAGTGCTCTGTAATACTGTACATCACAAATTTTCCTTAAAATTTGCAAATTGAGATTTTAAAATGCTGGAAAATGGTCAATGTTTAACTGATTTTAAGGAATTTTTTTGCTGCTCTAATGCTTTCTAATAGATATTAAAACACATTAGCTAATGTTCCATTTACTTTAACCTTTAAAGCTGAAACTATTTGTTTCCAAATATACATTGCTTTTATGAATGAAAATGCTGGGTGGAAAATTCCGGTTTTGGCCGGAATATCCGGCCAGGACATGGAATGGTGGTTCCGGTGCATCCCTACCCCCAATAATTTTCAAAGCAATAATTTTAATTTTCAAAAGTAAGCTTTTTACCTATTTGCCCAATGGCAATTGCCAACATTGGTCCTGTCTTTTCAATCTCAAACCCATAGGCGGAATTTGCCTACTGAAAGTGGGGGAAAGTCAAAAGTGGGAGGATGGTGGGGGAAAAATCACAAAATCATGCCAAGATACAAAAAATCACCATACAAAAGTATACATTGGAAAAAGTGGGAGGAGGGGCTGATTTCCCCTTGCCACACCCTCCCCCTTTCCTTCCAGATCCTGCCTATGCTCATTCAATATGTATATGAACCGGGGCCCATGCCCCCCACATTTCGAAAACGGACAAAAGTGTCCCTTTTTGGAAATGACAAATGCTTCTCAAATACTAGCTGTCAAAAAAGTGCCCTCATTTGATTTTTGGACTTTGCCCAGAATTCCTTCTGACACCCCTGGCGTGGCTTGAAATGGAAGCTAGTAGTGATCACCAATTTTCCATATGGTTTTTTTCTAATCTAAGCTTTTACTTTATGTGTCTGTTTGGGAATGGAATCAAATTGCTGAGTAGTTTGTTATAATTTTGGTTCTAATGTATTATCTGACCAAAATATTTTAGATCTTTTTGCCAGGTTGTGGTTTTATTGCATAGGCATAGGAAACGGGAGGGGAGGGGGGGGGTAGAAGGGAGGTCTAAACCTTACTAAAATGTGGGAGTGAGGTATACTTCAGCCCCTTCTAGTGGCTTCTTCAGCTTTCTGTCCCAGTGGGCAAATGGTAATTATGGGAAAAGGGCTGTGCAGAGGTGTATAGGAAGCAGGATTAATTGATTTTACCTTCCTGGTTGGGGAGGAAGGGGTGGGGAAGGGTGGGGGTGAAACTGGGATATTATTAACCTAAAAATGAAGGAAACTAACTTCTAAAGAATTATCGTCAAGAAATTTTCCAAAAATTGAGAAAAGTTTCCAAAAATTAAGAAAAATGCCCCAAGATGAAAGAAAACAGCTTGAAAATTTCCCAAAAATCAAAAAAGGTTGCCCAAAAATAAGAAAATTGAAGAAAACTACGTGAAAATTGAAGAAAATAGCCTGAAATTCTAAGACAATTGCACCCAAAAATAGGGAAAATATTTAAATTGAAGGGTTCCTTAAAGAAATTATGGGAGCAAAACAATGTATATATTGAGGCTATACCTTTTTGCTTGGAGGGAGAGGGGGGGAGATAGTCAGAATTGAAGTTTCTACTTTCAGCCCCCCCCCCCAACAAAAAAAACAAAACAAAAAACCTTCCTTTGCCTTTGGTTTATTGGGTCCATGGCAATGAGATAAATTGTATGAAGTTTGGAGTTTGATTTTAAAATATTTTTCCCTTTTGATTTTGGAAAACCATTCTAACCTGGAGAGGGAAGTGTTATTTCAAATTATTTATGTTTTATGACAATAATGAAGGCTTCTGATGAATCATTTTAAATGCCTACACTGGTGGATGTGCCGGGGAGGTGTAGCCTCTCTAACATGGGGATAATTTTATTCTTATTTTTGTAGAATCAAAATGGAAGACAATTATTTGCAATAACACCAAATGGAACAGTTGCACAAAGATAGCAGATCTCAAGCCAGAAAACAGAGAGGAGCAAATTTGTCAATGTGAATACTGTAAATGTAAGTCACTCTACTCTAATGCACTTGTCAATTGTGTGACTCACCCATACACCCTCAGATAAGGACAAGTTGAGTCATTGCACTGAAGTGGGTGGATAAAAACATTGACGCACCCCTCAGTCACATGGGTGACTAACATTTTTTGTGAAATGACTTACCCCAAATCAATCACCTCTGTTCAAAGTTAATGGGTCTGAAGTAAATTGACCCACCCCAGAGTCACTCTGCTGACTGACAATTTGGTGCAATGAGGCACATGTGAGTCACTATTTCTTATGTCAATGACTCACCTTTGAATTATATTGCCGGGGTAGTAGGGGTGAGTCATACCACTGACAAGTACATAAGTTTTGTACAATGAACTGTATCTTCATGCAGTCTCACAATATATGTATATCTGGTGATAGAATATACTGTACAGGTAAATGAGTTGTAAGGAATATGAGGGTCAAAACAAGGGTAGGTAAGTATAATTACTGGAAATTAGAAATCCTTATTTCAAGCCTCTAACTGTGGAAACAGCGTAACTTTTGAATAGGTTCAATCGGTTCATCGTGATTGCGGGTTGACATTTATCATACATCAGTATTCGCCTAGGTAATTAAAACTGTCTTTTAAGTACCTATACAGTACAGTAGCGATAAACAAGTTGATTTCACACTGGGCAATCTTTATGTATGTTTTTATTTAGTAATCAGCTCAAATTATCTTATCAGAACAAAAGGCCTTCTGTTTCGTATCTGCTTATCCCAGCTGTTAGTAAACTTCTCTGATTGGATACAGTTTGACTCATGAAAAACTCATAAGTATGTAAGGTAGGTAATGTTGACCTCTGATTTGTTAATGCCGATCTTCACTGTCTGGATGCTGCCATACTGTAGATTGAAACTCATTATTTTAAAGAATATATTTTTGATCTTCATAAGCATACTATGCTTATGAAGATAGAGCACAGATTTTTTTATTAGGAGACAGGGAGGAAAGTTATTCCTAATACAAAATAAAGCAATATTAACAGATTAATTCAAGACAAAATGCAGTGAAAATGGTGCAGAAAGCATGAACAATGCCCCAACCCCCTCCCAAAATAGTATTCCATCAGGAAAAGCCTATTTTAGTATAAATATTCCAATGAAAGTCAGTTTAAACTAATCAAATTTTGAAACAGATGCTAGGGGCATGATTATATGTGTAAGGGGAGGGGAGGCACAGTATCATCAAAATTTTACTTACCTGAAATGTTAAGATGATGAGTAAGTGGGCAAATATTCCAAACATAATGATCAGTTATGGAGCATGGTACTGTAGGTTAAGGTTGGATGATAGGTGCAGGTGTGGTGTGGCTTCTAAAAAGGGAAAAAGGGGCCGGGAGATGACACTCTAGCGGCCCATTTTTAGGGGGAGGGGGGTTGGACAGCCTGTAAATTTTTATATAGGTTATTAGTCGACTAACCAGCCAATACGGCTGTGTATTTTTACAAGTCATGCTGTATGTTGTAGTGAATTACTGCCAATTTGATACAATGGATGATTCTAAAACAAATTTGGGTGATTTTTTGACCACATTTAGGCCAGTTTTAAACAAATTTTGGGACATTTTAAACTAAATTTCTGCAGTTTCCAACAAATTTGGGCAATATTTAAACAAAATTTTCACAATTTTTAACCCAACTTAGGCAATTTTGAATAAATCTGAGTCTTTTTAACTGAATTTGGATTTAAAAAAATTGTGTGAGTTTTAACCAAATTAAGGTATTTTTAGCCAATTGGGTGATCTTTTAAAAACAAAATTGGGCGATTTTGAACCAATAATGGGGCTCAGGAACTACAATTTATGTGACCAAATATCAACAAATGATTGCTATCACTTGTTTTGGGGCCCGCAGAGCTACAAATTGTTGGGATCCACCGGGAAATCTCCCGGTATCCCGGTGGGCCACACCGTGCCTGGATAGGTGGATGGGGTAGGTGGGGCAGGTAAAATGGGTTATGACTGTTTGGGTGCTGGGAGGTGGGGATGTAAGTTAAAGGGAAGAATATTTTGTTGGGATTATAGGGTATAGGAGTTAGAGGGTAGAAGATGGTATGGTGGAAGATGGAGGAATTGATGATACTGTAGATGGTAGAGTGGCTTGAAAGTGGATGTTGTAGAGGCAGTTTAAAAGTGAGAGGGTTGTGAAGTTGGTAGAAATGCGAGTGCAAAGTGTGTTTTCAGCAGTGAGGGGACTTTATTGTTTTATGATGCCCAGTTTGATGTTAGTATTTTGTATAGGATTTTCAGCTTTCTTCATGGAAAGTAAGTAAATATTTACTGTATCCATATCCTCTCTCTAACATAAATTACAGCACCCACACCCCCTTTTCCACCTATATATTGTAGGACATCCCATATCTACCACTAATGTAGACTAGTGCATAGATGCTGGTAGATGAACCATGGGCACACAAACTGGTACATTTATTGGTTAATTGCTTTTAGACCATATGGTGCCTGTCTACATCCCTTTCCTAAATTGTTATATGCTGGCACTGGTTAAAGCTATTTGGACCAGAACAGTTGTGAAATATTTGCTGTATCAATCTTGTATATTCACTGTGTGACATTATTCTCTGGTTTAAGTAAGTACAGGTTTTCATTTAATAAATATTGTCTAAACTGTGTCATGTTTTGTGATATTTAGATATAGTAGATCAGCCAACATGATTTGTTCAACTTCACTTCGGCATATCTTGTTAATGGAAGGCATCCATGCCAGATATATCAGTCATAGGCTAGGAAAAACAGTGAGGGTGGATGCCATTGCAGCTGGCCTTTTTTGGGGTCAAAAAGATCAAATGAGGTCAACCCTAATATTTTGGGATTTTGCTAAAATTTAAATTTTTCTTAGAAAATCTATCCAAAACATCTATATCTATGATGATACAAGTGTTTCTAACCCATGTTGGGCATATAAACTTTCATATTAGTACACAAACATATGACATGACAGAACACAAAAGTGTGATTTCCTTGAAATCAGTATATTTTAAATATATCAAAGTTACCCATATCTAATCTTGTTCTGCAAAACTTTTTCAGTACTTTTAAAATATGTTTTACATTCTGATACATTGAAGAAGAAAGTTATGCTTTTTAAATTTGTGGATTTTGTTTATAGGAGATATTGTACGTTCCCCATCCCTACCCCCTAAGAAAAAGATAAAATTCTTGTATGCTTTTTGAAATAGCCTATATTAAGTACACAAGTCAACGTCACAGTGACATTTTCACTTTAAATACCATTGTTATAATAGTAGGCATCCATGCTAGATCAATCTATTATATGTTACAGAAGTCAGTGAGGGTATATGCCATCTTTGATTATAAGGTCAATTGATTATAATCGAGGTCAAAGGTCATGTAATGTCAAAATAGCTCAATTTGATTTTTTATACACGTTTACACCTCATTGTATGTTTCATTAAAAACTTTTATAATATGATATTTGATATATCATTGATTAACAAGATAAAGTCAAAAATGTCAGTGGAGAGCCCCTTTTAATACATTTTTAAGGTCACTTCAACAGTTTAGGGCCCTTTTACTTTTGGCAAACAGTTGAAGCCTAACAAGATTGACGGATTGTTGTGCAGGTGCTCTATATAGGTGGCATACAACTCTTCAATATTGGACAGTTCTCCACCATGTCCAACACCCCTTACAAGGAACGGCTGGTTCTTGAAGATATTTGAACATGATTTTTTTGCATGACCACTAAAGGAAGAAGTATCACACCCTGTTAATGCACGAAAGCTAAGCAGGTTATCCATCATAGGTTGTTGAAGCTGCCCATATATGGTGTGTACTGGATAACATTTTTGTGTCTTTTGTGTTCCTGAGATCACTCGCACTTCAGTGGCTTTTGTTTGAAAAGAAGTGAACTGAAAGCAGCATGACATCTGTGTCTCTGCAGATTACCACCACCCTATGGTATCCTTCATTAACAGCCTCAAATGAATATAGTTGGCGGAGCGCACAGTAGCCAAAGACATTATTGTACATATTGCACGCATAATGGCGTAGGGTCCCCCCCAGTTAAGGGCCATAATGTGATCCAGGGCCGAAAGGGGCAAGTGGCAAAGCCCCAGAAAGATTTGAAGATTTTTCACTTTTCATGCCCAAAATGGCTTAAAAATCAAACACAACCTTCAATATTCAATTGATGAAAATATGAAAATTCTAATGATAAAATCTACTAACAGACTACTACTTCTCTGAAAATTGAGAAAATTTGGATGCAATAGTGGGCTCTGGAAGCAAAGCCTGGTGTCAGCCTTTTTGTGATTGCCCTGTTGTCTGATGTTCACTCTTTTGATGATATTGCATCTGTAGCAATGAGAATCCGCCTCCTGTTTTCAACACATAATGCTGAGGTAGATCAGGTCCCCTCATCAATATGGCATTATGGAAATTGGAAGGATGAGCTTTGTTTTCATCCAAAGCAATAAATTGGTTCCAGACTTGGGGGAGTGGGACATGAGGTCCATCAATCTGTTTACGTATTGGCCTCTTCTTGTTCATTCGTTTTGACCTGGTCACTGCCTTAATAGATTACTGCCCAATGTAGCGATCGAATACCACATCAACTCTTGTTGTGCAATTTCCAAAATGTTTTGTAACACTGTTTAGAAACACTTTGTCATAGTCACCAAATGTTTGAGACCTAGGAGGTTTTTCAATAGCCTGGATGAGGGCGTGACCGTCAATCATCACACAAGTCTTCATGTCAGAATTTGATAATTCAGAGGGTCATTAAATTCAGCAGTAAGGATATTGATTAACTCTTTACTTTCTTGATGTCAAGTTCATCTGACCTTGGACTTTAGCTAGTGACGCTTGGATCGGTGATAGTTCATGTTTCATGATTTCCATAGATCGACCTGCTGTAACTACATTCATCAATTATTGCAACAACTTCCTGCCAGCTTTGATAGTTTTCTGCACATTCTGTGAGGTAGAAATGTTTGCTTTGTAAAGGTCGGCCAAGGTTTCCGAGCGATGTTTTTCCAGTGGATCATGAAAGCCACCAGCTGCCTCTATTACATGCTGCTTAACATTGTGATGACGTATTCCCTTCCGCACACTCTGTTCATCCACTCAGTTGCCTGATGAGCTGGGGTTGGTGGTACTGGTTGCCTCGTTGAATGCTCTTCAAGCAGGAACAGCCCAACTCTCTTCATAATCATGCATTCATGAAATTACCTGTACCATATCTTTAGCATGTGCTTTCTGCCTTTCATCAGAGGTACTTTCAAACCATTTAACTTCAATAGTGTTTTCACCATTGAATAAAGGAGATGGTACCTTGCCTGAAAGTAGGGTAGCTGATGATCAAGCTTTTGAAACTGATGTAGAGCATCTGACTTGATAGCTCTTGGTCGTAGGAATCGTGTGTTGTCTGAATTGCCTTCATCTTGGTATTGTGGGCTGCTCTGCCATACCATCATCTGTGTGCAGTGGAATGTATTCTTTCCATCTAGTGTTGCTTCTAAAATGGCTATGTTGTCAAGGGAGCAGTGCAACATCTCTCTTTGACAATGTTGTTTGAGATGTAATCACACCCATTCTTCATAGACTTCTCAAGAATGTTATTAGCTATGGTTGTATCAATTGTTCGTACAGTATTGATACCTAAACCAACATGTTTTGGGGTTAACTTTCTTTTATTTGAAACTGCATAAACAATGTCCTGTGTAATACTGCACACACTCTGCTTTAGACTGTCATTTTCTTTAATTCCCTCATGCACTATATGTTGTGATATGCTACAGTACACACACTTCACATTTAAAGTATTTAGAGTTCTGGTCGAGAGCCCTCTCGAGATCTTGTTGAAACACATTTGGTAAACAGAAAGCTCAAATAATCACCCTTATTAAACCGGCTTAATCAGCATCATCATTCTTATTTTGGTCATATTATGTACTTAAGAGGACATCATACTATATCAATAACCGCCAAACAGCAAGTGAAGAAACATGTATAAGCTTTTTGGGATCACTTTATCAACATTTTTTGATTAAGTTCTTGCCAAGTATTGGAATGTCCCGGGGTGTCCATCAGATCTTGTCTGACCCTGAGGTCCACATGAACCATTTCTTGACAGTTATTTTCTTGAGCTATTCCCATTTTGGTTGCATCTTCATCATCAGTTACTTCAGTTTCTGATGTTAACATCTGTTTGCTTCGGCCCTTTGTCAGAGTTTTGGATATTATGAAGTTTGATTTATCACCAGGATTGATGTATTTTCTTCCAGTTTTATTGCCAATTCAGGTGTGAAATGGTCAAACAGTGTATCTCTGATGGGGATTTTTTTGATTTCTAACTACAAGATGGAGCCTATTTCGGTATAGGGATTTAAACAATACAACATAGAATACATGTTTTTAGTGTGACATGTGGATACTGCATCTTCACAGCATATTGTGGGTAGGGGTTACTCACATATACAATTGTTTTCTTGGGGGGGGGGGGGGGTGCATATACCAGTCGCTTATAGTAATACACAGATACGAGGGAAACAATATTTTTCAATAATGTTAGCAATATGTTTTGAATGTTTAGGGTTCTGAAAAATGTTTGTCTAAAAACCTGGGTGTGAAAAACTTAAAAAAATGAAAAATATAATAATTTCGAGAAAATTACACTTTTTTGTAGATGCTTCTGTATTAATATAGAAAATGTAATGGTCTTAGAATATACAAGGGACATATCAAGCATTATGAAAATAATACATTTTCTGGATAGAATATATATTTTCTGGAAAGAAAATCCAAATAGATTCCACAAAACATACAACAAATTAGGTGTAAACATGTATAAAGAGTCAAATTGAGCTATTTTGACATTACATGACCTTTGATCTCGATTATGACCGTTGACCTCGATTATGACCGTTGACCTCATAATCAAAGATGGCATATACCCTCACTGAATTCTGTAAAATATAAAAGATTGATCTATCATGTGTGCCTACTATTATAACAATCAACGGTGTCCAAAGTGAAAATGATATGTTGACTTGTCTGCATAATATAGGCTATTTCAAAAAGCATACAAGAATTTGGTCTTTTTTTGGGAAGGGGGTAGGGGATGGGGAATGTACAAAATCTCATATAAACAAAATCACACAAATTTAAAGCATAATTTTCTTCTCCAATGTCTCAGGAGTGTAAAACATATTTTAAAGATTCTGTAAAGATTTTGCAGAACAAGATTAGATGTGAGTAACTTTGACATACTTAAAATACACTGATTTTTTAAAAACTCCAAATCTTGGCATTCAAGACCAAACAAAACTTATTTGTCTAGATAGGGTAACAGCAAACAAACAAAGGGTGACCTCACAGTGTAATTTGAACATTACAGTTTAAGGGATTGTAGCATGTGTAGTGCCGTCTGAAGTTGGGTGAGGTTAGGGCTGCAGCCCCTAATAATTTGCAGAACTAGGATGCAAATTAATGTGGTATATATTTTCATGTGTCGTCATTGCAAAAACTTCTCATTTTAGAGCCTCAAAAAGGTTAAACTGCACCAGCTTCCGGGGCTTTGAGCTATTGTGGGTTACACCTCGCTAAAAAGTGCCATATCCTCGCACCCCCTCCCACCCATCCACAAATACATTTTATTAATATTTCTTTCATTAATTGAAATATCAAATAATTCATAGGGAAAACAGGGCCATTTTTATCTGTGTGACATAAATTATAGTTCATTTTGAAACAAAACTTTTACAGCTGTTCAGATTGCACCAAAATATCAATTTTGGAACTCAGCATTTTTAAATTTAGGTTGGACCAAATACCATATATTGTTGACCAAAAATCTTGAATATATCACAAGAAATCTTCAATTTTGGACCAAAAGTCTTTAATTTCGTACCAATAATCTTCAATTTGTGCAACAAAATTAGGTTAGACTGGGCCAAAAATTATGAACCAAAAATCTTCTTAATTTTTGGAACATAATTTACCATGCTAGAAATCTTCAATTTAAAAATCTACATCTTAGCACCAAGATAGGGAAATAACCATCTTAATAAGATATGTTTTTAGGCAGATTAAGACCTCCCTCCCTCCTCGAATAAAACAAAAAGCTAGACATGCCCCTGACCCCATGTGCCTTTGAGCAGGCCCTGGACCCCGTCGGTGGAGGTCTCATGCTTTGTGCTGGGATAGCCAATGGCATCGCTACAGGGCACCTCCAAGTTTTTGATGTGCCCCCATGTTCCCCCTTCCCTAAGATGAAAACCGACATTAACAAATTTCAAACATTTTCCAACCTTTTTACAGGGGCCGGGTAGCCACCATGGTTTTGTGGCAATTGTATATAAAATGTATCTATTGTTTAAAGCCACAATTTTAGGGCATCAAAAACTTGGAATCTTCAGAGCATCCAGGGATTTATTTTTCTCAAATTAAAGTTGTTCTGCTGATACATCTATCAGTCTATGTAGGTGTACAGCCACGGGTCAAACATTTTCAAGAGGGAAAAGAGTGTTGCGACTGAATAAGATTATCTCTTTTTCTTGCAAAAAATTGACAGGTCTTCATCAAATTTTGGCAAGAAAATTAAGGGAAAACAACTTGCATATATGTGATGTAATTTCCACGTTTTGGCGCTCTTTGTCCATAAATTTTCAACATCTTTTTCAATGTATCGTTATTTTTTTTCCCATTTACATCATGTACAGAATTCTAAAAGAATTTTTTTTTCTTGACACATCTTTTCAATGTTTGCATATTTCCTTGCACCAATTAATTGTGTATTTCTTTGTCATTTTAACAATTATTTTTTTCCCGGCAGGTCTAGTCTGAGACGGATGGCTGGTGTTCGTTGGGCCTTTAACTTTACCTCTTGGGAGCCGACCCAGGAGGAGTGGATTACTGCCTCTCGTTGTGTACAAGTGGAGGAGAAGGAAAGAATTGGCAAGTTTGTTTTCAAGAAAGATGGAAAATCTGCAATGGTAATTGTTTTTAAAGACGAGTCAATACTATTCTTGTGCCTCACTTGAAAGAATTTAACAGAATACGTTTAGCAGAATAAGTTTATCAGATTTAAAACATTGTGGAAAAAGGTTGCTGAAAGTCATGAATAGAGTGACTCTTATAATTTGAACTGTATGCCCGCTTGACCAAAGTTTTGGCATTTTGACCAGCTTAGAAAGTTATTTGGGGTGATTGTATTTATAATCATTTATACACCAATTTCCCATGTATAGAGAGATTCAGGTGGTCGGCTTTATAAACTTGAACAACCTTCTATATATAAAGAAACATAATTGTGACTGAAGTTTAGATGGGTGAACCTTCCAAGAGCTTCCCTCAACCCATACAATTCCAGTGCCGAGCTCTCCGCAACCCCCCCCCCCCTCCCCCCAAAAGAAAATCCTTTCCTTCCTACATCACACTCACTACTGTAAGTATAATTTCAAATTCTTCTTTCCCAATGTACCTACCTCCTGCTCCCCACACCATCTCCCCACACCATCTCCACAATCTCTGTTCACCTTTTACATAATCCAAGGCAGATTCGGGAAGAAGGGGCAGGAGGGGGGGGAGGGGGTGTTTAGACCCCTTTTTGAAATTTCACCAATAACACTAAAGCCACACATTTTCATGACTTGACTTGGGATTCCAAGGCTTGGACTTACTCCTTTTTTTTAAATCCTGGATCCATCTCTGTAATCTAATCTCTCTGGCACAGTTTGACCAACGATGTTGTAGTACTGTAATAGTAATAGTAATTATTTTGTATAGCGCCCTTTCTATACAAATATATTCAAGAGCGCTTTACAAACATCAGAGCTTTAGAATAAGGGAGAGCTGCTCAAACGGCGCATCATCCATCCATTTGTTCCGGGAAGTGCATGAACACCACGTCTTTATGCTTCTCTTCTCGGAAAATGTTCAGAGAACCAGGTAGGTTGTGACTGTCCTACCATTGGGACCAACGGCTTAATGTCCCCTCCAAAGGACGGCGAGCGCCATTCAACTATTGCCATTTCTCTCAACAGATGAATAAGGGAGCAGAAGCTGCAAACGTACTTCCGCTTTGATTATCGGCATACCTGTCTGCATAGCTGTGGAAAAACGGGTTAGACCTGACCAGGGCTTAAACCCGGTACCTCCAACATCTCATTTGTGCGCTCTACCAACTCAGCTACCTGACTCCTTTTTTTAAATCCTGGATCCATCCCTGTAATTAATCTCTCTGGCACAGTTCGATCATCAATGTTGTAGTGCTGTAAAACCCCACCAAACAATCAAATCAGAAAGGTGTGAGCTTGAAGGGAAAAGGTTTTATGGAGTGAAATCTATGAAATACCTCTACTGTCTTCAACTGAATGTGCTGTTTATCAACTATCTTTAATAAAAAATACAGAATTGTCCCTAAAAAAAGGAAATACTGTGAAAGATATAAGACCTGCAGTAGAACCTCTTCAAATCCTAAGCACCTTAGGGACAAAGGGGTTTTAAGTTTTCTTTCAAAAGGAATACTTTTTCAGGCTATAAATCTGTTAGAAAGCTTGGGCACTTACTTGAAGCTCTGCCAGAAAACATAAATGATCAGTTCGACTTCTATTTTGTTTTCTTAACTTGTATTTAGAGTCATCATCTTAAACATTAAAAAAAAAATTGCTTGACATGTCACCAGTTAATCTGATATGTACTAATGACATCACTTGTGTGGCGGTTTAATTGATTGGCTTGCCAATATTTGTGTAAATATTTTGACCATTTAGAAATTTGGGGTTTTGTTGTATATTATCTCCACCTAAACATGATAACTAACGATTTATTTCTAACAAGCTGCCTTTATTGAAATGGAACATGTGTGGTAATGCTCATGTAAACAGTCAGTAACTCAATTTTTAAAACTCATTTTTGTGTTTGTGTGCATCTAAATCTGTAAATTAAAACCAAAACCAACAAATCTGAGCAGATTTATATGAATTTAAGTGTAAGTTACATAAGATTATTGTCTCAGAAAATGAGCTGTAACACAAACATGTGTCATAGACAGTTTATATTTTAATCTTAGATCAAAGAAAATTATATTTTGCTCATTGTGTTTGCATGTTTAATAGGCTGGCAGATTACTTCTACGCAAAGTGGTCAGTGAGCACTTGAAGGCCCCATGGAACTCCTTCACTCTTACAAGAACAGACAGAGGCAAACCTGTCCTGGAGGAGAATGGGTCGAAGGTCATACATTCAAACTTCAACTTTAATGCATCTCATCAGGGTGATATGGCTGTCTTAGCTTCCGAAAGAGAATGGCTTTGTGGAATTGATGTCATGAAAGTCGACAGAAAAAGTATGGAAACTAAAAGCCTTTCTTCATCTATGTTACTCTTTAATTTGCAACATTTAAGATTTTATGTAAGCATTAGTGTACAGAACAGTTGAAATGCTTGTTTGAATCTGACGGACTGTTGACCACTCTATTAATTATGTCCCTCTGCATTAAGTTCATCCCAAGCCAGAATTGATCAACATTACTAGGCTCACTTATCATTCACATTTTTTACATGAATTCATTCATAATGGTGATAAATGAGTCCAGTCATCTTTTTCAGCTGTCCTGTCTGTCTTGTTTCATGCTTTTCATGAGTTTGGATTTCCCTTGCTAAATTATAAAAGGTATCCCAAACATTAAGGTGGTTTCCTCTAAGAATGCACCAGAGCTTGGTTCCCAGAACTCGGTTCCGGCCGGAACTCTGAAATGTCAAAAGTTGCGGTTCCGGTTGGAACTGCTTGGTTTCTACTGGAACTGCCGGAACTTTTGAAGTTTTGATTTTGTGTATTTTTCTACATTTTAACATACACAAGTCATGGCAGATTAATATTTATTTTATCAATATCGTGGTATCCTATTCAGGCCTTCTCTTTACACAAGTCTGACCAACTTTAAATGTTAACAAAGAATATATCTCTTCATTCTTGTTTATTTTCATGTGCTAGTATTTTATTTTTATTTTCTAACATGTTTTAAGTCTAATCAAGAAAGATATTAAAAAGATAAATGTATTGTAATCAGATAGTTAATAGGCAGAAACAAAATGCAGCACAACTTTTTACTCTGAATGTATGTGTTTGTATAACTTGCCTTTAATCACACATCATCAACAGTATAAGCTACATGTATCTAATAAAACAAACTAAGAAATTAGAAAGACATGCATGTACATTTTATATAACAGCTAAAAATGAAATAAAAAATCATCCTTTTTTAATTTAGTTATAAAAGGTACACCTAGTCTATTCCAGATGCATGTTTGTCTTTGCATAAGTTAGCAGAGCATGGTTCCTGTGAATACGATCTTGAGTATGAAAATCCACATTATTTCATGTTAATGTTAAACTGAGAACAACAAGACAAAATTGTAAAAAATTACAGAAAAAGGAATGCTATGACCCCATTGCAAGGAATGCTATGACCCCCTATGCAAGGAATGCTATGACCCCCTATGCAAGGAATGCTATGACCCCCTATGCAAGGAATGCTATGACCCCCTATGCAAGGAATGCTATGACCCCCTATGCGAGGACTGTAAAGGAAAAACAGGTTTTGCATGTAAAATGAGTTTTGTACTAATTTTACCCCATAATTAACAATGGTGTTTAAGTAAATCAAAATTATTAAAAGTTCCGGTTGCGGCCAGAAGTTTCGGCCAGAACTGTCAAAAACTTCCGGCAGTTCCAGCCGGAACTAAAGATTTTGGTTCCGGTGCATCCTTGAATTTTCTCTTCTTTATCTGTAACTCTAATTATTCATGCCTTTGAAGTACCTTTCTGGCCTAATGTGATGTGCTAGTTAGTGGCACCTACATATCAAATTTGAAATGATGAAACTAACACCATGCTTTGCTCAAAGACATAAAGCATTACTTGCATGTACGAGACGTTATTGCTTTGTAGTTAATTCCACATGATACGCCTACAATCAGGGACAAACTTCTTAGCACTCTGATCCCTATCCAATGTTGGGATGCAATTTGAAAAGAAAGTTTTGATAATGTATGTGTTAAACATTGGACAGGAGTATAAGGGGAGGGAAAAGGTGCTAAGTAATTTTGTTCGGGATTGTGGTATCAATCTAAGTCCTTAGAATAATTGTTTCGTTCCCATCAGAAAAAAGCTCTTTGCTGCATTCTACATTTTTTAAGTTTCAGTAAATATATTATGAGTTGTCTTATGGAGTTACTATCTGAAGTAGGATAACTCCATAACTTTGTCTTGGGATATGAATGGTTAGTCAATGCATTTCTTGAACAATATAAGAAGGACAAATCTCACAGTTTGTTTTGTAATTCTCCACCAAGTTTGTTAGTTTTGATATTTTTTCCCTTCTAAGGTGCTACTTCTGTTCTTGAATTTTTTCGTATCATGGAGAGGCAGTTCACCCCATACGAATGGAGGACAATACGATCTGTGGGAACCGAACAACAGCAGCTAGAAATGTTTTATCGGTTTTGGGTAAGGTAAAAGAGCATTTCATTTTGATATTTGGAGAAGGAATTTGCATTAAGTAGTTCTACAATAATTGCTGTGATCATTTGACAGTCAAACACATGCTCATAAACAGCCCACACCTCCCCCCCCCCCAAGCTTCCCTCATCCCCTTCAACTCCATTTTCCAAGCTCCTTCTGCAATAACCCACCTCTCCTTCCTGCACCACATCAACTACTACAACAGCATCTGAACTTCTCCTTCCTCTACTTAACCCCTACTCTTCTCACTGTAACCTCTCAACCTTCACCTCTGACATAGTCTAATCTCTCTGGCACAACGTGACCATTACTGTTGTGGTTCCATAAGGTTCATAAATTTGTCAAATGTTAAAAATGGTAGTCAGTTTAAATTGATTCTCCTTAAATGTGCAGTGCAAGTACCAAAATCACAAAATATTCTGAGAATTTCAAAAGGTTTATTAGGGATGTGAGGCTGTGATGTCACATCTAGAACAATTTCAATGTGAAACTTGAATATCTCCTTAACATATTATTGTAACACGTTGTCGTCAATGTTTTGTCCTTTTTTTTCCAATCTCATCAAATGGAAATGCTAAGTTTACCACCGTATGTTATTCTTTCAGGGTGTTTTTAGTAGAGTCTGTATGTTATGCATGGACAAATTGTGTTAACGTGTGATCTGTTAAATAATTACAGGAAAATAATTTCGTTAAATTCTTTGAAATATGAGAAACTTGGGAATTGCACAAGGTACCCCTTCTGAAGTTAAAGAGGACGTTCAGTGACTTAACGATAGAAACATGAGACTTGATTAACAGGTGCTGATGTGTCATAAAGAGATTCACTTAACTAAAGGCGACATTGAAGGTGTCTGAAAAGTTATGGGATCATAGAAATAGCAGAAATTTTACTACAATCAGGTAAAAATAAAACCATTTTGCAGATTTATCCATTTTTCAGGCTTATTTATTCATGAATATCAAATTTGTTGGGCATTAGTTGAATAGATCTCTTTTTTGAATATATCATTTCATTGTTTTAAAATATTTTGCCACAAAAGTTTGAAGGATCACAGCTGTATCTGACTAAGCATTTATACGTGGTCATAGCCCAATCAATATTTTTGATGGAGAGCTGTTGTGTGAGACATCAAGAGCTTAATTTGCAATGATGACGAGTGAACACACAATTACAATGACGGGGTTGTCGCCTGCCTATTCGGTTATAATAGTAACAATGCTATCACGAAACGCTTTATACGACCCGGACGAGAACACAGGTATGACGTACGGACAGACATAACATCGACAACCAAGTCAATGTCCACGGCCTTTGATAAGCAATTGCGGTACACTGGCGTGTCTACCCAACCCAGGCTTGAACCCAGGGCCTCGTGGTCTGTAGACAGGTATAATAAGCCCTACACCACAGTTAGTAGAAGAGTTATAAAATTATATAACAAATATCTCTGGCATTGCTTCATCATCATCATGTATCGCCATAAGCCTAGTGGATGATGGTGAATTATGTTGGGTTGTGGTTTGAGTCAAACATGTCTCCACATGCTAGCAGCTAGATCTGAAGTAGTTAACCCACTCCATTTTGTTAAGCTGTCAAAAGTGTCAATCCATCTTGCATAGGTAAGTCTGTTAAATCTCCTGGCACCTGAGAGGAGCCCATACACCAGGGGGCACAACCTTTTCTGACACAGTGTTTATGCCAATTAGCTTGCATTGCTTCAAATTACTAATAAAAACCTTTAAAGAAATCAATGTTTTCCATGTTTACACCTTTTTCCCATTTCAAATATATGCAAATATGTGATATTTGATTAGGCAAACCTTTCTCTTTTTCTGACCAGTGTACCATTCATATGCAACCCATTTTGCATACACTGAAAATCTTCTGCTTTTAATCAGGCGTAACTCTTACACTGCAAATATTCTTTCAAAATTTAAACTATTCTGCTGGGAAGGCTTTTTAACCTTTGTCTGCTGACGATGACAAGAGGGTGCATGACTTTTTCTCCAAAGTTGGCAAATTCATATATTTATCTATTTTTTCTTTCAGTGTTTAAAGGAGAGTTACATCAAAGCCATTGGAATAGGGCTTGGATTTAATTTGCAAAGGGCTGAGTTTCATGTGAAGACCTTGAGACTAGGGGTCAGCAAGAATACTGATGATACCTTGTTGTACTTAGATGGAAAACTGACTGAAGACTGGGTGTTCCAGGAAACAAGATTAGATGAGAAGCATTTTGTGGCTGTTGCATTGCAGAGGCCTTCTCAGGTAAGATTTACAGTCCAGAGTTGTCAGAGTTCTACAGATGCCAAATTTGGTTGTATTGTAGCAAACATTTATTGAAAGTTATACAAACAGCCAAACTTTCCAAAATATCTTAATGATTTGTTTTACAGCTACCACAACAAATACTGTAGCTTGAAAGGTCGTTGCTTTATGTCAAATGTAGCTTCGTGTGTAATGCTTGACAGTCAGTGCGCAACAATAAACTAGCATATATTTTATTTTGGCTTATGTGCAATGATTAAATAGTTATTGCTAAGAATGATTAAGTATATATAAAGAAAAGTGGTTAAATAATAATGATAGTAAATGGCAAGATACAAAATGGCAAAAGTTCAAGTGAAGTACATTTCGATCTGTAATGATATAATGGTTGGCTTTTCAGATCAGTAGTAATGATGTGTATTTTTTATAAAATATCAGGTGTTCTTTAAGACAAAGACACTAGCCTCCAGACCATCTATTCATCACTTTCTTCAAATTGATGTAGCAAGGGACAACTGAGCTGTATTTTAATACCAGATGCAAAATTAAGATCGTAAAAAAAAATCATCAGTGACCATTTTGTTCATTATATCAGTTCCCTTCAGGGGTTCCTTAACTTTCAGATAGATAGTAGCCACAGATACGAACCTTGTTTAACCCCAATAGATTTGTATGCTTTTAAGTGAGTTACAAGAAAAGACTTTTGTTTTGTCACTCAGGAAACAATTAACCCAGGCATGCTTGATGGAACCTTTTGGCTATCACAATTTTCGGAAACATTGATTACAGGAAGATGAAAATGCCTTTAAATACATACAAAATGAATGGAGGAATGGGTTTGGGAGAGAAGGCAGGTTGCACTATCATCAGGCGCAACAATGTCAAATTAACAACAAAGTTCATGAGTATATTCCTGTTGTAGGTTGGCAAAATTCATACAAAAATTTAATGAAATGAAGCCAAAATTCTCCCTTCCACCAAAGTTGGAAAAACAGCAAATTATCAAATTGTAACTGAATACATTTTGCCTGTCAATATCTTTTACCCAGTTTCACATATTGCAAAGAAAATCAGGTTTATCAAAAAAGACTGTACTCAGCATGCAGTGCAGTAACCTAAATATTGACCCCTCAAAGATCAAGGACTATTCCATCAAAAGGTCAAGTACCAGTAGTCAAATGGTCAAATCAATGGTCAAAGGCCAAGGACCATCCTGGAAAAGGGCAAGGACATTTGCAACTGTTTAAGTTATTTATAGAAAATATCCCTCCACTTTTATGATGAAAATAAAAATAAATATCTAAATAATCAACCTGAAAATTAGGGTAGGCTTGTTAAGGTTCAATTGAATCTAATTCTGATGGGCTTTTCTCCAGAGATGTTTAGCTTCAACTAGATTGCAATTAATTTGTAAGGCCCCATGGATTGAAAACCAGACATTTGTCAATGAAATTAGTGAGGAGACTGCTACCAGCCTTGTCCAAGTCTTGATTGAAAAAAACTAAACATCAGTAAGGCTAGTGCAGGTCTTAATTTTAACACCAGTGTCATTTATTTAGATTGGATAGAATATCTGAGAAATTCAAGGCATGTAAAAAGGAATGTAAAATAGTGTAAAGGTTTATTTGTGTATAAATTAAGCACACAGTATACTTCAAAGCCTATTTATAGCAATATGTATTATTTCCTCTTTCAATTAAGGTTAATAGCACAGGAAATTAAGAATTCGTGAATACTGTAAGGATTCGACTGAAATTGATATATGTCATCATGAAAAGACTTAGGTAAATTTCAAGTTTAAATTAGCATTAATTAATTGAAGAAATTTTGTCTTATGTTTATTAAGGTTTTTCTGGACCATTTTGTGTGGAGAAATGACACACAATTAGCTGACCATCAAATATTTTCTAAATGAAAAAAAAAAAAGCCAAAAAAAGTATTGATTCACAATTATTATTTTTTGTGAGAGGCAGAAATGGAGAGGGAAAGAGAGAGAGAGAGAGGGAGGGAGCGAGCGAGCGAGCACCAGCCATATGAAAGTAACTTAACATTTATGAAGATTGATGTGTAAATGTTAGAAATTTTGTCATGTTTACAAAATGTATTTTCTAACCATATGTTGTGGTGGAATTGACCTTTGACCTCGCCAATACCAGTAATCGAGCGAGACATGATGGCACCATGCGTTGAATGTCACATACATGTAGCTTTTGTTAGAAGCTTAATTTTACAGACATCGCTATGAAGTGAACCTCATTGCACCCACCACAAAAGTTAAGTCATCACTGAGAACCAATCTGGCAGTCATTCACAACTAACCTCGTTTGGCAGATATGACCTGACTGTTAACCCTTACTCTACCACGCTGCAATATTATCGCCGTTTTGGGTGCCCCGTCTTTGGCCCCGCCTCCCGAGCGCATTTTCAAAACAGTGCTGGTAGAGTAAGGGTTAATCAACCCGCGACATATCGCCAACCCGAAAATATAGGCAGCATGATCTCGGTGGGCGGGTCCCAGCGGAAAGGGCCCGACTCGAAAATATAGGCAGCATGATCCCGGTCCCAGCGGGGAAGCAGAAAGGGCCCGACTTTTCGGCCTGGAAGACAGAGGACCCTTCAATAATCACGCCTTGATTAACCCTTACTCTACCACGCGGCGATATTATTGCCGTTTTGGGTGCCCCGTCTTTGGCCCCGCCTCCCGAGCGCATTCTCAAAACACTGCTGGTAGAGTAAGGGTTAAGGTGCCATTAAACCCAAACAAACAAACTGAATACAACTCATACAGGAAAGTTGAAACTCTTGGATTTTTAACATGATGAATAATTGCCCAAAAATGGAATAGATTTCAAATAAAACTTTTGAAAAAAAATCATAAAAATATCAAATATGAATGAAATAAAAGCAATCAATTCTTATAGCATTCTTATGGGTTGAGCTATAACATCATTGATGTCTAGTTTTCCCTTTTATATAAAATTGTGTGCACTCCAGCCTTGTTTTCCTTCTCATACTTTATAAAGAAATAAGAAAACTGAATATTTTGAAGTGTATTATGTTCCATGCATGTAGTTTCCATGGAGATACATGACCTAGATTCTATGGTTAAGCCTTTGGTAGTCATTGCCATTTACTTCAAGCTGTGAAATGTAAATCACCACTTACCTTTAGATTCAGTGGATATAATTAAATTTCTATCAGCATCTAATCTAAACTGCAATATCATCATTTTACATAAAAGATTTTCAGTCGTATAATATTGGGTGAGGATTTTTTCCAACAATCTCTACATCATGCTGTTTCATACTTTAAGAGATTGGTTCTTTGCACAATGTGCACATTATTTTAGATGGAACATTTTTTTAGTCACTGGGAAAATTGCACTCTGCACGAACTAAAGCCCTTAGTAGTTGGACTGTACTGCTTGTATTCATATCATCAGCTTTATGTCTAATTCATTTCATCTCTTAATGGAAATTGCTTTTAAAGTTTGATGTACATACAACGACAATATCTAATTAATTTGTGACATCTATCGAAACCAAATGCAAGAATAGCCATTTTTAAAACAACTATCCAACCTCAACTGTAGAATTATCTCCCAGACCATCTTCACCTTCCAGACCAACTTTTAAAAAGAGACTTTTCCATTCATCAATCAGTTTTTTACTATTGTAATATTTACTGACTGTATTTTGACTTTCAAAAAAATAGGAAAAGCAGTGTTGAAGGATTTAGTTCAGTGGTCAAAAAACTGTTGGTGAAGAAAGCATTCAAAAATCTTATTCCGTTAAGTAGATATTAAAGCTTAAACTGAAACCAGACTAGTTGTGACATCACATCCTCGGATTCCTCAAAGTCTTTATTTATTCTATCATAGTTTTTTTCTGCAATTTTGTGGTTTAAAACATTGGATAATGTAAGGAAAGTATAAAAGCAATCTGATAACAGTAATTATATTTTACCACCTGAAGAATGTTTCAGAAAATTTAATTCAATTTTCTTTAAGATACGTTAACAATTGTTAAAAAAGTGAGGATGAGAGCATTAATATAGTAGTAGACTTACTACACCAGTCATTTCTACACAGATATTGCAGAACTTATACTTCAATAGCACCAAACCAATGAACTAGTTGTTCCTTACATTGTGTATTCTAAACCTTAAGAGCTCCCTCTGTATGTTCTAATATTTCAGTGTCATTAATAAAAAATAAAAATTATAGGTCTGAAAATGTTATCTTGACAGTTGCAGCATTCAATCTGCTTAAAAAGGTACAGTTGATCATGGGCTTCATGCAAATTGTAATTACAAGTATTACAGTTGTCTTGGTGTCATTAAAGTGTGCTTTTCTTGCTAGTTAGTATCCGGGATAGCTTTGTCGATGGGATTTAAAAGCGGACTCTTGTAATTCCACCTTGAGATACAGCCCTTTTTAATGGTCGGGTTATTACTGACATAAATGATTTAGAATTTGAGGAAAGCTTTGGTGGTAAATTACTTTCATCACCGATCTGTTAGAGGATAATGTTATAACTGGAATGGATGAAGTTTCTCCAAAATGCTGTTTTAAAGTAGTTTTAGAGGTCTATGGATGCTTGAATATAAAGAGCTTTAATTTATTACAAAAGGTCAAATAGACATGACTGAAAAAATATATTGTAATTTCAAAGCAAACAAATGGCTGAATCTGTTGTGTTAGACATTGAATTAGTTACCTGAAAATTCATTTCCTGTCAATCACTATTTTCTAACTGGAATGGATGAAATTACGGTGTTGCAGCTGGAAAAATCTACTGTTAACGGTGATTATAACCACAGTCCGGTGATTATAACCATGGGAAAAACTGAAATTCGCAGGAAGAATTATTTTTCTCATCTAAAAAATAAGAAGATTTTTTGAGTAAGCAATAGTATATGTGGTAAATATGTGCTATAAAAACATACCCATGTGATTTATTATTTTTTAATTTTATTCAATGTTCAGGCCTCTAGCCTATTGCATTCAAATATAAGTACAATGGTTTAACAATTTTTGATCAAAGAAAAGAATTAAGAATGTTTTAAACACAAAAAAACACGAACATAGAAACAAAATACATGCCCATACCAAAACAAGTAATCTAAAACAAAGGAATATTCAAACCAAAAGGATAATGGGATTGATGAACAATAAAGTAATTATTAATTTCTACAACATAATAATTATGCTAAAGATTCTTTGTGCTTTTGAAGAGCTTTGTATATGAACCTGGCTAAATGTAATTGTGAGATGAATAGTACTGTTAAATCACAAAAGAGGGCAGCATATAAAGATGTATTTACTACATTAATAACATTTCTGTTACAATTTTTTGTGGGAGATTTTCGACACCTTTATTCAGAACTGGGAAGTGTTATAATTAACTTCATCTCCATATGGTATATATATACCATGTAAGACAAAAGTTGAAGTTGATACATATATTTCATATGCATATATGAATATAAACATAAACATGAATATATGTAATGAATATATATATTCTAAATAAATCTGCATGAAATATTAATATATTCATATGTATACATGAATCATTTGCATAATTTTTCAAGTAGCTCTTACATGGTGCATATCCTAAAATTACTCCAAAATGTTTAATGTAAATTTTAATACAAAGAGCTTTAATTTATGACAAAAGCAATTCATAAAGTGTTATGGGTAATCAAAGTTAAAAATAGTTGATAGATAAATACAATAGAATTTAATAATATATGAAGTGGAAGAGAGGCTGAGAAAGCTAAAGATATTTGCATATTTATATATTACAAGTTTAGATCAAAATTAGAATAATTAGGCCTGGAAATGATTAAGCTACTTAATCAATTCTGTCAATAGAAATTGTGATGTTTGCTCTACTTCAGGATCACACCGTTACAAACATTCTGAGTTGAATTTTGGTTCGCTGTTAGCTTATACCTACTTGCACCAAGTTTGTTAAAGCAATTTACAATTTTCAATTACCGCATGGCATGGAAGACAAATTTGATAGGAGGTGGTCAAATGGGAAACTTTAACTTGACATTATTCTTCACTCCCTATCTTTTTGTTTTCTTAATTTGCAATTTTCTAGAGTGCTTTGCAACCTTTGGAAAAGGTGCTATATAAATGTACAATCTTCATACTGTGGTCAGCTGTATAACTCAGAAACTAAAAGTGCTCTTTCAGAAATTTAAAGAATTTTCTATTTTGAATTTTAAAGATTTTTTTTTTTTTTTAGTAGGCCATATACCTTTAAAACGAAATTCCAAAGAGGTAGCATTCCTGGTTTTCTGTTCGATTACTAATGCACCCCAGATTTTATATCATATCAGGGATCATTTTCATTTCAATGAAAAGCCAGGACTAATTTCAGGAAATTGATACATTTTATTAGCAAAGTTGATTAAAGATGATTCAAGTTTCTTAAAATAGTATTGATTTTGTCTGGCTGAGATGATAGTTTGACTTTCTGCTTAAAAAGAATAATCAATCACTTGTGGGAGAAGTTTGTGAAGATCTCTGGCAAAAAGCTACTTCAATGTCTGTGAAAGCTTTTATAAATGTAGTGTTGGAATGGGTGGAAAAATACTTTCATCTTATTCAATTAATGTGTGATTTTTGAATTGGATTTAACTGCACATGGGTGTGGGGGAGGGGGAGGGAAGAAGATCTGATGTCTTGAATAGTGGGACCATATCCCTCTGTGCCATTGCCTTCGCACCTTTCATAGCAACTTTAATCAGAATCAACTCTTTCTTTCCTCATTATTTTGACATTGAACTGAAGAAAATTCAAATAGAAAAGTCAAATAGCCGTAAGATGCCCATTTTCTCATCAGTTTATTAGGAATTTCTACATTGCAGGTAGGATTATTACAGCATTTCATGTACCTTTGATGGTGCTCCTTTAGGTGTCTACAGACCATATAGCTATTCATTGAAGTGATTTTACAAGGAAGATTTCCCTTAATTGTTGTCCTGTCAGGCCAAAATCAGATATAGGCATGCAAGTTTCCGGTTGCTGACCGAATGTTAGCATGAATATTTATGCCCAAATCCGTAGGAAATAATAAAATCAACTTCATAATTGGCAAACTTTCAACCACTTTATAGATAACAAACATTCAAGACAACATTATAACACAGGGGTGTGCATGTGTAGCCATCCTTTTGGATTGAAGGGAGGGGGTTATAGAAGGAAGAAAATGCTGATAGCATCAATGTCTTTTCCAGTTGTCTATAAACTGTTCGGAGGCTAAATTTTACTGTAGAGCAAAAAACAAAAAAAAGAAGTAATTTCCTCAAAATTAGGGCTTTTTGGAAACAATTCTTGATCTTCCAGCAAAATTTCTAAACCTTAAAAAAAAAAAAAAAATCTTTAACTTTTAATACAATTTATGGACCTTTTAGCAGACTTTCTGGACCTATTAGCAAATTGTTTAATCTTTTTTTGGGGAGCTGTTTGGTGACGGGGGGGATGATGACTGGGTCAACCCCTGGGTTATACCCATGTGGTGGTAAGCAACATTACTGACAAAGTGGTAAGTAACATTACTGACTTAAGAGGTAAGCAGCATTACTGACAAAGTGGTAAGCAACATTACTGACAAAGTGGTAAGCAACATTACTGACAAAGTGGTAAGCAACATTACTGACAAAGTGGTAAGCAGCATTACTGAAAAAGTGGTAAGCGACATTACTGGCAAAGTGGTAAGCAACATTACTTACTGACAAAGTGGTAAGCAGCATTACTGACAAAGTGGTAAGCAACATTACTGACAAAGTGGTAAGCAACATTACTAGCAAAAGTGGTAAGCAGCATTACTGACATATTATCAAAACCACATTGAAATTTGTAAACTATCAACAAAAAAGTATGAACAATCCTATATAAAACACAACAGAAAAATAAATTGTAACAGAGTCCGAATATTTTATATTAGAACTTAATAGCTTGAAAACATTTCAACATTTTCTCAGCCCTTCAAGGAAACATCTCTTCCAGTATATTATTAAAGGCATGATAACTACTGGAGAGATGACCTCTAACAACTATCATAAACAAACATAGAAAATGTAGGTTTCATTTGGAAGTGTCATGTCTTTACAGGCTTTTAAAGAGAAGTGTTCACTCTTTATGCCTTGTTCAATTACCATTTAATTCCTCTGCCATCAAACGGATTAATTTTTTTATTTCCTGCCAACTTGAAAATGAGCCGAGTGACTCCAGATGCGTTGTCCTTTAGGGTGTATTAAATCTTCAGTCCAGTCCAGCATGCTTTTCTGTAATATATTCTGAAATTGACATGAAAGCGTAGCGAAGTGATGAATGTCTTGATCAATAAAGTTCCTAATTTGACCAAGTGTTGTAGAGATGAAATTTAATATTTCATTTTGATGAAGAGAGCTTCCATACCAGACAATTAATCAGAAATCCCTTACAGCATAAGTTAGGAAAGTTCTGCACCAAATTCAAAAGTTTGTAAATAATATTTCTAATAATTAAAGTTTTGAAGTTGAACTTGTGCAAAGTAATGTATTCAACAAAAAGGCTTTTCTAAAAAAAATGTTCTTGATTACCCAAATGATTCATGCTTTTGATTTCATAAGATTGCTTTAGTTATTGAGTTGTGCTGAATCAATGATATTTGCACTCTAAAGATGCAATGGTTGAATATCACTAAGAATATGAACAAATTTAAGCATGACAGCAGTCACAGATTTATGTACACATCCCTGGTTATTTTGTCCAGCATATCCTGGTCAATGGAGCTGATGCTACTTGTTATAGGCTATGTTCTATATACCAATGTAACAGCCAGATGCATGTAGAGCTCAGTGTACATCACAACCCTTCATATATTTGTCGTTTAATATTGTTTAAAATTGTTTAATATTGTTTTAAATTGTTTAAGATTATCTCCTTCCTTCATCATGCTTCCCTCTACAACCATATATAATCCTCCTCTCCCACCCCCTCTCTCTCTACATTATTTTTTTCACCCATACACCTCCTCTCTCAAGCCCAGCTTTCTGGCTTTTACTTCTTGTTTTCTCTCAATCTCCCCCTGTTTACTCTCCTTCCTACCTCTGGAATGATCTAACCTCTCTGGCACAATTTGACCCTTGCTGTTGTGGTGTCATTAAATTCTCATCAAACAATCAAACAAACATTAATATTGTTTTTATAATTAGCTGCATGGTCATTTAAGTGCAAAAAGAAATGGAAGAATACTTTCAAAACTACTTTGTAATGTTGTCAGGCTTCCATTCTATTAGCTTTCCTTCAACTAATATGTTTTCATTGACAGCATATTCAATTGCGACTATCTGCAGAACTCTTGATTGCTAGACAGCTTATTCAAATACAAACACGAAAAGATTACCATTGACATCAGAGATTGCTTCAGAAGTATGTCACCAGAGTTGACCTGTTTTCCTCACTAGCACAATATAAAACTATGTATTATACCTGCCAGCTTATAGTCCAACATTTTCCCCTCACTATAGCAATCAGGAAAGTGTGAACCATCAGCTAACCTGAAAAATTTGACCAGGATTTTTTTTTTTAGAGTGGGCTAAATTTGTGATGTAAAAGTGGAAGCCAGTGCATAGATCATTATGGAATTCTAAAAAATACAGTCTTCAAATTGCAATTGGTGAAGCATTGAGCATAAAAAGTATAACAGCATTTCATTAAAAAGTAGTGGTATTACAAAAGCAAATGGGAGTGCTATTCCATGAAGATATCACAAATTACAATATTTTTGATCTTGAATATTAGAATTAGGCCTGATTTTGTTTTTTTAGTTGCCATGGTCACCGTAACATAGTGATGAGATTGTTTTAACCAGCTGATGTTGCTAATGCTGCATGAAAGTGAATCATCATCATTCTATTAGATGTGTATTGTATAATAGTATTGTACAGGGGCCATGAATTGGGTGGAGGAGGGATTGCCTCCTTTTTTCAACAAATCGTTACTGTTCTATAAACAAATACTCTTCATGTTGAGTAACATTTTCAATTTGTTGTGCAAGCTAAGGTACCCAGAGCCTTTCAAAAGTTTTCTTCAACTCCCTCAACTTTTCAAGACCATTAAAGTATCCAAATTACTTCCAAGGTGTACCTCCAAGGGCTCAGCTAACATCCCCTACCACTTCCTGAAACACCTTCCCAACAAGGCCACCGCTACCCTCACCATCCTCAACCACATTTGGTCCTCACACTCTTTTCCCCCTATATTGAAGACAGCTATCATCACCTCCCTCCCAAACCAGGGAAGAACAGCACTGACCCCTCCAGCTCCATGCCATATGGAAAGGATCATCAACCAGAGACTTAACTGGTTCCTTGAGACCAACATAATCTTCTCCCCTCACCAAAGAAGCTTCTGGAAACGTTGCAATACCTGGGACCAGTTAATCATGCTCGACACCGCCATCCGGGAATCCTTTGCAAAAGGAACACCTCATTGCCATCTTTTTTGGCCTTAAGAAAGCTTTCGGCAGTACTTGGAAATACAGCTTTACCTGTAAGTTTCACACCATTGGCCTTAGAGGCCACCTCCCCATTTCTATTCAAAACTTCCTCTCAACCAGGCAGTTCCAAGTTCATATTAGCCACACCCTCTCAACCCAAACCCCCATGAAGAGGGCATCCCCCAGGGCAGTATCCTCTCCCCCTACTCTCTTCAACCTGAGCATTAACAACATCGCGGACAACCTTGGCCCCAACTGCAAATGTGTCCTCTACATTCTGCTCCTCCTCTAGCTTTTCTCTCGTCAAAAATAGGCTCCAACTCAGCCTCAACCGGCTGCAAGATTGGTGCAACAATAATGGTTTTAAATCTCCAAAGACAAGACAGTCTGCATGCACTTTGTCATTTCAACAACTTCCACCCCAACCCGAGCCTTGTGCTCAACAGCAATCACATCCATAAAGTTGACCACACTAAGTTCCAGGGTTTAACCGTGGACCCCAAGCATTTCTACAAGCAACACATCACCAACCTGAAACAGAAATGCATCAGCTCACTCAACCTTCTCTGCCTCCTCTCCACTTGCAGTGCGGATCCCCAAGTTCTCCTCCAAATACTCAAGCTCACCATTAGTGCCAAGCTCAAATACGGCAATATTGTCTACTGTGCCACTCACAACTCTTACCTTAACCACATGAACACCATCCAAAATGAAGCCCTCAGGCTTTGCCTTAGTGCCTACAGGACCCCCCCCCATCACCAGCCTTCACATTAAAGCCATAAACCCCCTTCCTGCTAAGGTGTAGAAAGCTTAGCCTTTCCTATGCTTTTAGAGCCCTCACCAACACCCAAAACCCTGTCTACAGCCTTATTAGGTATCCCAGTTTCTGCAGCCTGTTGATAGGACTAGAACCCTATTTCCTCCCTCAGCAGACACATAAAACTCAACCTCCACCATCTCGGCATCAACTCCACCACTGTTGCACCTTTGCCTGGCCCACTTTTCCTCTCTGGGCCACCCCTTCCCTTTCATCCACCTGGGCCTCTCCACTTATCATAAAACCCACCCCAACCTCTTCATCAACCTCCACAAGCAAATCAAAGACCCAACTCTCCAACTACACCTCCATCTATACTGATGGATCCAAGGAAGGTGACAAGACAGTCGCTGTTGCCGTCATCCAAGACATCACCCTCAGTAGCAGACTTCCCAACTACTCGTCCATTTTCTCGGCTGAGGCCAAGGCCATCATGCTTGTCCTCAATTATATTGAGTACTCCCTGCTCAGCCACTTTGTTATCTTCTCAGACTCCTGTTTTGTCCTTACTTTATTACTCAGCCTAAATAGCCCCACGATCCACCTCCTCCGTAAACTCCTTTTGGCCCCTCTCTGCAGGAAATTTTTTTCTTCTGGATACCCAGCCATGTTGGCATCCCCGGCATTGACAGAGCTGATTCATCCACTAAGCTTGCCCTCAACCTCCACGAACCCCTTTCCCAAAACCCTTTCTGACATCAAACCATGTATCATTGCCCTTGTTCGTGACTGCTGGCAAACCTCATTGGACTCACAAATTGATAACAAACTCCACAACATCCAGTCCACCATTGCAACTAAACCCACCATCCACAATCTCTCCCGATAGACAACGTCCACATTACCTGCCTTAGAATAGGTCACCCCCACCTCACCCACTCCCACCTCCTTACTGGCTCCCCCACCCCTCTGCAACAATTGCCATTGCCCCTCACAGTTACAACGTCCTCCTTGCTTTCCTCTGTATGACCTCCCAGAGCTTCCCCCACTCCTCACAACTCCATGGCCGAGCTCTTCCAGAACCCCCCCCCCCCCCAGATAAAATTATCTCCTTCTTTCATCATGCCTTCCTCTACAACCATATTTAGTCCTCTCCCACCCCCTCTACCTACATTTACCCTTTTTTTACACCCCTGCACTTCCTCTTTCGACCCCAGCTTCCTGGCTCTTAGCCCCGTATTTCTCTCAGACTCATCCTATTTTCTTTGCTTTCTACCTCTAGAATGATCTAACCTCTCGGGCACAATTTAGCCCTCGCTGTTGTAGTGCCATTAAGCCCTCATCAAACAAACAAATAATCGAAGGAAAGATTACTGTTTAAGTTGTACATGTGTACAGAGATTATACACAAAAATCAAGGAATCTTTTACTCTTTCTACTATCCCAACAAATTAGATTCATATTATTTTATTTATTCTGTTTCATTTTTAAATACCTATACTGTAGCGTTCATCCCCTGGCTCCTTGGAGAGACTAATAAGCTTTTTGTTTTAAGTGAGAACAAGCTGTACATTCTATAAATAGACACTGCCAATGTTCCCATCATTTATAGCTGAAAATCACAGTACATTAATTCGATTTGCGTCTCCCAGGCTTTCTTCACCCTATCCTTTTAATCTGATGATTTATTAGTAATATAACCTCATCTCGGAAAGAAATGAATTATGAAACATTAAACTGAGTGAGTTATTATGCCACTACTAATCTTATCACCCACAGGGATATAGTGCATATCTGCAGAAATAACCTAAGGAGGGAGAAGCATCAAAGACCTCGCAACAGAAGCCTAATAAATCTAGCAAGGAACATTTTTTGCGACAATTACAATGATGAATATCATTGGCAGGGAGGAAGCGTCTTAATTGTATTTATTTTTGTCTGAATTTTTACCCCCAGAAATTGAATACAATAACAAACTGGAAATTAAGAAGACGTGAATAGATATGGGGAAAAGCATATTGTTCTGCACTTAGATAGTGCAGGTGTATAATGGTATATATAAAATAAATTTTTCTGATGTTTGAAGATTTGAATGGGTAATGATTGTGAGATTTAAGAATGAGCATTTACAAATTCATCACAAATTATAATACAATATATCAGGCCGGGACATTTTCAGGCTGTTGTGTAAATATGAAAATTGTATTTCCTTATAAATATATTCTATCTCAATGTGCATGTAATTTTCCCCTCGCTACAAAAATAGTAAAGAGGGGATATAGCATCTTTACTGTTCGTCCATCCGTATGTCAGTGCGTTTATCCACATACATTTTCCGTCCAACCTCATGCATTGTTCAGCCACTGGGAACAAAAGATTTCTGCCGTTGAAAGGAATTCCAACTATTTTTGAGAAAGGAATTTTATATAAAGGAGACTCTTGCCTTGAAAGAACTTACAACAAAAGCATTCCTGACATGAATATTAATTAAAACATTTGTTCTAGCATAAAAACGTCAAACACTAAAGCCTGACACAACAAAATTTGTAATTAAGTGTCTTGAGCATGAATAGAAATATAAGCAATAAGTACACGGGTGAATAGAGTTGAAACATTGGGTTATTTGGTAGATACAACTTTCATTTTGATTTGGTAGATATAGATCAGCCCTATCTGGTTTGTAAGGGAAAATATCAAGTGATGCATATTTTTATGGGAAGTTCAGAATTAAGTTATGGGTTAACAGTTTTTCTGTTTATGTGAATTATTTGGAGGTAGTGGGATGGGAGCTGTGGTGCAAAAAAACAACAACATTGATTTGATTATATATGACCACTAGCACTGCCCATGGCACATTTATCACTATTAATGTCAGGAAAAATAAATGGAATGGGATCGGGCCGATAATGACAAATCGTGATCGGTCATTAGCAGAACCAGTTATAGTTTAATCATTGGAACACTAATGACATGTGGGACGAGGTGGTGTTATGGCATAACAGGCTAGGATGGCATGGGGAAAAGGGTGTAATGGCATGGGGGACAGGGTGGGATGGCAATGGAACAGGGATGGATAGTGTGTAGGACAGGGTGACAATGCAAATGGGGCAGAGAGTGAAAGTTGTGTTGTTAGCGGCAAGGAGATATGTATCGTTTGGGTGTCTGATTAATTAAGAATGTTGTTTTGCTATGGCATGTTTTTATTTCTAGATGATCTCAAGGTATAAATGAATTGATTAGAATCAATGCCTATTTTGCTGTAAGAGAGAAGAGAGATTCATATGACTTCATTTTTCAGAGCAACAAAGCTTCTTGACCCTCGTGGAGAGCAACAAAGCTTCTTGACCCTCGTGGAGAGCAACAAAGCTTTTTGACCCTCGTGCAGAGCAACAAAGCTTGACCCTTGACCTCGTGGCAGAGCAGCAAGGCTTGACCCTTGAGCTCTCGACCCTCGTGGAGAGCAGCAAAGCTTCGTGACCCTCGTGGAGAGCAGCAAAGCTTCATGACCCTTGTGGAGAGCAACAAAGCTTCTTGACCTCGTGGAGAGCAGCAGAGCAACAAAGCTTGACCCTTGAGCAACCTCTGAGAGAGCAACAAAGCTTGACCCTTGACTCGTGGAGAGCAACAAACCCTCTTGACTTGACCTCGTGGAGAGCAACAAAGGTTTTCTAGAGAGCAGCAAAGCTTCTTGACCCTCGTGGAGAGCAGCAAGGCTTCTTGACCCTCGTGGAGAGCAGCAAAGCTTCTTGACCCTCGTGCAGAGCAACAAAGCTTCTTGACCCTCTAGAGAGCAACAAAGCTTCTTGACTCTCGTGGAGAGCAACAAAGCTTCTTGACCCTCTAGAGAGCAGCAAAGCTTCTTGACCCTCGTGGAGAGCAGCAAAGCTTCTTGACCCTTAAGAGAGCAGCAAAGCTTCTTGACCCTCGTGGAGAGCAGCAAAGCTTCTTGGAGAGCAGCAAAGCTTCTTAACCCTCGTGGTGAGCAGCAAAGCTTCTTGACCCTCGTGGAGAGCAACAAAGCTTCTTGACCCTCGTGGAGAGCAACAAAGCTTCTTAACCCTCGTGGAGAGCAGCAAAGCTTCTTGACCCTCGTGGAGAGCAACAAAGCTTTTTGACTCTCGTGGAGAGCAGCAAAGCTTCGTGACCCTCATGGAGAGCAGCAAAGCTTCTTGACCCTCGTGGAGAGCAGCAAAGCTTCTTGACCCTCGTGGAGAGCAACAAAGCTTTTTGACCCTCGTGGAGAGCAGCAAAGCTTCGTGACCCTCATGGAGAGCAGCAAAGCTTCTTGACCCTCAAGAGAGCAGCAAAGCTTCTTGACCCTCGTGGAGAGCAGCAAAGCTTCGTGACCTTCGTGGAGAGCAACGAAGCTTCTTGACCCTCGTGGAGAGCAACACAACTTCTCTAACACCAAGATTTATACTAAGTTGTTATCCGAGATTCATAACCAAGATTATTTGATCAGTTAGGGAGGAAAAAACAGGTCAGTGAATATTTGACAAACTCACCAAAAAATACCCTGAATTATTGGTCTATTCCACCCTTACAAATGGGCCCACAATAAATTTTGGCATAAAATCAAATAGTGAAACAACATAGCAAACAGAGCTGCTAGCAGTTACCTGCGCTACCTCTGCAATTTGATATGTTAGTAAGATTTTCCTTATGTTTTCAGTGTTTTACATGCAAAATACATTGCATAGGTGTGAATCTTGATTGAAAGGGGGAGCCTTTTTTGTCTGTGAGGGTAACCACTGTAACCCAAGGCTTCCAAGCTTAGATGTTGCAATAAATGTTTTGTCAAGAATAAGATTTAAGTTGATGGGGGTCCTCTTGGTTGATTATTTGAATCTTGTGCTATGGTGTCAAATTTAATGATGGAGACTGCTGGATCCTCAAATGACAGAAGGTAATTGCGTTGACACAAATTGTTGTATCCATTGATCTTCGCAGTTTTAGGGGATATATGATACAACTGATTTTGCAAAGGGAAAATCTTTCTTTAAAATGGAGAATTTTTGCACATTTTTTTTTTATAACCTTTTCATCTTCCCTTTTCAGAAATAATTTGACAGCAAAAACATTCCCTCAATCATGCACTGTCACATAGTGCCATTGCCATTGTGTGTGTGTGTTTAAAGGGGGGAGGGGGGGGGGGGCAATGGCTTGGGAGTGTCTAATGACACATAGTATTGTTGTTTCTGTAATTTTGTATAAAACATAGGAACTCTAATATCCACATATTTAAGATTATGAACACCAATCAACAGATTAATGGTCTTTCTAGATGAGCTTTAAATTCTAAGTAGAATAATCTTTTGATTTAATCAGTAGCATTTGATAGAGTTTTCAAGATTGTTCATTATATATGCAAGGTTTGTGACATATGACTTGGAAAACAGTTGTTAAAAGATTCTATCATTTTCTTTACTGAATTTCATTTACTAGAATATGTATTCATCTACATTTTGAATACTGTTAAGACTCACAATTTCTTTGTCAGAATCAGAGCTTCTTTAAAGAATCGAAAAACACAACAGAGTTCCATATGGCTATTTGTCTGGTCATACATCAAAGTTGCATTGGCTCAGTGTTTAGGAGTCATGTTTGTATATGAAAGGTGCCGGGTTCACTTCCCGCCACAAGCCCTGCATTATGTCCTTGAGCAAGAATACACTTCACTTTGCTTGCTCCACTTCACTCAGCTGAAAATTGAATATCAGCACTGTTGGGGAGTTGGCCTGCAATGGACTGGTGTCCTGTCCAGGGGAAGTCATCTGGTTACATCAAGGAAACGGGTAAATACCGGCCTGATGGGTCTTCATGGCTCTAGTATGGATTCAACTCAACTATAACTGGTCATACATCACAAATTTGCATTAGGCAAAAATAGTCATATTTCAACCATTTTTATTGCATTTTCTGTATTGGACTTTGAATGTAAATTAACTAGCTTCTATTTTTAAAATGGATTTCTATTGTCAAAATGGACTGGAATAAAGCCATTATACTTTGTTTTTGGACATTACCATTATACTCTGTTTTTGGTACTTAATAAACTCTGTACCAGAATAGCTAACATAATGTTTGCTTTCTGTTCTGGTACAGAGTGTATTAAGTCCCCAAAAAAGGAGTACAATGGTAATGTGAAGGCTTTATTCCAGTCCATTTTGACAATAGAAATCCATTTTGAAAATAGAAGCTGTTATTAGTAAAAACTAATTTTGCCCATAATGCATTCAAATACTTTTTAAAATGCTACCAAGCAATATTTCATCTGGGGTGGATGGAGATTTTTAATCGATGTTTAAAGGTCATTTATAGATTAATAGCAACAGCAAAGGTGACCAGAAGATAAGAGGACCAGAAGATAAGAGTTCAAAGTAATCAAGCATATATATGAATTATAGATGTTATTAGCTGAGCCAAGATTCATTAAGTAAAAGAAAAACTTTATTGATCGATGGTCTCTGTACTTGTAGCAAGCAGGGGTTTATTAGCATCCTAGTGCTAAAGAAAACTGTTGAAAGTATGTATTTGGTTGTGTGCTATCGGTAAACATTTTATCATTAGTTGTTATGCTCCTTAAAATTTCAAACAGTCAGATCCGACGTGATATATAAGCTGGTCAGGTCAGATTTTTCCCCCTTATTTTTTTTATTCTGAAAACCACAAGTAATTAGAATCAAATCTCCCGTATCAATGGCTCCATTGTACTAGTTCTCCTGTTGGTCCTGGGTTGTTGCGGAAGTTGGTGTTGAGTATCAAATTAGCAATGGATGAAGTCCTTATTGCGTGGTTGAGTGGTTATTTTGATTAAGATAAGTGGTCTCATTATTTGCTACATTAAGTTTGTAGTTGTGATTTGCTGGAACAAACTTTTAGGGAAAGAACAAGTCAAGTACAATAAAAAGGAGCTGCAGGAAGCCTTTTTTTTCTTGAGTCTCAAGAGTTTTCTCACATACTTTTTGTGCACATGATAGAAGGCCTACTAAAAACCTTTAAGATGAATATTCATATTAATTATTTCTTACGAATACTTAAAGGAACTCTCAACCCAAAAGTGAGGGCATCTTTTTTGTGATAATTTGTGGGCATTTCGTCCTCATCCAATAAAATCTTGCGACCTGTTTTCTCATGAATTTAACCTCAATGAATGTTTGTTCAATCACTGACTGCTTTCTAACGTTCCTTAATTGTGTGTTTGTAACTTCTGCACACGTTAGGCCCTAGCTGGTACTGTGTGTTTAATAGCGACAAAATTATTGGACCTATGATAAACTTAAAAGTTTGATATTTTTAGCCTTTAAAGTAGCCTAGGATGCTGTTGCTAATATTGTAGTAAAGTATTTTGCTATGAGTATTGCACTGTAATGATATAGTGTAATCATATATCCCTTTTTGTCAAAATATCATGTCCTAATGTTACACTTGCCTTTATGACACTAGTAAAACTCGACATAAGAACTCCTCGCTGCATTGTTATTAAATGACCATTGAAATGTGTTCCAACCATGAAAAAACGCTAACTCCAAGGATAGTTTTATTGGGTAAATCGATTCCAAGGAAAATAGTAACAAAACCAACTTCCGAGTCTTAACAACCGGCCAATTACACTATGCACCGAGGCCTATGCGCATGATTGGCATTGCAGCAAATCTTTTAATACTAGATTGTATCTGAATATTCAAATCCAGAGCGGCTGTATGATTGTTTGTGTACATATAGCATATACAAGATATGTACTGGATTATTTTGGAGACTAAAAAGATACACCCTTTTTTCGATTGAGTAATTTTTTTCCTTTAAGTAATTTTTCAATGACATGAGTATCAAAACGGAGGCAGAGAACTCCTTCAAAAATATGAGAAATCAAGAGAAGTAGTATGATCTATTTTTACCATATGAGTTGTCATCAGTGGAATTTGTCATTAGGATTTATACTGAATAACAAAAGAAGGTCCAAGGGTTGAAACAATCCATCCAGAAGTTCATAATTTGTAGGCAGCCTCATAATTCCAGGGGACCTGTCTCTTCCATTTCCACATCAGAGTTGAAAACAGTTTCTATTTTGAAAATGGATTTCTATTGTCAAAATGGACTGGAATAAAGCCATTATACTTTGTTTTTGGACATTACCATTATACTCTGTTTTTGGTACTTAATAAACTCTGTACCAGAATAGCTAACATAATGTTTGCTTTCTGTTCTGGTACAGAGTGTATTAAGTCCCCAAAAAAGGAGTACAATGGTAATGTAAATGCTTTATTCCAGTCCATTTTGACAATAGAAATCCATTTTGAAAATAGAAGCTGTTTGAATTGTAAACTTGCTGCATTGAGAACATTTTGTGCCTTTGAATATGACAGATAAATAATGGTTAAAGTATTAAGCTCTGCAGGTTCCATTCCGGAGTCTTGCTTCTCTGTCCCCAGGCCCTCTAGGTCCTTTCGCACCCCCTTACCTTTCTCTTCGTAGATACAAATAATGGCTTGATAGTAGCATTATACAGGTCTTTCTGTATAGCTATCAAGCAATATATCACTTCACCGCCTTTGAACAAATGAATGGTAACAGAAGCTTGTGATATGAGGCACACTTAAAATTAATTAATTAAAAATATACAAAAGCTAGAGTTTATGATTGCTGGGTCAAAATTAATTTAATGACTGAATGTGTTATGATAGATGGCTTTCTGCTCTCCACCAAGTAGATCATTTGATGTATTAAAAGAGGCAGGCATTAATATGGTTCATAACACATTTCTTCAAGTTAAGAAAAAAGTTATCAAAAATAAAGATAAATTAGCCAGTTGTCTATGTGGGATGCGTACCAATGGAATTAGTTATTCTGCTCTTGTAGAGAATTACCAATTAATGTCAGTGGTGCTCAATGAATAAGAATGCAGTGTGTTATTAAAGATGACTGAACATCCTTCGTCTATGAATAAACCCATCAAAGGGGGTTTCTTCTTGGCTGGTCAAAGTGTAGTATGTAATTCCCTGGAATCTGTTTCTAATTTATATAATATGTAGGAGTGCAAAACCTGGTGGAATGCGGCACCAATGGTCCCAGACAAATTATGGCAAATTATCACTTCTGCAGGAAAAAGAAGAAGAAAAGGGGAAATCAAAGAAAAAAGAAGGAAAAACTATGAAAAAACAGTAATATTTTTTTCCTTGGTTTTGTTATTATTGTTGCGGTATATACTAACACAAATTTTATTCACGGTTTTCTATTGTCCCAAAAAGTAAAATATTTTGTCCACCTCTAGTTACATGGCCGTACGAAGCAGGGGGTCTTTGGGGCAGTCCCTCTGTTGGCCGGTTACCCATATCTTTATCAGGCTTATTTATGCCAGACTCGGTTAGATATCTGGGTCATGCCCTCCCGACTTGGCATGATGTTGACAATATGATACTTGGGCACTGATCTTATATTGTCAATCAGAGATGTAAAATGTTTGTCGGAATCATGCCTGCTTAGATTTCCCGATAATTAATAGAAATTTCCCTAAATAAAAATCTGTCCAGAAATGGAAGAAATGTTTCAAAAATTGAAAATAAATTCGAAAATTGGTCACAAATATGCTAAATTTCTTAAAAATTGAAAAAAAATTAAGAAAATTTCACGAAAGTTGAAGAAAATTGCCCGGAAATGAAGGAAAATATGAAGAAAATTGCCTGGAAATTATGAAAAGCTCCCAAATATTGATGAATATTTCCCAAAAATTAGCCACAAATTTTGCAAAAATCGACAAATTTGCCCGAAAATGAAGGAAATTGTCTGGTAATTAAGAAACTTTCTGAAATCAAGGAAAACTGCGTGGAATTCAAGGAAAGCTCCCAAAAATGGGCCAAAAATTCATTGAAATTTCCTGAAATTAAAAAACCTGCCCAAAAATGAAGGAAATTTCCCGGAAATGATGACTATTTTCCGAAGGCTACACCCCTTCACTCCACCCCTCTCCCTCCGTCCAAAGCCAAAAGCTGTGGTGAAACCAAACTCAAAATTAATTGTTTATTCACAGATTTATTGCGATTTTTCTTTCGTAATTGGTTTTCAAATCGAGCACAAATTCACTGCCCCCCTGAGTAAGATGCTTCCATGTGTCCATGCCTTGTAATATGGTAAGGCTTCTTTGGTAGATTTTGTCAGTTTTCTGTAATTTTTCATTTTGATCTATTACAAATATGTGTGTGTGTCTAGCAGTTTGCCAAAAAGCCCACATAAGGAATGACATTTCATTTGGTCTCCAAAACATCCTAGAACCAATGAGGCCAGTTCCCTTAATTTAAGGGGATGCTTCAATGGGGAACTAAAGAGAGCATTGTTTCTGAGGGGCAGCTGTGTCACACAGGAGACAAACATTATTGCCAATATTATGAGACAAATTTCATCCATGCAAATTTTTTGTATGGAGGGAAAGAAGCTAAAAGCATTTTCATAAGGGAACTCTCGTGTCCCCGTACAGGTAGCACCACCACTTGACAGTCTCATGGAGATGGGTTTGGGGTGTATGGGAAACATACTATATGTTAGGTTCTGATTTTATTTTCCAAAAATTATGGATCGGTAGGAAGGGATAAATTAGCAAAACACAGGTTATTTCTTGTTGATGGTATTACCTTTTGGGTCCACAATCGGATGTATATCCCAGATTTGTTCAATATTGATATTAGATATCATTTAGGTACCAGTATTTGAAAATATATGTTTGTAACATATATTTGTTTTTAATTTATTTTTTTCTTGTTTTTTCTTGAAAATGTCGCAAACATTTAGTTTTGGCATTAAAATGTAGAGGAAAAAGAAATTGTATAAAAATATCATTAGTCAAGAACCATACCATCTATTCATCTGCATGGGATGAATGCTGCTGTGGGATTAATGCATTTAATGATAGTGCCCTCTATATTCTTATTTTTGCTTTTAGGAAAAAGCATTACTCGATTGCGTGATTTGTCTATTAATTGCGTGTTAAGTTGCTAATTTTGGATTTTACAAAACAACATCCCACCTCCAAACTATTTGATTATCTATGCTTGAGTGGCATGCCACGTCGTAAAATTTATCAGTTTTCGGATCAAGTTACTCCTGTAACATCTGTAGGTGTTTCTTTGAAGGTAAACAAAACAAATCGACCAATGAAGCATTAAAAGCGACTCCTCAAGAGCTTGCTGCATAATTTGGTGTAAATTTGTGTATTTTGTGTTTATAATTAACCAGCAAAACACAAATGTGTGTTAGTATCATTTATTGGCCATTTCTCAAGGGAAAGTTTGGCAATTTGCAAAATTACAACATGACACAGCAATTAGGGACCTCGTTGTGAGTGTTTTTGCATGTTTTTGTAAAGGATAGTTTGCAACTTACATTAGTAGATACTTTACTATGGCAAGTTTATACTGCCTTGGATGGTATGGGTGGGAGGGAGGTTGAGTGGGTAGGTTGGTGGGAGATTGGGTAGGCAGGTTGGTGGGAGATTGAGTGGGCAGGTTGGTGAGTGGTTGGGTGGGCAGGTTGAGTGGGCAGGTTGGTGGGAGATTGAGTGGGCAGGTTGGTGGGAGATTGGGTGGGCAGGTTGGTGGGAGATTGAGTGGGCAGGTTGGTGAGAGGTTGGGTGGGCAGGCTGGTGGGAGGTTGGGTTGGCAGGTTGGTGGGAGATTGAGTGGGCAGGTTGGTGAGTGGTTGGGTGGGCAGGTTGAGTGGGAGATTGAGTGGGCAGGTTGGGTAGACAGGTTGGTGGGAGGTTGGGTGGGCAGGTTGGTGGGATGTTGGTGGCAGGTTGAGTTGGCAGGTTAGGTGGGCAGGTTGGTGGGAGATTGAGTGGGCAGGTTGGTGATAGGTTGAGTGGGCAGGTTGGTGGGAGATTGGGTTGGCAGGTTGGGGTGGGAGGTTGGGTGGGCAGGTTGGTGGGAGGTTGAGTGGGCAGGTTGGTAGGAGGTTGAATGGGCAAGTTGGTGGGAGGTTGGGTGGGCAGGTTGGTGGGAGATTGGGTGGACGGGTTGGCGGGAGATTGGGTGGGTGAACAATGAATAGATGGGAAGGATGGTGATTTAGAGGGAATTAGTTGAAAAACTTTTGAAGTGGAGGCAAATTGGTATGTGAGGAACTTAATTTTGAGGTATAATACTTCCAAATTAATATAATCAAATGTATTTTCAAAGACAGTTAGACAAAGCAGTGTTTTTGCATATGACCAATGACAGTTGATGAAATAAGTAGAATAGTACCCTTGACAGTAATCGTCAACTGTAAAATGCATCTGTCCTTTTAACCTCATACTTTTTAATTAAGTCTCAAACAATGAACTTCCATTTTTTTTAAATCTTCGTTATCCTTTGTCTCATTTGCATTTTAGTGGTCTTTTTCCCCATTTCATGCTTTTATAAGAATGACTCACTTTGACAAAGAAAGATTTTATCTTCTTGATTTTTTGACGAGTCTTCCTGTTTTATTTTCTGTGCTGTCTATGTGGCCTTCCCAGTGAATAGATAATATGTTTTGATAAAGATTTTGAAGAAAGTGAATACAGATGGTTTGTGCTCAATTTCTTAACAATCTATTTCAAACTTTCTAATTTCTGAGGCATAATTTGTCCTTTGCATGGGTCTATGAATTTTTATTTGTATATGATATTAATGATTCAAGCCCTTAGAACTTCATGTCAAGGCATTTTGGAAAGAACATTTCAAAAAGAATTCTAACAAAAATACATCATGTGTGCTAGCATACAGGGCAAATTATGTCATCATTGGCATGATTTCAACAAAAAATAAGACAAAATGGCAGCGTCCATGTTACAACTTCAAACTTGGATAAGATTGAATAAGGTTTTATGATGGGGTTTTTGGCAGTTGAATTATTTCTTAATTCTGTATCATATATCAAGCTAGAATATATGACTTTATGTCCCCTTTAATCCTTAGTAAATCAGTCGTCATTTGCGAAAAGCAGTTCGTTACAATTATTGTTCAACAAAATTTTCAGTACTGTCTTAAAAAACTTGTGATATCTCAATGGGAAAACAGCTCAGATATCTCAATGGGAAAACAGCTCAAATGCTTTATGTAATGCTTTAGATATCATACACATGGAGTTATCCATGCCCTACCACATCATTTGCATGGGGAACAACCCCCTCCCCCTTGTGTACGTACTTTATTTGAAGATGCTCCTAGGCATTGTACAGATTAAATTCTGAGCTTTTTTTAGATTAAAAGGTTAGAATTGTGAGTTCCCTGGAAATTCCCTTTTTTTTATGGGGAGTTGCTTGAGCCCTTCTTCTTCTCATTGTTGTTTGAAACGTAGAGATGTCAGTCACATCATTCAGGGCTGCCGATACAGGTTGGAGATTGGGGAGGGGAGGGGGCAGGACCAAAGTTAGCAATTGCCTGTTGGGAGAAAAGGTAATGGCCTATTTGAAATTCATTGCTTTGAGAATTATTTGGGCCATGGTATAGTCACCTGTCCCCCTCCCTGCCTGTCAGAGCCCTGAAGATTTATTCAAGATAGTAGTCTTGCAGCCATTGAACAATGATATCATATCAATCATATTAAAACTAAATCATATTTTGCTATTCAAAATTAGGTTACAATTTTGTTTGATATTGGGAAAGTGAGTATACTTTGTATACTGATTAGTTAAACTTTCTAAAATTTTATTGAGAATGAGTGAAATGTATCTTTGCATGGAAAACATATTTTTATATATTTTTCTCCAATGCTCATCTAATAACCTAAAATTGCAACTTTCATCGTCGTTCTGCATTCAGACCTTTAAACAGTAGAATTTACTGAAACTTCAAACATCTTGTTGTATTTCATCCTCAACTTAATTAAGCTTAAGAGTGACTTGATTTTTGCAACCTTGTACTGTATAAGTACAAGGAGATGACAATGTAAACATCAGTGCATTTACAAGTGCTTCAAAGCTCATAAATGCCTTTTTGCTTATTCCACAGGACTTTACACCACTTTTATACATTTAACAATTGCAGTACTTTGATTGATCACAACATTTTGTGTATTGGAAAAGGTTCTTTTAGGTACTGTATAACATGAAATATCGTTAAAATAAAATGTGGACAACTGATTGGTTGAGGGACTTTTATAAGTTAGCTTTGTTGATCGTTTTTTGTCAAGCATTTAATTTATTTGTAGGTATCCTAAACTCGTCCTCATTCTGAAGTGAAAATATTATTTAGGTCTTCATAGAGCTGGGTTACGATAACTGGTAAATGAAATAAGAGAGGTATAGTACTAAATTTGATGTTGAAATCTGTATAATTGTGTGGAGGAGAAATAAAATCTAATAACTCATGAATTGGATAGCCTTTCAAAGTCTATAAATTACATTAGTTCAGTCAGTTCCCAGTTAATGAGGTGGTTTGACGTCATCCTCTTCACACAGGACCCCGCCCACTTTCAGAATTTTGCAGTTTCTGCGAAACTGATCACTAGAAGAGACAAAAAAAAATTCACGTGGGGTGTCACCTGACAATGTTGTAGCAGTAAAGTATCTAAGCTAAGTGGGAGTTTGCTGATTTTACTTTCCATTGATACCAAAATGTCCATATTTTCGGACTTCCAATTTTGCGTAATTGTCATTTGGATTTGTGTACTATAATATTGGCTTGGGCCAAATTCATGCCGAGCTTCTGACCGGCTTCCTTCAAATTTAGGTAAAATTGATTGATAATTCATTAGACGACACAATAAGCTTTCTGCCAGTACTAAACTTGTATGGGCTCGGTGGCGATTAGTGACAGTGTTTTGAAGTTGAAAATGGCCACCATTACAGAGATTAGCAATAGATTTTACTTGGATGTTTTATCGCGATCAAGAGTAAGTTAGTGTGGTAGCTAGGATAAGATTTATTTTACATCCATCTCATTTACTCTGACTTAGCCCAGGGCGTAGCTGTCAATGTATCATTTGATTTCTTTTAATCTGTGCAGCGTCGAATCCAAATGATAGTTAATCATAAGCATATTTGAAATGTGTTGTATAGTGAAAGGCTAGTTATATATATATTTTTTTTATCATATTTTAGGTTGAAGTGTGAGGTCTGTTGTGAAAATGAGAATAGTGTGTGTCCATAGTTACAAATCAACCATGGATCTAGTTTCTATATTTACAGGATAAAATTAACAATCAGGTTATTTTCAATGTCAACCTAATGTTAGTGTGTTGCCGGGTTGGTATGCAGTATTTTTAAAATTGTCTTGAAATATCGCATTAGACAATGAGGAAATAATTCAAGACCAAGATATCTAGACTGCAGATTATCCACTAGTTTAGGCCTTGGCTTGAGGACTTAAGCAATCTGAGTGGTTGTGAAAACTGTTCCTTTTTATGTGTATGTGTTTTCATTTTTCCAATTGAGTGTTTCATTGATCTCTAATTTCTGCTGAAAAAATTATAGTGCACTACTTATATACATATGTACCTTGCTTGCATGGGGTTGCTTTTAATAAAAAGTTAGTTGCTGTGAACATTTTTGTTTATTGTCTGTAACAATTGAAGAACAGTACTGCATCTGTGTATTCTCTCTATATTTCAAGGGTATATATATTGTTAGTATCAGAAGTAAATAAATGTGGAAGAAAAAGTGTCTTCCTCCTTGCAATAGTATTGCTAATTTTTATTGGTGCAAGTTTGCTATCGTTCAAGCATGGATATATAGAACAACAATAAAAGTGCACGTGTGGTCCGTTTGTAGTATATCATGCTATGCCATATAACTAGCCAATATCTTACATAGGCCTATTCATACAATGCATGTATGATTATTATCCATTGTTATGTTTTATGCTATTTTGTGATTTACATGATTTTGTAAGGTAATTTTTGTTTCGGATTAAAGGTCATGCTCACACTATGAGTCAGTGTTTTTCTGACCCAGGTCCATACAAAAAATTAGAAAATGGAATATTTTTTGTTATGTTTGAATCCGTTTAATATTAATTGGTATTTATTCAAACGCTATCATAGTTAGTATATTACCAAATAATCTCAAGTTACATTAAAATTTTGTCAGGAGGCAAGAGTCCAATCCATAGTTCACTTATGAAAATTCACACAAGGCCTACAAAGCAACAATGTGTTTTACAAGTTGGAATAATGTACATGAAATCGGGGATTTGTTATTTAGGATAACAAATCCCTGGTAAAATGGTATTTTAGCAGTATAAGCAAATATAAATGTATCTTACCCTATGAATTATAGCAAAAGTATAGTGAAAATATCACTGCATAGGCTGAATTTTAGAAAATCATTATTGACAGATTGACACCACATTACATACACCAGGGTTCTAATTAGCAAAACCATGCATACACTTGAGTACGTGTATTCAGTTGCCTCAAGAAGCTCTGTCGTCAATAAATCTCATTCATTTTATTCTGAATTTGATATACAATTAAGATTTCCCATGTAATCTGAAATATATATTGTTTAAAGAAAACAAAAAACTATCAAGTTATTGGGGGATTACCAAGGGTAACTTTGTGGCTATTTTGTGCAAACGCCATTTCATGAGTACATGCGAGATTACGATACCGATGTAAACAACACCACGTGACTGCACATTGTTCAATCATAATACGGATCGTGCGATATTAGCAAAATCAACATGGTTCCTCTTTCTCTGGAAATGGTGCAAAGCTTGCGAGCTCCTGACCAGCTTCCTTTGATTTTCATAATTATTTTCATAGATTTAGATAGAAAAAGAATTTTTCTATCACATACGTAATGATCATGTGGGCCCAAGACTGAAATGTGTTTTGTGACCATGTTTTTCGACAGCTGTTTTTTCTGAATTTTTAATCTTATAAATCCCTCCGATTTTCATTGATTTTTGGTCAAATTATTTCTTAAAATGTTAACGGATAGTATTTTTAACCCTTTAATTGCCTTAATTTATGTATTGATAAAGTTTTCTACTCTAACGAAGCTGTAATCACCTTAGAAAAACAGTATGTTTCAGCTCATTATATATTCATAAATCTGAGTGGGCGGAATACGCACAAAAGAGAATAAGTGATTTTTCGCGAGGCTGGGAACTGACTGAGTTGTTGTGCTCCTTAAAGTTTCAATAAGTCAGACTGGACCTGATAAATAAGCAGGTTGGGTCAGACTTTTTCTCTTTATTTTCTTTATTCTGCAAATCTCAAGTAATTTGGAACAAATGTCCCTTGTCAATGGTTCCAATGTATTAGTTCTCCTGTTGGTCCTGTTGGCACATTGGACTCTGACGTTGCAGTGCCGTTAAACATCACCAAAGCAAACCAAACTTGTTGGTCTTGAGTTCTTGTGGAAGTTGGTATTGAGTAATCATATTAGCAATGGATGAAGTCCTTATTGTGTGGTTGAGTGCTTATTTTAATGAAGATAAGTCGTTTCATCATTTGCTACATGTAGTTTGTGGTTATGATTTGCTGGAACAAATCTTTAAGGAAAAGGACAAGTCATGAGCTTTCTTCATCTTATCAAGTACCAAACTTAAAAGACACTTATGCTTTTAATTAGATGTGCATTTCAATTGTAAAAGTGCACAATAATTATGTGAAAGGATGCAAGATTTTGTCAGAGACACAAGAACCAGTTCAAATTGCACAAGAATCGGAACAATTCATTGCTTGTGCTTTGGAAAAAATTAACTTTTGAATATGAATGTAGATTTTGTATCTCAAATTGTAATGTCTTTGGAAAAAAGTCAAACTTATGTTGCTGGGTCCTAGCTGTTCTAGATATGTGTATAGATTGTTCCTACTCGGTACCTCCTTTGTATTCCTTGGAATTAAAGGATTAGTTCAAGGGTCAGGCAAGTCCATCTCATATGAAAGAAGATTTAAAAACAAACAAAATGGTGAAGAGAAAATTAAGAAATCTTATTCTGTTAACCCTTACTCTCCCAAGGTTCCAAAAATAGAATAAGCTATTTCTGAAATTTTTGGAAAGAGGATTTTTTCAGCACTTTCTGTTCCATTTGTACCAAAACAAGTTCGACTTTTATGAAAGCTAACATGTTGAACTTTCCAAAAATGTGCATATTTTCGAACTCAAATATGCAAATTAGGTCATTGAATTAGCATATTAGGTCTCCAAACATTCTATCTTTATGACACGCTTGTGCCTTGTGGCTAAATAGCAAAAAAATATGGATAGAATTTCTAATTCATCCTTGGAAAGACCTTTCATTTGATACTATTCATGGATTTTTAGGAATCAGAAGAAAAAAAATGACGCAAATATGAAAAATTTGGTACATTTTTACCTAAAAATTATCCCCCGATTCTGTGAATAATCTCTCTAATAGTGTATAGCACTAAATTTTCTAAAAAAATGCATTTTCCCCTTCTATGATGTCCAAAACTAAAAGAATGCAGAAAAACAACATGTTTACATCATCATTTGCAAAAAATAAAATAAGAAATTATGCAAATGATATGCAAATTAGGTCATTTACCTCATTTATTATGCACGAAAGTGTTTTTTGTTTATTTCTGACCCAATTTCAGCCATTACAAGCTTCACAGCTACTTTTATGTTGATAGACTATGCTGATTATCTATTGAACACTTACTTCTGTTCATTCCACATGGATTTCATAAGAAATGTTTGCCGAAAAGGTCCAAATTTGTAAAGTCTTCTACTATACCTTGTTGCTGCAAATAGAATAAAAAAAAATATAAAAAAATTGCAAGTATATTCATTCAACTTACTTTAGTTTGGTCTTCCCATAACCAGTTACCGAAGACCTCGTGTCAATCCCGGTCACTCTCCACCAGTACTTCCCACAGATAATAGTCTTTATTGGCTGCAGGGATGACCTTCGACCGTTGTATCTCCTGCAGCCGAGTGTTTCGCTCTTCCTCCCTGGTTTTAAAGGCAGCTTTTTCCGCTGCAGTCGGATTTTCTTTGAGTGGTGATGGTGCCGAGACTGCAGCGGAAGGCCTGGAAGAGGGGCCTGGACTCATCTTCAACGGTCTGTCCCTCTTCCTCTTGGGTTGGGGAGTAGCGGGCGGCTCGTCCTCTTCAAGCATACACATAACATGTTATCGCATAACATTTTATCGCATAACATGTTATTGTGGTTTCTAGTAGCGGGTGGCTCGTCCTCTTCAAGCATACGCATAACATGTTATCGCATAACATGTTATTGTGGTTTCTAACCTGCCCCACAATTTTGTGGTAACCATGGGGACAGACTTTTACAGCCGGGAAGCCCGGGGGTACATACAGGGGTCCAAAATGTTTGTTTTATCGATCTAGTCTTCACCACAACAGTGGCATAGCCAGGGGGAGGGGAAAAGGATCATGGTCCCAAAAAATGGAGCATCAAAATAATGTACCGGTACTAGGCCTATATACAAGCATTTTCCTCTAAATGGGCCTGGGGCACCCCCAACATGTGTATTTTGCCCTAACATGGGACCCCTACTCCACTTTCCCCCATAAAATTGTGATTTCGGCCCCTGAAATAATGGAACTTGGATTTCGGAAATTGGGAATACACATATTTCAGTAGGCCTAAATTTACAATTTTGCCATTGGAAAATACATATATTTTAGTCCATTTAGAAATGTTATTATTGGGGTTCAGCTTTCATTTGTTTCATCCGGGCTATTATAGAAAGGACCTAAATCCTTTTTTTTTATATGTGATTTTAGTGTCCCTTTTACTTGTTTATCGTAACAAGCAAAAAATACCCGCTAATTTATCATTATAATTCTATAAGCCTTATTTTATTACTACACATTTACAATGTAGTACTTTCGCTATTTTTGGAAGAAAACACTCACCAACTCCGTAATTTGGAACAGATCACTATCCATCTCAGCAGGCTCTATATTCTCCTCTTCCTCAATCTGGTCAAGTTCTGGTACATCTTCTACATCAGAAGTACCTTCCGACCCCTCAGAGTCATCATTATTCTGAAGAAAACATAGGAGTCGGAAGGCACGTTCGACGTTGTAACTTGTATCTCGCCATTTTGTGATGTCGAATGTGCGAGGAAAAAAAAAAGACGCAAATTGACGTCATCATCAGAGACATTTTAGGCATGTAGAGGGGGTGCATCTGTTATTGTAGTAGTTCGTCTGAACGATCTATTTCTCCTCTACCTGTAGAGATTTTAAAAATTCCAATACAATATTTGGGCTGGTTTTTATGATTTTTTGATCAAAAAAGGTCCAAAATGGCCCCAAATCACAAATTTTGGCATATTTTCTCCAAAACACACAAACATTGGCCAAGTACAAGTAAAAATCGTGTAGTAACCAACAATTCAAACTATCTTTATACTTTACCTGAAAAGAAAAAATATTCACGTATGAATTCGTCTTTAAAAAAAAAAAAAAAAATGCACTTTTTTGTAACGATTTTACTCAAAAAATTTCAATCTAACCCCCCAACAAAATAACCATATTATGAAAGATCTATTCAATCTGGTTTGAATGAACTTATTTGCAGCTCTATAGGATTTTGGAAGGTACTCAAAAAAAAAATTGGAAAATGGATCGTAACTGTCACGGTCACCGTGATGCTGGGAGAGTAAGGGGTAAGGAAATATTCATGTTTAAAGTTTGGTATCATTTGTGTAAAAAATATGAAATGTATAGTTGTGATGTCATACATGTAGCATCAGATTTCTTATTTATTCGTTATGTATTCTATCAAATATTGTCCTGCCATTTTGTTTTTTTAACAACCATTGGATATGTCAGGAAAGTACTAAAACAGAATCTAGTAATTCACCACCTGAAGAAAGTTTGAGGAAAAAATTATTAAAATAGTAAAAATGTTAAATTAATTTTCTTCAAAATACTTTAACAATTGTTAAGAATGTGAGGATAAAGGTGCCAATCTTCAATAGTAGACTAAGTACACCAGTCATTTTCATACATAGGAGACACTTTTAACACCTTAACGGAATAAGATTTTTGAATGCTTTCTTCACCATTTTGTGTTTTTTAATAGCCCTTTTTTAAATAAGTTAAGTTTTCTTGACCACTGAAGTAATCCTTTGATAATTTAAATGGTGTCCAATTTTCTATTTGAAATTTATGTACAGTGCCTGTCAATCACATGTCTATTAAGTTCATTCAAATCCACTTTATTGCTTTTGCAGCATTTAATTTATATGGTCAACATTAGATTTGATTGAATTCTACTAAACATGCATCAGATCAGAAATGAGATACTTTCCAAGGTGCTTTTGGCACCTGTATTAAAAAGTGAAGAGAGAAAACTGTTTCAGAGGTTGAATTTCATAAAACCATGACTTCCTTTTTATGTCACAGTACACATCAATACCTGTAATATGATAACATTCGATTTGCTGGAGTGAGCAAGTATCTGCCCTAAAGAAAATTTCTCACATGACCCATATCTAATTATGCTGATATGCAAAATGTTAGGGAAAAAGTGCTATTTACGACTGCATCTAGGCTAAAAGTGGTATCAACTTGATAAATCTAGGGTGGTAAGCAGCATGATTGGTGTTGTGTTGCCCAAGACAGTAATTGAAGGCCTAGAGCCGCCATAGCTTCTTTTGAAATGGAATTGGAAAGTAATTGCATGGTGCCTTCCCACTCACAATGCCATGGAAGGCATACTTTGCTTCTTGGAAAGCACACAAAGGTGAGTAAAAATGTGCTTCATGATTTTCAGGAAGCAATATTGCAATTTTCCCAAATGGGTTTTTTTAATTGTTAACTTGTTAGACTGCAGCTTTTAACAAAGATTTCTTTCCGAGTTTTGTGCTTTTTTATGCATCAACTTTGTTATGGAGAAGGGAGTACTTGTAAATGAGGCTTATACTCACAGATTGTGTACTTATAAGCCCTCATCTTATTTCCGCAGGGTAAAAACATATTACAATAAATTGTTACAGAAAATGGAGAATTTTAATTGATAACATAACAAATGTGTTAAAGAGGGAGGCTCGTTTTAGTAAAATACGGTAAAAATGGAGAAACTTTATTTTGACGTCACTTCCGGTTGTGGAGTCAAGATCCGATCCTCTGTCTGTTTGTACCACACAGTACAGCCAGACACTAGCATGTACGTTGTGTGTGCAAAATTACATACACAACGCATTACATTACCGTGACGAGAAACTTATTTGTTTTTTTCAATGCTTTTTTGTCAGAAAGCGAAAGTGAAATTTTAGTATTATAATACTACAATGATAGTCACCAAATGAAAATTAAAAAGAAGAAGATGAAAGCAAAAGTCAAAATAAATGATTCTACCGGGGCTTAAACTCACGGCATGATTTGAAGAAAAAAACGTTACATGCGATCGCCGCAAGCATCTGGGCTATCTCGTGTGGTGACCTTTGAGGCGTTTTAAATAACTATATACCTTGCAATACAAGACAACAAATCGAGCAGCAAAATTTCAACCAATCAAAAAATTTGAAAGGATTTCTAAATATTGTGCACATATGACGATATCGCCTCTTTAAGCCTGTTTGTATCTGATTTTGGTAGGAATTTTTGCTGTTTCTTTATTTGAAATCAAATTAGAGTTAAGTCTGTTAGGAACTGTTGGTATCATATAATGAAATGGGCCAGTGGGGGGCTTATTACTAATTTAGGACTGATTATGTGTCGTTGAAGGCACGTTGAGCGTAGAGCACTCGACTTGCGGCATGGGGTCCAGGAGCCAGAAGCTGTTGCAAAGTTGACATTTTGAGGGCAAGCATTTTGAGGGCAAGAAAATACGCTCCAGTACATAGGAAAGGTGTATTTCAAATGGTAAGATATAAGCCAAAATTGATGGTAAATATGATCTATAATACACAATATACACACAAAAAAAATGCAATGTGGGTGTAGAAATGTTTTATTGTTAACATTTCTGTGGATATAGGTCTATGATCTCTTTTTTGGAAGATGTTTGAAACTGGGGAGGAACAGGATCTGAGGGGCACTATCGTATGTTCATCGCATGTAGCACAGCAGTATAGCTTTAAAAGGTCAACCCCCACCCCACCGGAAAATGTATAAACTTTTATACTTTTATTGGTCTGAAAAATTCTGGTGACCCATTTTTCCTAAGACTTCTTTTTATCAATTTGCAGCTTCAAAAATTTTAAGATATTTTGGTCCAAAATTGGGTCAAATAGAACAATTTTATGCTGAAATCTATAAAAATTGGAAAATTTATAGATCATAAGTCTTGAAATTGGAAGGATTTAAACTTATAGATCCTGATTAGTCATTTCTATTGGCCATAAATCAGAAAATATTAATAATGTCTAGAATAATGTAAAAAAACAATAAGGGGGTCCTTAGAATTATCCAGGAGGCCATCATTTCATTGGTGAGAATAAATGTAACTCGGTATCAGTATTATGATTTAGACCAAATGGCCCAAATTCATACCCAGTCTTCTGCGAGTCAGTGGCAAGGATCCCCATTGTATGTTTTTTTTCCAGAAACCAAAAAAAAGGCCTCCACCAGTGAAATTTGGGGTATTTTGCTGCATGATGTTTGTGTTACTTCAATCTGTCAATAAAAAGATCAGTTATATTTATATCTGTAGAGAACGCCTTTTCACATTTTAAACTTAACAACGGAGATGGGGAGGGCATGCCAGTTTATGACATGACAATCATGGCCTGCTAAAAAGTAAATTTTGCCCTGCATGGCCCATTTCAAAGATACCCCACTAATGAAATTTGGGGTGGCTTGCACACTCTAGAAAGGCCCTATTTTAAAGAGTTTTTACAAAGTATAAGCTGGGAAAACAAAAAGATAGGCAGAGGTGAAGACATTTTAAGTATGAAAAAGTTATGCACACAAAGCGCGTGAAATTTCACAATTTTAGTCATTGTAGGGTGATTATTTGTGTTACTTTCTTTAATGAAAAGATCAGATACTGTTTATAGTGTTTGAAGAAAAAGTGTTTAAAAAGGCACGTGTCTTCTCTAAATAAGGCACTTGCCTTTTTGGAAAGAGCACTTTTCCCTCATTGAAAAGGGCACTTCTTCTCTAAAAGGGCACTTTTTTAAACTTTTGAGAACAGTGGAGGGAGGGGGTGCCCTTGTGCTTCCCAGTTCCACCACCTATGTGTGTAGTAATGAAAAAAATCTTTGATAAATTTTCAATTTATTCACTAACAACTTGAGTAAATCATTTTCAAACTATTGAAATCATAAACCTGTTATGTGTCCTTCCCCGCCCCTCCCCTCTCTATCTTAGTTCGTGTTTTAAATACAATATTGAAAAAAGTGTACCAGATTACTTTATACTTATATTTATTTGACATTTCCAAACATTTCTCTAAAGATTAATATCTATAAGGAAACTTATTGGACTGAAGATTTATTAAAAAAGCCTGCTTATATACATATGAAAACTAAATTTTACCACAAAATTAATAGAAGGAAACGGTCAGCATTAAATTATAGATTTACGAAGAAAAGTTGGTCTTAATACAATTATTCTATCCACATTTTGTGATCTTCAAACATTTAAGAGAGCAAACTAAAAATTTAAATTAAGTAAAGAATTCTTTGTCTGAAACATTAATCTTTAATGGCTATGCTGAATGTAAGTGAAAGATTAAAACTATAAACCTAACTTTACAAAAATTTAGAAAATTAGTTGATAATGTTTTTAGGCAGTAAAAACCTTTAAAAAATGGCTCAGTAACTGGGAAAAAGATTAAAAAAAAACCACTTAGGACATTTAACTCTGGCTAAGTAAAAGATATATTTAATAAGACAATTAGCAGATAAGAAATTCCTAAAAATGTTCTGATAAATTTCCTTTTGGGATACAAAAGTTTTTGCCAAATATATGAAGTCTTCATTTGTGTACGTGGGATACATAGACATAATTTCATGGAGGGAGAGGGGAGAGAGGGGTGGGGGTCTCATTGTTCGAAGCTTGTTTCCTATGCTTCTAATTCCAACCAGCCAAATTTTAGCCTAATTTTGAACTACCATCTGCCTAAAAAGTGTGTGTGTGTGTAGGTGGGTGGGAGGGGAAGGGGGTGATAGTATGGATCATCCCCCTTGTTAAAAAGTGGGAGATATATACCCCCATCTTTCCAGGATTTACGCCCATGAAAAGGGCCTTGATTGTATTCTGTAGCGCTGAATGTAAAGCAGTCCTTAAACAGCATAATTGTTTGCGACCATTAGAGCTTTGGGTTTTCGGCACTCTGTTACCTGTATGACTGACAGATAGCAGAATGACCCCCATTAGAGCTTTGGGTTATTCGGCACTGTTACCTGTATGACTGTGACAGAGAGCAGAATGACCCCCATTAGAGCTTTGGGTTTTCGGCACTCTGTTACCTGTATGACTGACAGATAGCAGAATGACCCCCATTAGAGCTTTGGGTTATTCGGCACTGTTACCTGTATGACTGTGACAGAGAGCAGAATGACCCCATTAGAGCTTTGGGTTTTCGGCACTCTGTTACCTGTATGACTGACAGATAGCAGAATGACCCCATTAGAGCTTTGGGTTATTCGGCACTGTTACCTGTATGACTGTGACAGATAGCAGAATGACCCCCATTAGAGCTGTGGGTTATTCGGCACTCTGGTACCTGTATGACTGACAGATAGCAGAATGACCCCCATTAGAGCTTTGGGTTATTCAGCACTCTGGTACCTGTATGACTGTGACAGATAGCAGAATGACCCCCATTAGAGCTTTGGGTTATTCGGCTCTCTGTTACCTGTATGACTGACAGATAGCAGAATGACCCCCATTAGAGCTTTGGGTTATTCGGCACTGTTACCTGTATGACTGTGACAGATAGCAGAATGACCCCCATTAGAGCTGTGGGTTATTCGGCACTCTGGTACCTGTATGACTGACAGATAGCAGAATGACCCCCATTAGAGCTTTGGGTTATTCAGCACTCTGGTACCTGTATGACTGTGACAGATAGCAGAATGACCCCCATTAGAGCTTTGGGTCATTCGGCACTCTGGTACCTGTATGACTGTGACAGATAGCAGAATGACCCCCATAAGAGCTGTGGGTTATTCGGCACTCTGGTACCTGTATGACTGTGACAGATAGCAGAATGACCCCCATTAGAGCTTTGGGTCATTCAGCACTCTGGTACCTGTTTAACTGTGACAGATAGCAGAATGACCCCCATTAGAGCTTTGGGTCATTCGGCACTCTGGTACCTGTATGACTTTGACAGATAGCAGAATGACCCCCATTAGAGCTTTGGGTTATTCGGCACTCTGGTACCTGTGTGACTGTGACAGATAGCAGAATGACCCCCATTAGAGCTTTGGGTCATTTGGCACTCTGGTACCTGTATGACTGTGACAGATAGCAGAATGACCCCCATTAGAGCTGTGGGTTATTCGGCACTCTGGTACCTGTATGACTGTGACAGATAGCAGAATGACCCCCATTAGAGCTTTGGGTTATTCGGCACTCTGGTACCTGTATGACTGTAACAGATAGCAGAATGAGCCCCATGAGAGCTTTGGGTCATTCGGCACTCTGGTACCTGTTTAACTGTGACAGATAGCAGAATGACCCCCATTAGAGCTTTTGGTCATTCGGCACTCTGGTACCTGTATGACTGTGACAGATAGCAGAATGACCCCCATTAGAGCTTTGGGTCATTCGGCACTCTGTTACCTGTATGACTGTGACAGATAGCAGAATGACCCCCATTAGAGCTTTGGGTTATTCGGCACTCTGTTACCTGTATGACTGTGACAGATAGCAGAATGACCCCATTAGAGCTTTGGGTTATTCGGCACTCTGTTACCTGTATGATTGTGACAGATAGCAAAATGACCCCCATTAGGGCTTTGGGTTATTCGGCACTCTGTTACCTGTATGACTGTCACAGATAGCAGAATGACCGACCATTAGAGCTTTGGGTTATTCGGCACTCTGTTACCTGTATGACTGTGACAGATAGCAGAATGACCCCATTAGAGCTTTGGGTTATTCGGCACTCTGGTACTTGTATGATCGTGACAGATAGCAGAATGACCCCCATTAGAGCTTTGGCTTATTCGGCACTCTGTTACCTGTATGACTAGCAGATAGCAGAATGACCCCCTTTAAAGCCTTGGGTTATTCGGCACTGTTACCTGTATGACTGTGACATAGCAGAATTACCCCCATTAGAGCTTTGGGTTATTCGGCACTCTGGTACCTGTATGACTGTGACAGATAGCAGAACAACCCCCATTAGAGCTTTGGGTTATTCGCCACTCTGTTACCTGTATGACTGACAGATAGCAGAATGACCCCCATTAGAGCTTTGGGTTATACGGAACTCTGGTACCTGTGTGACTGTGACAGATAGCAGAATGACCCCCATTAGAGCTTTGGGTTATTTGGCCTTTGGTACTTGTATGACTTTGACAGATAGCAGAATGACCCCCATTAGAGCTTTGGGTTATTCGGCTCTCTGTTGCCTGTATGACTGTCACAGATAGCAGAATGACCCCATTAGAGCTTTGGGTCATTCAGCACTCTGGTACCTGTATGACTGTGACAGATAGCAGAATGACCCCCATTAGAGCTTTGGGTTATTCTGCACTCTGGTACCTGTTTAACTGTGACAGAGAGCAGAATGACCCCCATTAGAGCTTTGGGTTATTCGGCACTCTGTTACCTGTATGACTGTGACAGATAGCAGAATGACCCCCATTAGAGCTTTGGGTTATACAGAACTCTGGTACCTGTGTGACTGTGACAGATAGCAGAATGACCCCCATTAGAGCTTTGGGTTATACGGAACTCTGGTACCTGTGTGACTGTGACAGATAGCAGAATGACCCCCATTAGAGCTTTGGGTTATTTGGCCTTTGGTACTTGTATGACTTTGACAGATAGCAGAATGACCCCCATTAGAGCTTTGGGTTATTCGGCTCTCTGTTGCCTGTATGACTGTGACAGATAGCAGAATGACCCCCATTAGAGTTTTGGGTTATTCAGCACTGTTACCTGTATAACTGTGACAGATAGCAGAATGACCCCATTAGAGCTTTGGATTATTGGCACGCTGGTACCTGTATGACTGACAGATAGCAGAATGACTCTAGCCAATCCCAGGAAACCCCAGTGGTCTGCTAGAGTTATTCTCCAGTATATGTGATATGTGCAAACTGCAGAATGGACCAATAGTGTAAAGATGCTGTTGATCAAAGTTTGAGGATGATAGGGACATAGGTCTGCACACGAAAAGAGCATGTGCAATAAATTGTGGACACTGTTGTCTGTCACATGACTTGATTTGGAGAAAATGATAAATCTTTTATGTTTCAATTCCATTCGGCCAAGCAATTATTGTTTTAATTTGATCTCATACAAGGACTTTTTATTTCCAGTTATACGTAGCTGAGCGACTCTTTCCATGACCCTTTCAACTTCTTTCATGACAGGCACAAATATTTTAATTGGTTTATATATTCATTGTCTTAATTTCTATTTAGAAATAGTTCTTGATATGAATTTCCTTTTAGAGTCAAATTAACCAGTGGTCCCCAAGTGACCCTCTTAGTTTACGCCAAAATGAGCTCTCAGCAAAAATTAGCTTCACTGCATGTGTCGTTTCCAAGTTACGGGCCCCTAAAATTTCCGAAAAGGTCCCCTTGTTTGGTGCTCATGAATCACAATTGTGATTTTCCCAAGTTGAGAAGCTTATAAAAGTACATTGGAAGGAGCTATAATGCTAAAATTTGGTTAATTGTCTCCTAAATTGTCATATTCTGGCCTCAAAATAGAGTTATCTCTTTCAGTTTTGTAGTTATTGATGCCTTAAAATGCTTATTTCTTCAATTGCAAAGTTTTTTGTTGTTGTGATATTTGGGGTCACCCTGTACCCTGGTGAAAGATCATACAAGTCTAATATCACAGATATGATATATATATAGGTAAATATCTAGGACTGAACGTACGCATGAATTGATCATATTATTCATTCATGAATGACATGCACCCAAAGTTGGACCTAGGCAGCAAAGGAGGCAAAGTCCTTTTTAATCTTGCCCATGTCTGACCATGTACTGTAGTCAGTTGAAATAAGTCATGAAATGTACATTACTTAGACATGTATCATAGATCTACTTACATGCCAAATTTCAGCTTTGGTATGCGACTCCTTCATGGTTAGATTGGTTCTTCAAATAGTGGTCATTTTTCCCTTTTTCATAGAATTTTGTAGCTTTTCAATCTATGTTGAAAATCTGAGATAATCACATCATAAGCTTATTATTAATTACAGCCTTGCTTTTAATTCAGCCACCCTCTCTTGTTTTAAATCTAGCACTGAAGAGAAATAATTTGAATATATTCTATTGTTTTAGTCAATTTTACATGAATATACAATGATGCTAAAAGTATCTAAACAAATAAAAGGTGGATTAAGGCGAGTGTATAATCACTATCATTCAAACTAGTCACAACTGTACATTTACTATTGCGGTAATTTTGATTCAAGCAAAAAGTGTTTTAATTCTTCATCTAGCACAGAAGAAAAACTTATTTCATTTTATGAAGATTGGCAGTTTATCATGAATCTTTCTCAAGTCTTCATCTTTTAACTTGTATTTGACAACCTCCATGTCTCTGTGGAACTATGGGGCTTCAAAATTGCAGATCATGTCTTGAAAAGGGACCCAGTATTCATCATGTACATTGTGTGGTCATGACAGTGTGTTCTCTCTACATGAACTTGATGTAAACATCATTTTGTTCATCACAGCACTGAATAATGAGACCAATGTAGTCACTTTCATACATGCAAGCAATATACTGTCCAGGCTGGTACACAGTTGTGTCAATCTGAGCTGCATTTTCACCTACTTGATTACCAAGTGAAATAAAAGCACTATCTGATGACAGTCATCTCATTTGAAGCTTCCCAACAGAAAGAGGAACAAAACTGTGATGGGAACGGTGCCAGAAATTGTGGCGATGACAAATAAAGCGCATTAAGGTTATAGTCTTCTGCATTTACATTTGCAAATTAAAGATCGATCTTCAGTCGCAGAACACCCATATGCGCAGAGGCGTGTATAATTGGTTACTACCTTGTTCAAGAAGGCATCTCATGAAATTTAATTTAAGTCCCTCTTCGCCACGGCATATAATCAGATAGTCGAGAACCGAGTGGCATAACTAAAGGGGGACAGGAGATTTAGCCACCCACCCTTATCGGGCCCTACCCGGGCCCTATAAAGGGGGCCTGTAAGAAAATATACCATTATACCTATATACCATAGGGGCCCTGTGGGCCCCACTTGCCCCTGGCCCATAGGGTCTAGCTACACCACTGCGAGAACCAATGGTTACACCAAGCGGTAGGACAATTATACATTATTTTGTAATATATTCATTTGATATTCTATTGCATGTTGCCATTTTTGTGATCAGGTAGGCTTTTTTTTTTTTTGGGGAAGGGGGAACCTTCCATGAGTTTCCTGGATTTCTTATGCATCTGAATATGAAGTTAGGCCCATTGTGCGAGTTTGTAAATAAACCATCAATCTCTACCAAATGTTGAATATTATTTTTTTAAATTTAGAACAATAGCATTTCTGGCGAAATTTATGATGATGGGATGCTCTTTTGACTGTTTTACTCGTATATCGAATTTTATGAGTATTTCCAAGCTGTATAGGCTCAGACCAATGACTTAAATACTTGAACTCTGCACACCACCCCCACCCCCCCCCCCCTTCCCCTTCTAACCACCACCTTCCCATCGTTATTAGCATAAGCAAAATCAACATCTGTATGCCGGGTCTTATGAAAATCGTGCTCAAATCCGGACGGTACAATGCACAAATTTTGATATTTTGCCTGACTTGGCCTGAGCTGAATAGGGAGGGGTGCGACTCGTGCATTCAACACCCCCTACCAACCACCAAGGTTCGCAAATATCATACCTCCCTATGATTCATGGGAAATTTGGAAACGCATCTCCATGGAAAATCCTGGTTACATGCGTGAGTACCATGCAGTTTAAATGTTTGAAAACTTTAAAAATCAAATAATCTTTTGAGTTTTGGGACTTTACCCCTACACTTTTTGTCTTTTCTTCTATTACAGGATGGAAACTAATCAACATTTCTGTACATGTCTTTTTGTAAGAAGGAAAACCAAGTATATAAATGAAAACAGCTGATGAAATATTACCTCAATCTATCATCACCGAGATAGATTAATATTCTGATTGACCATCAATTGTATTGTTTTAATATTTATTACAGGAAAGACTATCAACACCACGTTTTATTATGTCCCTAATTAAAATGCACCTGTTCTTGTTTTGTCATCGTCCTGGCTGCATTTTATTAAAATAATATTGCATCTTTAATCACCATAAATATTTTGCGACCATTGGATTACCTTAGCAAGATGAAATGTGGGTAATAAATTATTGGTTGTTCTAGTTTCTCTTATGAAGAGGCTTTTTTCGTGTTATGGCTTGTGTAGGTAAAAATGTGTTTGTGTTATTCTAGCACTAAATACTGCCCTAGATTCTTCCTATCAGACCAACCATCTTGGTAACTTTCTCCTTAAATTGTGCAGGTGTAATCTGGGATAAGTTTATTATGAATACTGAAACATCTGTACTTTTTGGGTGCTAAGGCATAACCTTGGTTTGCATGAAATGTTACCCCGGGATAAGTCTAGTCAAAACTTAAGTTCACCTTTGCAAATTTCTAAAGCTGTCCTGAACTATACTTTTTGTGTGTGAGATGCACATCTCATCCCATGCATTTCTTTAATTTGCATGTTCCTAATTCTAGAGATAAAGTGTAAAATTTGTCTTACATAAGCTTACTGCCTTATGCAGATTACTAGGTTATTAGATGTGGCATTCTCTAGTCAGCTTAGCCTGATCCTTATCACATGACCTGTGAGCTGGGTACTGACTTTAGAAACAATTTAGTAAGGGTAACTGTTGTTTTTGGTTTGAGTTCAGAATCAGTTTGAGTACAGAACCAGCTTTAAGTCTCATTAAGGTTAGGATTGTAGGCACCTGGAATAGGGAAGCAAAGTAGGACTTAGCCTTTTGTTTTAAGTTGTGCCTAGTCAATTTCTTTAGTTTTCTATAACTCGACACGTTTCGTGGGATAGCAGTTAACGAAAGACAACGTTGACAGCTGAAGACATGGAGTTAGAAGGGCAGGGACTTCAGCAAGAAATCAGTAGGGAAAGGCAGCTTTTATCAGATATGACTTACAAAAATTGTTTGGATCCAACAAGCAATTACAGAAACTCTCAGAGGCACACCTTAACGCCAACAACATGTCCACCATGCAGTGTAGGTTCCCAGCAGGAAGGGTGTGGCACTAGTGGAGGCATGTTTGTTAAATCTGGACAAAGTGTTCCTCCACTAAGCTGCTCAATATCTTGTACAGACAAACATTCTTCCACCAAGAGTCCAACGAGAAGAAGTGACAGGTACACTACGTCAAAGTCAGCACCATATATAGGAGACCGCTAATGCTTCTAGACAAGTTTAACGGCAGTGGGTCATTGGTGGACTATTTGTCCCATTTCACCAGTGTGTCTGAGTTTAACTATTGAACTGGTGAGGAAAAAGTGAGTTTCCTGGCTGCAAGATTGCAAGGCGAGGCCCAGCAAATGCTTACTCTTCTCCTAAAGGATCAAAAGGCATGCTTTGCAGCACTTGTCACTGCATTAAACCATCAATTTGGCTTTGCCCAACAAGTGCTGCTTTTTAGGACACAGTTATTTAATGGAGAAGAAAACCGGGAGAGACCATCCAATAACTTGGGCAGGACATACGGAGACTAGTGCATGGGGCATATCCCCATGCAGAATTTCACTTCTTGGAGGAGTTTGTCATAGACTCGTTTCGGAATGCTTTGGATGATACAGAATTGCAGAAGGCTGTGCATCTCTCCCAGCCAAAGACCCTGACGGATGCAATTGCAATGGCAACAGAGATGGAAGCCTATCAGGCTGTCCAGAAGTCCAACCAAGAATCTGCCAAATCTGGAACAGTGTCAACTGAGGACAGGGTGCAGATGTTCAAGAGTACTATCAGTACTTTCATGCAGGACGTACGATCATGGGGACCAAGAACTGAAATGCACCAAGAACAGGATGCAACTGCAGGGACTCATCTCAAATTAAATGCTGAAGTTGCCATGAGTTTGGTCATTTTCAGAGAAATTGTCCACAATTAGAGAACCAGCAAAGAGCCAAACTAAGTGGGGCTGGGTGGAGCCTTCTACACTCAGTCCCGATACAAATACCATAAAGGCCCAAAAATGTTTATAATGATGGAAGTGACCAGTCTACGTTAGCCAACACTGGACCTGTGTATATCCAACTTAGGATTGCTGGCAAAGCAGTTCAGTTTTTAGTCGGCTCTGGTGCATCAGTGATATGCATTTATGAAGAGGTTTACCAATAGCTCCCAGGCTGGGCTATGCAACCATTGCAAAGTATCACAGCGTGTGTGGCTTGCCGACGGCAATCCCTTGCAAACAGTTGGAAAAGCAAATTTTGTACTGGAGGAAGCTGGGATCACCTGTAATCAATCACCCTTGTGATTGATTAACAAACATCGAGGATGAAGGCATACTAGGTGTGTAGTCTGTCTCACAGAGCGGCTCAAGTGGGAAATGGTGTTTACTTTATATAGAAAAGTGATTCTTTAGTGATTTTTTCCACTAAATACTATGGCGTACACCGATAAATTCTAAAGTGTGGCCAAGGTACCCCCACGGGAACCCCTTTGGGGGTGTGGGTCCCATTTTACTTCATGGCTAAAAATTGACAGATTAAAGTAATTTTGCTGTCTATTTGTAGGTTTTTGGATGCACCGTTTAAAAAGGTAATTTTCAAAATCCAAAATGACCAACTTAGGGGTCAAATTTCAAAATGGCCACTACATGGCCCATTTTGTCACAATTTAATTACTGTGTAGCTAAGCTTTGACCGATTAAAGTAATTATGTCTATTTGTAGGTTTTTGAATGCACTGATTTAAAAAAAGTCATTTTCTAAATCCAAATTGGTTACTTCTGGGTCAAATTCAAAAATAGCCGCTAAGTGCCCTTTGTCCCAATTTACTATATTGCTAAACGTTGACCGATTAAAGTAGTTATCTTGTCTAGTTCTCGTACTCCATTTTTAAAATCCAAAACGACTGACTTAATAGGTCAAATTTCAAAATGGCTGCCAACATATGAAATTTTCAAAAGATGCATACATATTTTACTTATTTTTAGATGTTTTAAGGCTTATTGGTATGTTTTGGGATGTAACACTTTAAAACAATACTTTATCAATCCAAAATGGCCCCCTTGTGGGTCAAGTGTTAAGATTTTAAGTTATTATTATTATTATTATTATTGTTATTTTTATTGTCATTGCCATTATTCTTATAGGTATTATTATTGTAATTGTCATTATTCTCATAGGTATCATTATTATTATTATTATCATCGTCTTCATTTTTTTAAATCAGTCACTTCCATTGGTATTCTATTCCTCGGTACAACAGCTGTAAAGGGTTTGGTATGTGGCGTTGACAAGTTTAATGTAGAAGTCATGTGAGCTTGTTCTTCGGTGGCTGGCAGAGCTGTGCCTTTATACCAAATCATGGAGACTAGAAAGTCATTTTCGAGTTTCCAGCCATATGTGAGTGGATCCAGTTGATCATAAGAGCCATCCAAGCAGTTCACCATTCCATGAACAATGCTTTCAGAAATGATCAATTCATAATAATGTTGATAATAATGATGATGACAATGACGATAATAATAATAATAATAATAATAATATTGGTAATGATAATAATAACAATAACAACAACAATAACAATAATAACAATAATAGTAATAATAATAATAACTAAAAATCTTAACATTTGGTGGCCATTTTGAATTTACCCACAAGGGGCCATTTTTGAACGTATTTTTTTAATTATTGCATCCAAAAACATACCAATAGGCACCAAAACATTTTCAAATAAGTACAAAATGCATCTTTTAAAAAGTTCAAATTTTGGTGGCTATTCTGAAATATGACCCATAAGTCAGTTGTTTTGGATTTTGATAATGAATTTTTTGAAAATGGTGCATCCACAAATGTAAAAGTAGACAAAATAATTACTTTAATCGGTCAATGTTGGGCCATATTGTAAATTGGGACAAAGGGAGGTCATTTGGGAACATTTTGAAATTTGACCCAGAAGCCGGCCATTTTGGATTTGAAAAATGATTTTTAGAAATCAGTGCATCCAAAGACCTACAAATAGACATCATAATTACTTTAATTGGTCAATTTTTAACCACACAGTATTTAAATTAGGGCCATGTGGCGATCATTTTTAAGTTTGATCCCTAAGTCGGCTATTTTGGATTTTGAAAATTACTTTTTTTTAAATCGTCGCATCCAAAAATGAATTACTTTAATCAGTCAATGTTTAGCTATATAAGTCAATGACCGGAGGTCATGTAGTGACCATTTTGAAAATTGACCCCTAAGTCAGCCATTTTGGATTTTGAAAATAAGTTTTTTGAAATGGGTACATCCAAAAACCTTCAAATAGACACCATAAGTACTTTAATCATTCAAAGTTTTGCCATACAGCAAATTTGGACAAAGAAAGGGCCACATGGCAGCCAATTTGAAATCTGACCTCTTACAGGTCAACGCAACATGCTAGCACCAAGTGTTCCCCCAACCTTCATATACTGGGTAGAGAATTCACCCTACCCTTGGACCTCACTTGGGACCACCCGGCAATCAAGAAGTGTCAGTAGAATCAATCCGCTATGTTTAAGAGCTTAGGGACAAACTGGAACAGGCATATGCTTATGCAAGGGAGCATCTTGGAAAGGCCCATAGCCACCAAAAAGAACTACGACCGCAATGCCAAGGATAGACAGTACCAATGTGGGGACACAGTCTGGCTGTTTTCCCCCAACGTTGGGTTGGGCTAATCCCCAAACTACAAAGACACTGGGACGTGCCATTTGTTATTACCCAAAGGCTGACAGATGTGACCTACCAAATACGAAGGTCCGCAAGGGCTAAACCAAAGGTAGTCCATTTCAATTGGTTAAAGAAGTACCACGGACTGGAGGATAGCTGCTTTTAGCCAAAGGACCCATCTGTTGCCAAAAACGACATAGCTGCAGCAGAAAAGTACACCATATCCACGGAAACCGATAAGGTGATACATTTTTATAACGTTATATGCCGCAGCCGCCGATGATGTTTCATCGGTAGGCCATACTTTGCCAAATACAGGGTTGCTAATGCAGGATCCCAACATCACTGCTGGGTTTGAAGAAGGAAATGTAAGTTATGGTGAGTGCATTGCAAATGCACAGTCCCCAGAATTCCTCACTAGCAACCAAACTCCAAGATGTTGTACTTCCCCGTTCACCTTACCGTACTCGCCAAGGGCATAAAGTGAAGAAACCTAATGGACATTCACCATAGAGCCAAGGAAATTTTGTACTGTTTCATGGTTGAGTCAAGCCTCCAAGGAGAAATTACGGGCCAGTGTTAAAAAGGGAAAGGCGATGGAGTTGTCTGTTTGATAGGGCGGTGTGGACTCTGAAGCCAGATTACGTAACAGCCTCCTTGCATTCCTATAGTGATTATTGGATAATTTTCAAAGACCAAGTAAATGTTTTCTTTTATGAACTACAAAACAGTTTTCAATATTTCTAGAGAGACATTTTAATGGGAGAAATTTCCATGATCTCTATCTGCTGGACTCTAATTTCATTTCTTTCACATGGACCACAATGATTTGTTTTATTTGAGAATTGCATATTCGTGTGGACTTTATCAATTTTGCCGTATTTTTGTTTATGTGTTATTTCATGAGGATAAAACAAGGTAACCCCTTTAAATTTACATTATTACATGCTTGTTTAAAGGTAAATGCGATATCAGATTTTTGTTTAATGTTGTAGGTAATAATTAGTTAGGGGGTCCTGCACAACAATCTGTTGTGTGGACGGTAATCAGGGTGCACTGTGGCAATCTGTCACTAGGTCATGCCTTCCACTGGGACAGCCATGTTGTCTTGTGGGAACAAAACCAATTAAAGGAGATGAGTATTGAAACATCTATACTTTTTGGGTGCTAAGGCATAACCTTGGTTTGCATAAAATGTTACCCCGGGATAGGTTAAGTCAAACTAACTTCACCTTTGCATATTTCTAAAGCTGTCCTGAACTAACCTTTTTGTGGGTGAGATGCACAATAGGTGGGTGTAATTTGCATTTTCTTTATCCTAGAGGTAAATGGAGTTTGTCTTACATAAGCTTACTGCCTTATGCAGATTACTAGCTTATTAAAATTGGCATTTTCTGATTAGTTGGTCCTTATCACATGACTTGTGAGCTGGGTATTTTCTTTGAAACAATTTTGTAGGGATAAATGTTGTTTTCAGTTTGAGTTCAGAATCAGTTTGAGTACAAAACCAGCTTGAGGTCTCATTGAGGTTAAGAGTTGTAGGCACCTGGAATAGGGAAGCAACATAGGACTTAGCCTAATTTGTATAACAGAAGTCTAAGGTTTTAAGTCCAGCTAACCTTATAGTTCCTGGCTCTGATGATTTATTTCTCTTTTTGTTTTATCCAAGTGTGAATTTTAGACCACATAGTTTCATTTTATTCAGTTGTTTCACCTAGTCATTTTCTTTAGTTTTCTGCTTTCCAAAGACCCCACCCCCTGTGTTCTCGCTCGGCACATTTCAATGGTGGCAGCGTTTCAATACCTTGACCAGATATAAATACTTTTTAGCTCAACAACGACTACAGTACGTCGTTGACGTTATAAAGTGCGACGAATCTGTTAACTTGCGTCGCCCATGTTTGCAATGTATCTAGTCAAGATGGTTCTGGCCAGAAATTTGTGAAATTTGGCAGAATTGAAGAGCATCTACACACAGGGTGTATTCTGGGTGTATTCAGTTTTTGATTTACTGTTTGCATACCTGCAATAGAGCAATTTTAGTTTTTATCATTTTCACGAGCTTCCCTTGCTCCCCACAACTCAATTGCTGAGTTCTTCCAGAAAAATCCTCCAGATAAAATTATCTCCTTCCTTCAGCATGCTTCCCTCTACAACCATATTTAATTCTCCTCTTCTGCCCCCTCTCTACTTTGTTTTTGTTTCACCCATGCACCTCCCCTCTCAATCACAGTTTTCTGACCTTTTGTTCTTGAATTTCTCTCATTCTCCCCCTGTTTCCTTTCCTTCCTACCTCTAGAATGATCTGACCTCTCAGGCACAATTTGACATTCGTTGTCGTGGTGCTGTTAAGCCCTCATCAAACAAACAAACAAACATTTTCACGAAAATCTGCAGTCTAAATTGGACAATATGGGCTGATGCGTAAATAATTAGTTCCATGAATACAAAGACGAAAAGAACTGTGCATGTAGCTATACCTAGTGGTTCACAATTGTAATTTGACAATTCTATTCTTGATAAGAAATTGACGGCAACCAACAAGTCTTCATGCATAAGAAATTTGGTACCAAGCTATTATGATGCACTTGTCATTTGCAAGAATTACATCAGTTAAAAGGGGTTATAGAAAACATGCACATTCTCTCTCCCTTCCCCCTCTTTTTTTTTCTCCTACATCCACCCTGTTAATAAGGAGGCCTTGGCCCCGGGAAAACCCAATGTACAGTATATGAGTACAATTTTTGTTGATGATCAGGAATATCAAAAAAAGATTAATGGCCATAAAATAATTTTAAAAAGCCACAAGGGCAAGAACCTCCAGCGAAACCTATGCTTTACGTTGGTAAAAACAGTATAAATTGGAAAAAGAATGCCTTAATTCTTTGCTCTTGAAATATTTTGAGCTATAAGGGACCCCAAATGCTAGTTTTTCCTGGGCCTCGTTATTCTCTTGGTGACCCTGGTAAGCCTAATAATAAAGCCTTTTCAATGTTAAAATATAAAACTGATTTTCGGATTGAAAGTGTGTGTGTGGGTGGGGGAGGAGGGGGGGCAGTGGCATAGCCAGCATGAGAAAAGTAAGGTGGTTGAGAAGGTCCTAGATCTCCCACCTCCCCCTTCCAAGCCTGTCCAAATTAAATTTAGCCAATTTCTAGGCAATTTTGGGTTTTTTAAGTAAAAAAGATAAAAATGAACAAGCCCAATTTTTGAAAATTTTCTCAAAAAAGTGAGGTCCTATCCCTCCTGACTATGCCACAAGAGGGAGAAGTTAACAGTGATGGGGAATCAGGTGTTGATACAAAAGTTTACAATGCAAAAGATATACATTCTGAAGAAGGGGAATCCCTTCATTGCTCCAAAAATCCCACTTATGATCAGGAAGGTAGGCTCTTATTCTTTATCTTCATAATTCATATTATTTGAGGCAAAATACAATTTCACACTTACAACTTACTTGTATCAAATTTTAATTCGTAATGCTTAATGCATAATGCCTAATTCACAATGCTTTCTACTAAAATAATGGATTAAAAGTTAAAAAGGCGTAGTTGTATCTCTTAATGATTTTTGAAGTTTGTATGGGAAGCTGTCTTCGCCGTACAGCTGTTTTTTTTACTGCTGATACAAAATAATGTTATGACAAAGATTTAGTCCAAAAATATTATAATGTTTTTGTCATGGATGATAATATATTCATGATATATGCCGATAAATATTTTTTTAAAGGTTAAAAATGAAATTTAAAAACAATAGCAACTGAAGAAGGACCAGTGGTCCAGATTTTTTCAGCATAGCTTTATACAGCTGAACAGTGCACTGTAATATAATACAGTGAATGGTTTGGGCACTTGTGGAGTAATTTTCACTAAAATATCTACTGTTTTCTGATTAAATATGAACTAAAACTCAAAACGATATAATAAAAATAGGAAAGACACAATTTTGTAAAACTGTATTTTTCCAAATTTCGCACTAGTAGGTCTAGTAGAGGTCACGCTTTGATTGAGAATTATACAGCTTCAGTAAGCCTATACAAAAGAAAATATGAGAATGGCCGCCAATAATTTGTATTAGTGTTATTTTCCTCCTCCTTCCACATCTGATACATTTTCAATACATTTTTTTAATCAGTGATTTTGAATTGAAAATGCACCCCCCCCCTCCTCCCCACCCCTTCCTGGTGAGATCACCGCCTATGGTGCAAAGACATCGGATAGTCTCTGCAAATTCTTCTAGTAAACACTTATGACAGTATGAAGGACTGTTTGATCTTCAAGTGCTGACAGTTTTATTAATTTCATTGTTTTATTGTACAGTTGTAAGCTCATATCTCAAGCAGGGAAGTCATTATAACATTGGTCCAGGTTGTTTTTAAAAATAATGATGTTTTCCTGGAAAGTGCGCTCCAAAGTTGAACAGTCATGTTTGGGACCTGGAAGAAAACTAAGTTGTGTTGCGTGTGCACTTTATAATGAGTAGGCTTATACAGACAATGTTCTTGTATATGAACCGTGACAAAGATTTCCTTACATTTCATGAAACTTTTGCAGAAGTTAAAGATTTTATTTTTGTTTGGGGGTGGACTATGATATTTTCAGGGGGCTAAACCCTGCCCTTAGGGGCTAAACCCTGTCCTTAGGGGGCTAAAGCCTGCCCTTAGACACACTACTGCTTTCTTTATTACTATTCATACAAAAAGATAAATGCCACAACAGCCCTTTTATCTGTAGTGGCCTTCTGGATGCAACAGGACTTGTGTTGTAAACTCCATGCTCAAAATCTGCCATCTTTGCTACCCTATACTTGAAAAGTTAAAATTGATTACAAAACATTTGTAAATCAAACTAAAGATTTTGAGATACTTAGAAAATCTGAAACTTAATACTGCATGATTAATTTTTCAAAGCAGGAATCAGAAAGTAAGTGAAAACTTAAGAAACATAATGGGATTTTATTTAAAGCCCTAATTACAAAATATGTTGGGTACTACCATTATAGAAAAATGTGAAGAATATGTGCAGGTTCCAATTGTTTGCATTGTAATATGATAAGATGAATTTCAAACTCCTGGATGTTGACATATACATGAATGCATCAGAACAATATCAATTTTATTATTTGTGATTGCGTAGCCCTGTGTAAACCTGATAAAACTTCAGGATTGGGAGGAAGTGGATTCAATCTAAACTAATGTGGACTCTCTCTGGAGCTATTCAACTGTATTCGCTCTTCGAGTCCAGAAACACTATATTCATTTGGCCAAACCAAAATCATATCATTGTAAAATGGCAATGGAATTGAACGAAATGTATTTGCAGTCTTTATTTGAGTCTTTATTCAGACGTACTTGCCAAAATGTCTTTATTCTTAAGTCGATGGCTATAACCAGCCCTTTTGAAAGGGCTGTGCTTGTAAAAGGTGTTCTTGTAATGAGTAGGCTTATTCAGACAAGTGTTCTTGTATATGCACCCTATGTTAAAATATTCATTTTTTGAATGAGCCTCCTTGGCCCATTAATTTGCGTTAGTATATGGAGCTTTGTCGGGAAGGGGGAGGGGGTACGAGATTGGGTGAGTTGCTCTGTGAAGTTTGTACTAGGCCTAATGTAACATAAATTTCACTACACATGTCTATTTAACATAAACACGTTGCCATACCGTACCGTAAAAGGCAAGATTGGTCTGAGTTTCACGGATAAATTGGAAATCTGTTACTTCGGTCAGGGTTACAGGAGCAAGAAACTGCCATGGGATATGATATGATATGATATAATGTGATATTCATGTTAAATGAATCATGTTATTCATGACGTATCTCATGACGTAATATGTTGTTAAACTCTCGTCAGCCAATTGAAAAGTTAATTCGGTAATTAAGTTTAAAGTGATGGTAATATTTTCAAATATCAAAGTTATAAAATGTTCAAAGGCTAGTTTGAGGGAAACAACAAGTAGGTATATTTTGTAATACTTTAGCTGGTAATGCTTTTTGTTTTGTTTCTTTGAATGTACTAAAAATATGCAATGAAGGAGGGTACCTAACATTTTATGAACATTAATGTGTAAATGGTCTAAATTTGGTAATGATTACAAAATGTGTGTTCTTACCATATGTTGTGGTGGAATTGACCTTTGCCCTTGCAAAAACATCAGTAATCGACCGAGACATGATGGCACCACCCTTTGGAGTACATATTATAATTTATACAAAAAGGCTGATAACTTTTGTTAGAAGCATAATTTTTCAGACATCGCCATATATTTAAGTGATTCATTGCAAAGTTTAGCACTGGATGTTGCAAAAATATTTGCTTTTTTTTTTTTATCTTCTTTTTTGTTGAATGTACTAAGAAAGGGAGTCCTTATCAATTTTGAACATCAATGTGTAAATGTTCGAAATTTACTTTTTTCTCATCGTATCTTGCAGTTAAATCGACCTTTACCCTCACGTAACATCAGTAATTGATTGAGACATGATGACACCACCCATTGGTACACACACTATAATTTATAAAAAAAAGGTTGTTAACTTTTTGTTAGAAGCATAATTTTTCCGACATCGCTATGAAGCGAAAATCAGGAAAGTCTTTAAACTCTTTAATTTGATATTCAAAAATATTTGCCTGCAGAAAGGTCCAGAATTTAACATTACACATTGTGATGTGAAATATAACCTCACTGTTAGACTGCCCTGAATTCATGTCTAGCAGCACCCCCACCTAAGAGAATTAACACACACTACATACTGGTAAACTATAGCCTCACTGTTAGACTGCCCTGAATTCATGCCTGGCACCACCCCCACCTAAGAGGATGAACACTCACTACAAGCTGGTAAACTATAGCCTCACTGTTAGACTGCCCTGAATTCATGCCTGGCAGCACCCCCACCTAAGAGAATTAACACTCACTACATGCTGGTAAACTTGCTGAAGAGGCTTACAATAAGAAAACCTGTTTCAATGGCTAAAACAACCACTACCACCCACAGCCAAATATCGTTGAGCTTCAACATCATTAATGTTCTGTTTCTTTATCTTCTTCTGGTTTGATTTCTTACCTTGTCAGTGAAAGATTTTATCATTGAATTTAGGTTTAGTACCTCCAAAACTGTCAGGCAAGTTGATGAAAGCATTATCTAAGTTGATTCATGATGGAACTTCCTGCTCTAGTTAGCAGCTGTTGGCTGCAATAGCAACCTTAAATGCCACTGGATAAATCATGAGATAACAGGACTCGTAATTAAAAGGTGATTGGTGTACAATAACATTTCGTAGCCTTTCAGGTTAGGATACAACTATCAAGTGAAAGTTTGAACCAATGTTTGACTGCCCTCAAATAAGATTTTCCAAGTGAATTTATTGGGCTTGTAATATCAGCAAAAATGATCATTGAAATCCAGTGGTTGAAAACATATACTTGTTGTAGGAACGGCAGAGGTAGATACAGTAAGTGAAGAAGGCTTCAACACTTCTGTGTATCGGATCATAGAATGTTGACCTAGAAAAGACCATTCTTGTATACAGACACAGGTGCATGAAAGATAATGAACAGATCAATGACATATCTGTATAGATAATATGGAATCAAGAAATGATGAGGCAAACCAGATGGGGTCTGAGGAGTGACATATGGGAAAGCACAAGGAATGATAAGGCAAACCAGATGGGGTCTGAGGGAGTGACATATGGGAAAGCACAAGGAATGATAAGGCAAACCAGATGGGGTCTGAGGGAGTGACATATGGGAAAGCACAAGGAATGATAAGGCAAACCAGATGGGGTCTGAGGGAGTGACATATGGGAAAGCACAAGGAATGATAAGGCAAACCAGATGGGGTCTGAGGGAGTGACATATGGGAAAGCACAAGAAATGATGAGGCAAACCAGATGGGGTCTGAGGGAGTGACATATGGGAAAGCACAAGGAATGATAAGGCAAACCAGATGGGGTCTGAGGGAGTGACATATGGGAAAGCACAAGAAATGATGAGGCAAACCAGATGGGGTCTGAGGAGTGACATATGGGAAAGCACAAGGAATGATAAGGCAAACCAGATGGGGTCTGAGGGAGTGACATATGGGAAAACACAAGGAATTCCATTTTAACATCATGCCCACACATGTACTTTTCAGAAATTAGAGTGGTCAAGGTATTATGTTATATCCATACTTTTTAACAAAATGATATTTACTTATTGCTTTATTAGTTGAGGTTATTAAATGGGAACTTTCTGTTAACTTTCGTCTCCCATTTTTTAAATGTATCTAGTCAGAGGTTTTTGACCAAAGATTTCCAAAATTTGGCACGTCTTGAGGAGCATGAAAATCTCCACACAGGGTGTAATCAGTTTTTCATTTACTGTTGCCTACCTGAAATAGAGCAATTTTCATTTTCATCATTTTCATGAAAATCTGTAGTCAAATCTGGAAAATATGTGCTGTGTAAATAATTGCCTACAGCTGACTACTCACACCTGGGAAATATGATAAGACACCAAGGAGGTACCACTTTGTTCTCACTACAGTGCACAATATCTTCTGTTGCTGTTGTGTGGACAGCATGGAATACTATCCCTGTTAATCATCCTCGCTAGTTATCTTTGCTTGAGTGACTTGCCGCATTGTTGCAATGTAAAGTAAATTTGCGACCTTTTAAAAAGTTTTTTTGCAGCTCTGGAGTTTCTTCAATCTAAGGTATAGCAAATGACAAAAAAACGTATTGTTTTATGAAACCTTTTCGCAATTTAACTTTAAATTCCAAATTAGGTACTGTAATCTTCTGAAAAAGTGGGGACTGAAGCTTAATTTGGAGGAAGGAGACCTCCCCCTCCCCATGTGCCCTCCCCCATTCCCCCTCCCCCATTCCCCTTCCCCTCCCCATTCCCCTCCCCCATGCCCATTCCCCATCCGCATGCCTCCTCCCATATGCCCCCATTCCCCCTCTCCCATTCCCCTCCCCATGCCCATTCCCCATCTGCATGCCCCCTCCCATGTGTCCCCATTCCCCCTCCCCATGTGCCCTTCCCCATTCCCCTCCCCATGCCCATTCCCTCCCCATGCCCATTTCCCCTTCCCCATGCCCATTCCCCTCCCCATGCCCATTCCCCCATGCCCATTTCCCCTCCCCATGCCCATTCCCCTCCCCATTTTCCCTTCCCATTTTCCCCATTCTCTTCCTCCATTCCCCTTCCCCATGCCCCTCCCCATGCCCGTTCACCTCCCCATTCCCCCTTCCCATGCCCCTCCCCATGCCCGTTCACCCTCCCCATTCCCCCCCCCATTCACCCTTCCCCATTCACCCTTCCCCATTCTCCCTCCTCATTCCCTCCCCATTCCCCATTCCCTCCCCCTCCCCCATTCCCCCTCCCCATTCTCCCCAAAAAATATATAATAATAATAAAATAACCCCCTCCCCCATGCCCCTGCCCAAAATGATAATAATATTAATAATATGATGAAATTATCCTTCATTTGAGGAAATTTAACAAAAAAATGAAAATGTAACCTTAGTAAAAGATATCTTATTAAATTATCTTATAAATTATGAAAATATTTTATTTATAAAACTTATTGCTGGAGGGGCCTAAAGTGTACTTCTTTGGATTTCATTAGGAAGGTCCCCTGCAGTTCTGTGGATTTTTCCTTCTCTTAAGGAAAGTAAACTACTTTTAGCCAACAAAAATAAGAAATTTGCCAGGTAAATAGGAAGACAAGTATTGTCAGTATGAAAGATTTAAATATTGTTTTCTCTGAAAACGTGTTATGGGAGAGAATAGGTGGGGAGAAGTATACTTCCTGCAAATCCAGGGGGACAATCCCCCAATCTACAGGTCTCTCCTTTTCTGGAGGGAATTTATTATTTTTAGCTAACACATGTGTAGACAAGAGACTATTGAATCATCAAACAGCTTTGGTTTTGACATAAGCTGCCTCCAGCTGAATTTACACATTTCAATGAAAAATAACTTGGATCTTTTGGATTGGAGACATGGCCTCATAAAACAGACATGTGTGAAAGCCTTGCTTATTGTTTAGTTTCACCAAAGATGTGTTCGTACATCCTTGGTTTCACATCATATGATTGGTGCATTTTCAGACAAACTAATTGAAAGTAAGGATGTACAATGTTGGGGTATAATCAGTGGAAATATTGCAAAGAATAAATTGTTTCTTATAAAATACTTTTAAATGACAGTAGACCATAAATAAAAAATTGTATACAAAACTTTACTTGAAAATGGCAACTCCCCATTTCATCTTCCTTTGATATCATCTTTACTGCTCCTTTGTACATTTTGGTTAAAAAGTTGAGCTTCAACATCATTGATGTTCTGGTTCTTCTGGATATGACAATTATTAATGACCAAGTGTGTGTAGTGGGATCCACCACCCTGGATAGGAGAAGCATATATAGCATAGTCCATATCGGAATATCAGAAATAGATTACAAAAAAAAAACCAGGCATCTAGCTAGGAGACGGAACAACTGGTGAATTCAGAAGATCAACCAATTGAATTCAAATTGGGATCTGCAGGCAGCACACATAATCAATATTGGAACACCATGTATAGATGTTGGTGATGTTGGTTCTGGTATCAGATGAAGATGAATCTGTGACATAATAATCTATTGCTTTGATAAGAAATTAGGAATAAAGGAGAAGAAAGAGCGGGGAGGTTCAAGGAATGATGGGACTGATAAACAAGCAATTACATTTATGTGGAGCTTTACACACATTATCGATGTTGGAACATCAGGTATAGTTGCATGGGATTAGGGAGCTTATAAGAACAGGCAATTAAATTTAATTTGATATCTGCACACATCAATATTGGAATATGAGTTATAGATTGAAGGGATGTATGCTCTGGTAAATGAATCTGTGACATGATTTACTACTGTTTGTTTATAAATGGAAGGATCTGAGAGAAGAGACAACTAGTCAATTCATGGAATATGAGGGCTGCAGAATGAACAACTAATTGAATTCAATTGGAGAATTACACACATGTATTGATGCAGGTGGGTCTGGTATCAGAGGTACATGAATCTGTGACATGATTTTGTCCTGTTTGTATATAAATGGAGGGATTCAGGAGAAGAATCAATTGATAGATTCAGAATAAGGGGATTGGTAAAACTACCAATTGAATTCAATTGGAGATCTATACACATCTTTGATGGAACATCAGGTATTGATTGAGGTGGATCTGGTACCAGAGGTAGATGAATCTCTTACATGATTTATACTGTTTACATATAAATTAAGGCATCCAGGAAAAGAATCAACTTTTAGATTCAGAATGAGGGGATGGATAGAACATCTGATTCAGGTGGGTCTAATATCAGAGGTTTGTATGAAAAATTAGGGATTCAGGAGAAGAAACAGCTAGTAGATTCAGGGAATAATGGGATGATAAAAACAATTAAATTCAGTGGAGGATCTGCACAAATTATTAATGTTGGAACATCGGATATAGATTCAGGGAATTATGAGACTGATAAGAACAAACATTTGAATTCAGTTGAAAATAACCCGCATTATCATATTGGAACATGGGGTATAGATTTAGGTGGTGATGAGTCTGATATGACAGATAGATGAATTAATAGCATGATGCTCTTTTAGGTTGTATACAAAAAAGATGCTGCTTAATGTTCTGAACTGATGACTTCAGTTATTCTAATCTTTCAAAAATGCAATATTTAGCTGGAGACATTTTCTCACCATGCTTACTCCTTGTATAAGTGTAGTAATTTCATGGGAGAACTTGCACTATGAAGATATGGTGTATAAGTGTTGTAATTTTATGGGAGAACTTGCACTATGAAGATATGGACTTACTCCTATCAAGATATTAAGCAATTATGAAATTGATTGATGCATGCCATTGACCCTCCTAATGAGTTACAACATTTAAATGTTCTCTTTATTGTTTACACTAATGAAAGATTAAAAGAAATTGAAATTTTCTAGTTGGTCAATTAATATTTTGGTAAAAATGTCCTTTTTTTTCTTGTTATATCCGACTGTAGGCGATTAATCAAGTTGCTTCAGCAGTTTGGATCATTTTACTTACTTGAAACTTAATCCCTTTTGAGAGAAACATACTCCAGTGATAATTGTACCACAAGCTCTGATCAGGAGTTGTTCTTAACAACTCCCTGCTCGATCAATGAGCTATTTCTAAGCAAGTTATAAATAGATATTTAGGTCATGGTTGGTAATAAACTTAAGTACCATGGCAGATTAATTTACTTTCAGCTTTGTCCTATGTTTTTATCCGAAATGAATAGCGGACGTTTATGTTGACGTAGAATTACAGATGTGTTTTTACAGAAAATATGATGACATGTATATAAGGCCCCTTCTTTCAGGAGTTACAAAGCGCCCAGAATATTGCAACACAGTCCAGATCAACATAATAATAAACAAAAGAAGAGAACAAAAGTTTATCATATAAATGTGTTTTGAGCAGTTTCTTATATTGTCCAAGTGATGATTTAAAGCCTAGTCTATCAAGCAAATAGTATAATGATGATTTGAATCCTACAATCTACCAAACAAATGGTATAGTGATGATTTAAAGCCTAGTCTACCAAACAAATGGTATAGTGATGATTTGAATCCTACAATCTACCAAACAAATGGTATAGTGATGATTTAAAGCCTAGTCTACCAAACAAATGGTATAGTGATGATTTGAATCCTACAATCTACCAAACAAATGGTATAGTGATGATTTGAATCCTACAATCTACCAAACAAATGATATAGTGATGATTTGAATCCTACAATCTACCAAACAAATGGTATAGTGATGATTTAAAGCCTAATCTACCAAACAAATGGTATAGTGATGATTTGAATCCTACAATCTACCAAACAAATGATATAGTGATGATTTGAATCCTACAATCTACCAAACAAATGGTATAGTGATGATTTGAATCCTACAATCTACCAAACAAATGGTATAGTGATGATTTGAATCCTACAATCTACCAAACAAAGATATAGTAATGATTTGAAACCTACAATCTACCAAACAAATGGTACAGTGATGATTTGAATCCTACAATCTACCAAACAAATGGTATAGTGATGATTTGAATTCTACAATCTACCAAACAAATGGTATAGTGATGATTTGAATCCTACAATCTACCAAACAAATGGTATAGTGATGATTTGAATCCTACAATCTACCAAACAAATGGTATAGTGATGATTTGAATCCTACAATCTACCAAACAAATGGTATAGTGATGATTTGAATCCTACAATCTACCAAACAAATGGTATAGTGATGATTTGAATTCTACAATCTACCAAACAAATGGTATAGTGATGATTTGAATCCTACAATCTACCAAACAAATGGTATAGTGATGATTTGAATCCTACAATCTACCAAACAAATGGTATAGTGATGATTTGAATCCTACAATCTACCAAACAAATGGTATAGTGATGATTTGAATTCTACAATCTACCAAACAAATGGTATAGTGATGATTTGAATCCTACAATCTACCAAACAAATGGTATAGTGATGATTTGAATCCTACAATCTACCAAACAAATGGTAGAGTGATGATTTGAATCCTACAATTGACCAAACAAAGATATAGTAATGATTTGAAACCTACAATCTACCAAACAAATGGTATAGTGGTGATTTGAAGCCTAGTCTACCAAACAAATGGTATAGTGGTGATTTGAAATATACAATTGACTAAACAAAGATATAGCGATGATTTAAAACTTACAATTCACCAAACATAGTGATGATTTAAAATCTACATCATACTAAACAACAATATAGTGATGATTTGAAACCTAGAATCTACCAAACAAATGATATAGTGGTTATTTGAAGCCTACAGTATACCAAGCAAATGGTATAATGGTGATCTGAAACCTACAATTGATTAAACAAAGATATAGCGATGATTTGAAATTTACAATTCACCAAACATATATATAGTGATAATTTAAAATCTACATCATACTAAACAAAATTATAGTGTTGATTTAAAATTTTAGAATCTACCAAACAAATGAGATCATGATGATTTTAAATATACAATCTACCAAACAAAGACATAGCGATGATTTAAAATTAACAATCTATCAAACAAAAATATAGTGTTGATTTGAAACCTAGAATCTACCAAACAAATGATATAGTGATGATTTTATATGTACAATCTACCAAACAAAGACATAGCGATGATTTGAAGTTAACAATCTATCAAACAAAAATATAGTGATGGTTTGAAATTTTAGAATGTACCAAGCAAATGATATAGTGGTAATTCTAAATTTACAATCTACCAAACAAAGATTCAGTGGTAATTTGAAATTTACATTATACTAAACAAAGGTATAGTGATTATTTGAAATATACATTATACTAAGCAAAAATATAGTAATTATTTGAAATCTCGGAGTATACTTATTACTAAACAAAGCTTAAGTGATGATTCGAAACCTACAATTAATCAAACCAAAGGATATAATTATTTGAAATATAAACTAAAATTTACTAAGCGAATGAACACGTAATGATCTTTCACCTACAAATGATTGAATGATTTGACATTATGCAGAGGTATAGCATTATATATCCTCATGCCCCTTATAAAGATGAACAAATGATAGCACAACCAATTTGTATTGTCCAATCTGATGAAATGGACAAGCAACCTACCCAAGAAGAACAAGCTTATAGTTGTCAAGCAATGACAGCTGAAAAGATGTAGTCAATCAGTAAAGAATGTGTGGTTACTTTCAATAATATACATGACAAACACTCCAACAAACTAAGTGCATTTAACTGTAAATAATTTAAAAAGTATGTCATCTTCTGCTTTTGAAGAAGAAGATTTTGTAAAAATCTTGGGGACTTTTTAAAAAGTGTATGTCTCTTGAACACAACAAAATATCAATTACATGAAGGACAAACATGAAGGCCAACATACTCATAATCCTCAAGTCCTGCAATGGAATTTGACAATATTGTTATGAAAATTTCAGACAACACAACCAAACTCAAAAGATGTTGCTCTTAAGAAAACGTTTCAATTAATTTTACCCTGGGAATTTTTCTGTGTCAACGGGATTCAAGAAGTGGGCAGCAAAAAAAAAAAAAAGAATTAACTTATTTCAGTCTTGACATTTAAAAGTATCCATTTCTTGCAAGGAGCATAGCTTTTTGTTTTTAATTTGATTGAAAGGTTCCCTCTAGAACTTATCTGAAGAAGGAAAAAGGTTTAATTTGGTTGTATCGGGTTTGTCAGAAATAGGTTAGATGTGATGTGGTATTTGTTAATGAGGGATAGATGTGGGGCTGGTTTATTACTTTTTTGAAGGAATGACCTTGCAAGTTGAGTTTTTTGTAGGAGATTCATTCTCCTTTTTGTAACTTAAAAAACTTGGCGATTGCTTATTTACTGCAATGGACAATGTAAAATGAAAACATAATGATGTGAATGACTGTAAGAGAATTGTCTGAAAGCTTTTATTAATTTATTGAATGAAATTTAAAAAAAAAGTACTTGATCAAGGAGAACTGAAGGGTAGCATTATTTCATGAGGAGAGCAACTGTTTCATTTGATATTCTTGTACATTGTTCTAAACTTTATATTTTTTTAGTGTTCATGTCACAGTAATTGTATGTTTATGTAGGGATAAAGCTTCATAGGGTTGTGAGGGGAAAAAATTATAAAGTTGATCAATTTTGGTGAAAAATATGTCTTCGAAACATATGAAGACCTTTTTTTCTTTTTTAGCCACGAATAGTGCGGGTCTGATTAGTGTCAAATCCTAAGTAAGAAAAATTTAACAAACAACCGGAAATATAGAGAAAAAGTGTTTTTGCCAACTTAGGCCTAATACACAAAGGTGAAGGAGAAATGACTTCACTCCCTGTGATGTAGCATCCATCCCTGTCACATCTTCCAAATACTTGTATTTTGTGCATTTCATGGCTGGTATTTGTGCTCAAATAACTTTGAATTTTGTACCTTAATCAAGGACTGAGGGGGAGGCACTTCCATATGTGAGGTCAGGGGCAGAGCCAGGATAAAATGTCAGGGGGTAAGCCAAACCAAACCAGGGATGATGTGATAATGTGTTTTATGAACAGTTTTCTCATGATTAATGCAACATATTGGGATCAGGACCTTTGAAGTGATTTCACCTCCCGTAGTGCATGTTTTCTTTCGATTGGGAAAATTGGGAAATTATTATAAAAAATTGAAGAAAATTTTGGTAAAATCTTTACAAATTTGAGTAAAATTTTGCAACACTTCCTGGTAATTGATCAAAATGTACTGAAAATCAAAGAAAAATTACCCCCAAAATGATGAAGGAATTTTTCCGAATGATGAAGAAAATGACACGAGAATCAAAGAAATGTCCCAAACACTGCAGGAAATTTCCCCATAATTGCAGAAAACTTAACAAAAATCAAAGAAAACTGAATTGGCGCAAAATAAAGAAATTTTCCGAAAATTGCACAAGAGTGAACTGACGAAGGAAATTTCCCAAAGATTGCAAGAGATTTCCCAAACATTGAATAAGATTTCCCGAAAATTTACATAAAACCATGACTAAGAATTATCTCATGGTAAAAACAGTATCATCAGAACAATCTCAAGGGGGCCACTGACTCCCCCTCTGCATCTGCTCATGTATAAGGTATATATATGTAGGTATGTTTGTATGTATGTATGTATGTATGTATGTATGTATGTATGTATGTATGTATGTATGTATGTGTGTATGTATATATATATATATATATATATATATACATATATATAAAATATATGTATATATATATATGTATATAAATATATATATATATAGAATATATATATATAGAATATATATATATATATATATATATATAAACATATATATACATATACATATACATATACATATATGCCGCTCGAGCAGATGCCTTTTTTTGCATCAATTTTTGTAGGGCAGGTGTCTTTGTTTCATTATTTTCGTAGTGTAGGTCCCAACAAATATTGTTTTACTCTAGTATTTTGTATTGCTGGTCCATTTTTGCAATATTTTCATTAAATACTCATAATGCAGGTATCAAAATTGACTTTTTTCATACTCCAGATATCAAAATTGTATAATTTTATACTGTTGGTACCAAGAAATCTGTCCCACGTACTGCAGGTATTGTTTTTGCTTGATGGGCTGCACACCCCTACCACTTATAGTATGAAGGACACATCAACCTCCATCATCTCAGCAGTCCGTACATCAAGTTTCTAGCTTATGTAGATCAAGAGCATAGATACCAGACCAGTTAATGTTTGACAGATCCGACTAATTCATGTGTCTGACATTCATTCATCACCGTCAAGTTACAAGATGTTTATCTACGGAACCATTGTTCCATCTAAGATATAGAAGTATCTAAAGAGGTTGAAACTGTTTAAATTTAGAAGATGAATTTTTGGCTGTCAGTATTTGATCTTGATTTTCAGATTAGTCGTTAACTTTTGAGTGGTTGAACTTATCATATTTTGGGGTTTCCTGGTGACTTAGAAATGTTGAGATTGTGTCAATAGTTGTACATGATTATGCTATCTTTAGACAGGTATAGAATTATTCGGTGTCTATGAATAAATGGTAAAACATAAGTCATAAATTTGTTTTGCTGATTAGAAAATGAGGAGTACTTCTTCAAGATCAGTTTGTTTGCATTACTGGGATTCTCGCAAGTTGTTATATATTATTGTGATATTTTACTATAAATTTTTATTCAATCTGACAAAAATTCAGAGCATACAAGATTTTGCTACATATAACTGATTTAATTTGTCATTTTAGAAAAGGTCAACATCAAAGGAAAAATTAAATGAATAGTTCAATGATCAAGCAACTTCACCTTTTATGAAAAAAGGACATTAAAAGAAACAAAATGGTGAAATAAGCATTTAAAAATCTTACTTCCTTAAGGAGATATTCAAGTTGTATCTCATTTGCATTTAGAAATGACTAAAATTATACTACTTTTTTCACATTAATTCCTATAATCCTCAAAATAATTTTGTACTTTATTGTATTTTTCACAAGATTTTGTGGCTTATTACCTTAGGATCTGTCTGAAACAGAATATAGATATTTTTCATATATTGTACTTACTTAAGCTAAGCCTCTAATTAGGCGTTTTTTAGATGGGCGTTCAACCCTGCTCCTATTTTCTTTCACCCTGCCTCTATTTTTCTTTCACCCTGCCTTTATTTTTCTCAGCACTGCCTCTATTTTTCTCAGCCCTGCCTCTATTTTTCTCAGCCCTGCCTCTATTTTTCTCAGCCCTGCCTCTATTTTTCTCAGCCCTGCCTCTATTTTTCTCAGCCCTGCCTCTATTTTTCTCAGCCCTTCCTCTATTTTTCTCAGCCCTGCCTCTATTTTACTCAGCCCTGCCTCTATTTTTCTCAGCCCTGCCTCTATTTTTCTCAGCCTTGCCTCTATTTTTCTCAGCCCTGCTTCTATTTTTCTCAGCCCTGCCTCTATTTTTCTCAGCCCTGCCTCTATTTTTCTCAGCCCTGCCTCTATTTTTCTCAGCCCTGCCTCTATTTTGCTCCACGCTGTCTCTATTTTTCTCCAACCTGCCCCTTTTCATAAGTCATATATGTTTTTTAAGAAAATTGTACTTTAATAATTGCTTTCCCTTTTTTTGATGCTCTATACGATCTCTTACAGAAATTTTATCCTGCAGCACGTTAGCGACAAGCTAACAATTTTTCAATTGCGCAAGCAAAATCTTTCTGCAAGCTTACAGATAGTTTATGCTAGCTTGTGCAAGGTAATGATAGTTTGCACACGCTATACTAGCTTGCACCAAGCTTGCCGCGATTTTGCAGCACGCTTTCACAAGCTGAAAATTTAGCTTGTCACAAGTATGTGCAAGCTAATATTTCTGTAAGGGATATTTCTCGATACAAAAGATGCTGATATGCTACTGATTTCATAGATTCCTCTCATATTTAATGTTTTATGTTTGGAATGCCCCCAAATTCGTGCTGCTTGGCCTTGCCCCTTTGTATATGAAATGCCCCAAATTCTTGCTGCTAGGCCCTTGCCTCTTTGTAAATGTCCCTTTATGTCCTATACCACCCTGTCACCTTCTGGTTCAAACTTGGGGTTTAGAAAGTAACAGAATTGTATATATCTGTTGAAGAGTTTGTGAATTAGTAGTGCAACCATGCAGAAGTTTAATTTGAGTAATTAAACAACTGAAATCTCATCATTAAACTTCTGTTCTATGTCATCTCATTTTATGCCTCTGTTTTATTGAAATCAATTTTGTGACAAAACATGAAAAAGTGGCATGTTACCAATGACAAGCACACAATGTAATGAGTTTCTTGTTGATGATAAAATGAATCACAATCACAGAAACATAGGGACTATCTCCCCAAAAAAGAGGGAAATTAATTTGCCATCAAAACATCAGAAAATAATTCTTTTTGCTGTTTGAAGCATACTCATCAATGATGATTTCCAGACTCACACAAATGGAACTATTACTATCTCATTTGTTGCTAAGCTTCAAATATTCATCACACTTTATGCCTTCAGGAAAGCACCCCCTCTCCATCTCCCAGTAGTATTCTCAATTACTAAATAAAGATTGAGGATTGACTTGTTTATGCAAAATTCCTGTTAAAGGGCAGATTTAATGTAATTATTATCAGTCTTGAAAGTGATGAAAAGTGCTTAAATGACTCAAAACCTAAATTCTGTGACAGTTTGGTATCTTGAAATCAACTGACAAGTGATGAAATTGCATTTAATATTATTTCTTGAGGTTTGGTATTGGGCTAGGTCAACCCCTTCCCTTTCCCACCCCAAATAGTTTATATCTTAGAACAGGACTCATTTTCTGATATTTGTTCAAATGTTTTTGTTTATTGTATTGTGGTTATGTTTTAAAATAACAGAGTCTGAAGTGATTATTCTAAATGTCTTATTCAGAATTGGCTTTCTCTGCCAACACATCATAACAGAGAATTAACATTTAGAAAGTGAACACACATACTCCCTTGATAATTCGTTACAGCCGACTGTGAATCTTCGGGAACAACTGGGCCTGAATGTGACAATAAGCCATGATTACCATTTTAATGAGTTTTGTAGATATTTCATGATTCCCACTCTATGTATCTCTAGGCAATTCAGTATTAGCGTAAGGTGTCAGTGCTAACTTAATTGCACTTTTTATCAACACATTTTAAGCTATAAGCAGTTTGTAAAAGTAGCTGTAGGGACTCAACGAAATGCTTGTCAGTGTCGGCAAGATGCAGGATTGATGACTCAGATGTTTTATATCATATGTGAGGGGTCTTGGCAAAGTAGGTAGTATTTTCATTCCTCTGTATTGTTATTTATATGTTAATGTGACTTCAAATCAGATTATACAGGCCTGTCCTAAACGACTGTTTGATGGAAATCTGTTGCCCTTACAATCGTTATGAAACTTGGACATTCTTTAAATAATGCCATTTTGTTTTTAAACAACATTTCATTGTATGCATACCATTAAAATATTTTAACTGCAGGAATTGATATATTTTTTGTTTATATTTGTTTGTTGTGTTTTGGCATTCATTATACCCAAGAAGAAGATTTATTTGTTTTTTAGGGGATAGGTGGGAGGGTACTTTTTAGCTTGAATGATGAGCTTTATTATGAAAGGTGGTGATTGTTTTTTAATATTGGTATTATGTTGGTGTTTACCTCACAACCTATGCTGAAATCTTGTTGTGAACTCGTCAAATTCTCAGATAGCAGCTTGAGACAGGAATTAGATGGACCGGGAGAGCAAGTGTATTCTTGCTTTGTTTCTTATATTGTTCAGAAATTCAGACAGGAAGTAACTTTCCTGCCATCTGGACTGCCATTTACCACCATCATGTGAGGCCCAATTACCACCATCATGTGAGGGCCATTTACCACCATCATGTGAGGGCCAAATACCACCATCATGTGAGGCCATTTACCACCATCATGTGAGGGCCATCCAACCATTGTCCACTTTGCCCACTGTCTGATTTAGGAGTAGGTGAAGCAGACTTATAACATACATCACTGTTAATAAGTGAAAGACTGATATACAGCGAAATTTGTTCCTTTTTTTTTAAAGAAATAAAAAAGAACATTTTTTTGTAGTGATCCGTATACTTTTAGAAATTAAAATATTAAGGACTCAAATTCAAAAACCTGTAAAATGGTCGACAAATTTCATTAAAAGATTAGTTCAGTGGCCATGTAAGTTAATCTTATAGGCAATAGGACTTAAAAGGAAATAAATTAGTTCCAAAACTGAAAAACTATACCTTGTTCCATTAAGAAAATATTCAATCTTGTATGTGTAGAAATGTCAGCTAAAGCTAAATCCATCTGAGCCATTAGGCTTATAGAGCCAGTGCTTATGCCCGGTTTCTATGACGCAAGCGGATGAGATTACATGATTCTCCCTGGACGGGACGCCTTCCATCACAGATTAACTTTCGAGCAGCACTGGTACTCATTTTACAGCTAAGTGGACTGAAGCAAGTAGAGGAAAGTATCTTGTGCTCAAGGACACAATGCAGCGCTCAAGCGATGGGAATCGAAACCGGTACCTTTGGAATATGAGCAAGACTCCTGAACCACCGAGCCACTGCAAATGCAGCAGTGTAGAAATGACTAGTGTGGAAAGTGTTTACCGTAGAAGGTTAATTCGCTCTCATCATAATTTTGTAATGGTTCCTAATGTATTTTAAAGAAAATGAATTTGACATTTTGATTAATTGAGTTTTTCCTTCAACCTTTCTTCAGGTGGTTAATTATAATTCTTGGCTTTCCAGTCATATACAATGGTTTTTAAATAACAAAATCTCAGGAAAAAGTAATAGAATACATAAAGCCTTTGAAGAATTTAAGGATGTGACATTACAACTAATTATAACTCACATATTACCAAGTTTCTTGCCAAGGTCAAAACATTGAATTAAGGGAAATGGGGGAAGGTGCTCCATACATGTCCTAAATACTTGTAACCATGATTGTAGCTACAATTGTGATAAATAATGATGATATAATAATAATAATAAGTTTTTAGCACTTCTTAGCTTTTTTTCTGCATGCAATGCGTACTCACAAGTGCTTTACAATGGAATTTTTGAGGCTCAAAGCATGCAGCAGCCAAAAAGTATGTGGTGCACATCAAGCCTGTACTATGTATCAGCGATGGCAAAATTTGCGGTTACAAGCGGAAACATTGCACTGGTAAATTAAGTTTCCATGAAAACAATGCGGCTAATAGGAAAATCTTCAATTTTCAGGAAAATTCCTTTAATTTTCAGGAATTCTCCTTCAATTTTCAGGAAATCTCCTTCAATTTTTGAGAAATCACATTCATTATGAGAATTTTTCATAAATTTTTGAAAATGTTGGCAAATTTGTAATAGTTTTATCAAATATTGGTTCATTTTTACCATTGTTTTTTCAATTCTATGTTGATATTTTCCCACTTTTACCTCCTAACCAGGCACAAAACGTAACAAGGCAGGTAAAATCCTCTCTTTTGAACCTTTTTTCCAAATTGTACTTAAGTTGTAAATCATGCAAAGTGATGCCAGTGAAATTTTGTCAACATGATACATTACATCATTTGCCCGAAGCTCTGCTTTGTAAACTGAACCGTGACTGGGCATCCTCCTCTCTAATATTCTTGTGAATGTGACGGATCACCAGGGATTTGTTTTAATCTTGATTAATACACAAATATAACTCACTTTCCTGGATACTGTTGCTTTGGTAACATCAACAAACACCCAATTACGTCTACATTTACCATGTAGCGCATGCATTTTTAAAATGAATAGGATTATGTAATACATTTTTGAACAGAATCGCTAGCTTCTTTGAAGTTTTTAATCCGATTTTGATAACATTATTTTAACTTTCAAATTTTATGATGTTAGTTTATGATGATGCATATATAAATATGTTATGAGATGATCAAGCACATACTGATTGATGCATTATTTCTATTTTATTTATCTGTTTATTTTATTCCGTGATGATATCTCAGTCTACACCTGACTAGAATTAAATGATGCCTGAAAGCAGCAAATGCAGAGCAATTAATCTGAGATAAATGTGAGAATATGTGAAGGAAAAAGACAGACAAAGACAGAGCATACATTTATTCAAGTCTATTAAAATTCATGAAAGGATGGTAGTAATTTTCTTCAGTTTTTATGATTATTTGATGAATTGTGTTCAACTGTTCTTTTTAACAATTAAAACATGCTGCTAAATATTCTTGCAGCTATGTATTATAGAGTGAAGGGGTAAATTGCTCTGTTTGAATATTTTGATCTCTTTGTTATTGTTGCAAAAATGGACATGTTAAGAGTAACAATTAATATCAATAGAACCAAGCCCAAACACTGAAGAAAAATAAGCAGAAAAGTGTGTGAAATATCAGGAAAGGTAAAAGAAAACCTTAAAAAGAGGGTTCAAAATTAACACTGTTCAGTTATTCCAAAAATAGTAAAATCTCAAATGAAATACCAAATCATTCTTTTTAGTATTCCGCTGGGATAGTAAAAACAAAATCATTGTGATACGCACTGCAATGTGTGCTGCCCAGTCTAACAGCGAAACTAACATTAATGTAACGTTAGGCTTTGTTCCACTCAATCAAGACCTGTTTTACAAGCTGTAAAATTGACCACAAAATTCATGGTCAAAATACTTAAATTGTGGCGATCAGTTGATTTACATGTAAATATTACCTGATGAGTCAAATCAATTTTGCAAGAAAGAAAAAGTATTGCAAAAAAACGAACAAAAAAGGTTTCAACAGATTTGAAACTCTGCATGCTTCGCAAATATCTTTCTTGCAAAATATTAATTTTGCAAGAAGAAAAAAGTATTGCAAAATAAACCAAAAAGGTTTCAACAGAGCTGAAATTCTGCATGCTTTGCAAACATTGCAGCCATTTTACCAAAGGACTGTTTTGAAAGTATTTCCAGGGTCGTGGCATAGTTTTAAAATTTTATGGCGAGGTATCACAGTATGCATGATTTTCACTGAAAGCCTTAGAAAGTACAACAAAAAAGTTACACGATGTTAAGATTAAATGACATTGGAGGGAACTTTTCTGTTCTTTCTAAAACCAAATTTCCATGCACATTTTCCATAAGTGATAATTCATACTGCAAAAATAAACTTTTCACTTTTTGGAAAGCAAAATTCCAGCGTCTATTTAGGCAATGGAGTCAATGCTTTTGCCATACTGGTTGCACGATTTTTTTGCTTAGCATTGTAAATTGGAGCATTTTTGGTGTACTTCCAAAATTACGGTATTAACCCGTGTAAACGCTAAATGCTTGCATTTATTGTTTTTCCGAAAAAATTAAATAGGAATTGTGTAATATGAGATGGAATAGTAGATTTAAAATGCTACATAGCTAGGTCCCAACGAGGGCAAGTGGGGCCCTGTGGCCCCTATGGTATGCAGGTATAATGGTATATTTTTCTTACAGGCCCCCTTTATAGGGCCTGGGCCGGGCCTAGCAGAAGTGGGAAGCTGCCCCTCCTGCCCCTCTTTAGTTACGCCACTGACTACTCCATTGGAATAGTGGCAAAAAAATTAAATTTCGACCCGTGTAAAAATCAAGCCTGGTATGATGATTGTTAAATTTGAATTTGAATTTAATTTATAAAACTACATTTCTTGTGTTTCAATCACTAAAATGACAATCAAAAATTATTATTCAATAACATAAATAAAAATTGATAATATAAATGAAAATATGAAGTAATATGAAAGTGATGAAAAAATCAAAATCAAAATCAGTTTTATATTGTTCAGAAATTTTGAGGAAAAATTTAAAAGTTTTTGAGGAAATTTGCTAGCTCAAAATAGATGACTGGTATAACTGAACTCGATTGTTTTCATCATGATTACGAAAACAATCCAACATAATGAATTTCTATTGTGCAAATTTTGCAACGTTTTGCTCATTTCTGGCCACTGGGGGGCACTGCTCCTTCTTTAGGTAGGCCACTGCTCCCCTCTTTGGGTAGGCCACTGCTCCCCCTTTAGGTAAGCCACTGCTCCCCCTTTGGGTAGGCCACTGCCTCCCCCTTTGGGTAGGCCACTGCCTCCCCTTTAGGTAGGCCACTGCTCTTCCTTTAGGTAGGCCACTGCCTCCCCCTTTGGGTAGGCCACTGCCTCCCCTTTAGGTAGGCCACTGCTCCCCCTTTAGGTAGGCCACTGCTCCCCCTTTTGGTAGGCCACTGCCTCCCCTTTAGGTAGGCCACTGCTCCCCCTTTTGGTAGGCCACTGCTCACCCTTTAGGTAGGCCACTGCCTCCCTCTTTGGGTAGGCCACTGCTCCCCCTTTAGGTAGGCCACTGCATCCCCTTTGGATAGGCCACTGCTCCCCCTTTAGGTAGGCCACTGCCCCCTTTCAGGTAGGCCACTGCTCCCCCTTTGGTTGGCCACTGCATGCCTCCCCTTTGGGTAGGCCACTTCCTCCCCCTTTGGATAGACCACTGCTCCCCCTTTAGGTAGGCCACTGCCCCCTTTCAGGTAGGCCACTGCTCCCCCTTTTGGTTGGCCACTGCCTTCCCTTTGGGTAGGCCACTTCCTCCCCTTTGGATAGACCACTGCTCCCCTTTAGGTAGGCCACTGCCCCCACCCCCTTTAGGTAGGCCACTGCTCCCCTTTGGTAGGCCACTGCTTCCCTTTAGGTAGGCCATTGCCCCCTTTAGGTAGGCCACTGCCCCCTTTGGGCAGGCCACTGCCTCCCCTTTGGTAGGCCACTGCCTCCCTTTAGGTAGGCCACTGCTCTTCCTTTAGGTAGGCCACTGCCTCCCTTTGCAGGCCACTGCCTCCCTTTAGGTAGGCCACTGCTCCCCCTTTAGGTAGGCCACTGCTCCCCCTTTTGGTAGGCCACTGCCTCCTCCTTTAGGTAGGCCACTGCTCCCCTTTGGTAGGCCACTGCTCACCCTTTAGGTAGGCCACTGCCTCCCTCTTTGGGTAGGCCACTGCTCCCCCTTTAGGTAGGCCACTGCATCCCCTTTGGATAGGCCACTGCTCCCCTTTAGGTAGGCCACTGCCCCCCTTTCAGGTAGGCCACTGCTCCCCCTTTTGGTTGGCCACTGCATGCCTCCCCCTTTGGGTAGGCCACTTCCTCCCCTTTGGATAGACCACTGCTCCCCCTTTAGGTAGGCCACTGCCCCCTTTCAGGTAGGCCACTGCTCCCCCTTTTGGTTGGCCACTGCCTTCCTTTGGGCAGGCCACTTCCTCCCCTTTGGATAGACCACTGCTCCCCCTTTAGGTAGGCCACTGCCCCCACCCCCTTTAGGTAGGCCACTGCTCCCCTTTTGGTAGGCCACTGCTTCCCCTTTAGGTAGGCCATTGCCCCCTTTAGGTAGGCCACTGCTCCCCCTTTTGGTAGGCCACTGCTCCCCCTTTAGGTAGGCCACTGCTCCCCCCTTTTGGTAGGCCACTGCTCCCCTTTAGGTAGGCCACTGCTCCCCCTTTTGGTAGGCCACTGCTTCCCCTTTAGGTAGGCCACTGCTCCCCCTTTTGGTAGGCCACTGTTCACCCTTTAGGTAGGCCACTACCTCCCTCTTGGATAGACCACTGCTCCCCCTTTAGGTAGGCCACTGCCCCCACCCCTTTAGGTAGGCCACTGCTCCCCTTTTGGTAGGCCACTGCTTCCTTTAGGTAGGCCATTGCCCCCTTTAGGTAGGCCACTGCTCCCCCTTTTGGTAGGCCACTGCTCCCCTTTGGTAGGCCACTGCTCCCCTTTTGGTAGGCCACTGCTCCCCCTTTAGGTAGGCCACTGCTCCCCCTTTGGTAGGCCACTGCTTCCCCTTTAGGTAGGCCACTGCTCCCCTTTGGTAGGCCACTGTTCACCCTTTAGGTAGGCCACTACCTCCTCTCTTTGGATAGACCACTGCTCCCCTTTAGGTAGGCCACTGCCCCCACCCCTTTAGGTAGGCCACTGCTCCCCTTTGGTAGGCCACTGCTTCCCCTTTAGGTAGGCCATTGCCCCCTTTAGGTAGGCCACTGCTCCCCTTTGGTAGGCCACTGCTCCCCTTTAGGTAGGCCACTGCTCCCCCTTTTGGTAGGCCACTGCTCCCCCTTTAGGTAGGCCACTGCTCCCCCTTTTGGTAGGCCACTGCTTCCCCTTTAGGTAGGCCACTGCTCCCCCTTTTGGTAGGCCACTGTTCACCCTTTAGGTAGGCCACTGCCTCCCTCTTTGGGTAGGCCACTGCTCCCCCTTTAGGTAGGCCACTGCCTCCCCTTTGTGTAAGCCACTGCTCCTTTATTATGCTAAGATACACAAAATCAACATACAAAAGATACATAAATTTGGGGAAAAAAGGCTGGGGAAAATTCCCCCTTGCCTATGGGTACTGATGTGACATATTTCTATATAAAGAGAACTTGGGAAATCCTTATGATAATATCTACCTACTGTGGTGTAGCGGTTATCATACCTGTCTACTGACCACAAGGCCCTGGGTTCAAGCCTGGGTTGGGTAAACATGCCAGTGTACCGCAACTGGTTATCTAAGGCCGTGGACATTGACTTGGTTGTCGATGTTATGTCTGTCCGTACGTCGTACCTGTGTTCTCGTATGGGTTGTATTAAATGTTTCGTGAAAGCATTGTTACTATCATAACTGAATATGCAGGCGACGACTCCATCATTGTAATTGTGTGTTTACTCGGAGGCGGCGGCCTATGATGATTTTCATTTTTTTTAAACAACTTGCCATTTTTTGCTTCATTTTCGTAACTTAACACTTACAAGAATGATGGAATTGAAATAAACAGAGAGCTTAAAGGAGCACTAGACTGAAAAGTGGATTTAAGAATTACACATATATATCATCCACAACAGATTGATAACGTCATGCTTTCATAGCCCACAGATGATGTGGGTGCATGTCACTTGATTATTCATATTAACCAGAAAATTCATATACCTTTGCATGCTAAATAAGCATTTGATTTTTTGGGGACCCACTAAAATATGCATCACTTTTTAGTCTAGTGCTCCTTTAACCAAGGGATTTACAGAAAGAGATGGAGATCTATTGAACTAGTGCATCACACTAGTTTGCATATTTTATTGAATAACATTAGGCAAACATTTGTAAATTGGTCATTTGCTGTGTTTTTTGTTTTTTCTTCTTTTTCTGTGTTTTTTCTTAATTAGTTCTCATTCTGTAGGCCTTTATTTGTAATTTTGATCCTAGAATTATCTTGATTTTAAGGGGAGCATAATACTTATTATGTCTAAAGGTTTCAGCGATGTTCTGATTTTCCACATGTTGGAAATTCACGCATCACTGCTCCCACACTACATACTTACAGTGTACAATTATACATACACTGTACATATGTACGTACAGAGTTTATTTGGGGAATAGTTTAAGTGTGACATTATGCACAATGTACAGCATGTACATTATTCAAAAAATATTGAGTGAGGGCGCTGGGAGTAGCAATGTCGTAGATGTCAGGACACAATATTGGCATGTCTAAAGCAATTTCTTCCTTAACTCATATTTTCTTCTACATTCAAATCGTAATGTTGCATGTTCTAATAAAATAGATAAAGGATATCAAATCTTTTAATTTGAAGTATTATTTCTGTATGAAGTCTTATAAAAGGTGAATTCAGCGGCACTCATTGTATGTTTTTAGTTTGTCCACATTTGTCAAGAACAGACTGACTCCACCTCTCCCTCCTATCTTGAAGCCTTCATCCAATATTTCTACCTCTTTAAATGTCCACCCTGTTCCAATTAACTAACTGCAGATTGAAGTTTGAAATAATAATCACGAGGCAGTTGATGTCTGGTAAAGCCTCTTCCCATTATTTAACAGCTATGATCTTCATATCCCTACTAAATGGCTTATCTTTAACATCTCCTCTTGAAATTTACCATAAACGGGCCTCTGTAAATGGCACAGAACATGCAACACTCTTGCGCTCAATTATGAATGTTGTTGATGCCTCAACAAGGTAAAACAGCGATGCTGATACGCATCAGTGATGTGTGAAAATATTATGACTAGTATGAAAAGTGATCAAATGATTGGAAGTAAGGTGTACATGCAGGGATGAAGATCGTCTAGGAGGAGGATGTTGACTGCAAAAAAAGGATGGAGAGACAAGACACCTGTCTAAGTGGAGATGTGCACAGTCAAGAGAATTTAAGCAATTTTATACTTCTGCTGAAAATGAGAAACCTCATAAAGATATCAAAATACTAACAAAAATTCAATCTAGGTATTGATCTAACTCCCATGTAAAATTTCAATGGCGGCCCTGATAATCATTTGTAATTTTCATATTTTTAGTATATTTTTAATCACGCGGAGATTTAATTCATATGTTCTTTATATGATAGCCTAGATCATGCAGTCCACAATTATGATATTCTTAAATTATACACAACTAAAACTTTGCAGTTTTTGTAACACATTTTCTGTAATGGACCCCCAGACTATATTATGGAAAAATGTCCAGTCATATGGTCATATACTTGCATTACGTCTGATCAATGACAACTCGCCTCACTGGCCTGATTCTAACACATTATAAGCGGGCTTTATTGGATGTTGGCACTATTGACTATTGCCTATTGGCCTATACCTGAAAGCGGATATATTCATTTTTTAACATTTTGGAAAGTTAGGTTGCTCACTTGCATCATAAAACATGGGCAAAATCATAATTGTATTAAGACCTCCAACTGTTCTTTATAGATTAAAAGCCGTTTCATTCTGTTAATTTTGCAGTAACATTTGTTTTCAAATAGTCTACACTTAATAGCAGACTTTTCCATAATATTATGAGTCCAAATAGATTGTTTTATCAAGCCCCTAGCGTTTTACATTAGGTTTTTTCCCCTCCAAGAGAAGGCTATAGATTCGTCACATTGAAATTTCAAGTGCTTATTACAGTATGTATTTAGATTTCAAAAGAGCACTTTTTTGAAAAAGGGCATTCTTCAGAGAAAAGTTTGAAAATGTAAAATAATCTATTTGTAATATATTAACACTTTGTGCGATATACTTTTTAATACATGAACTAAGACACCGAGAGATAGATGGGGAGGGGGCGGAATATAAAACAGGTTCATTTTAAATGCTTGACCAAATTTACACGTGTTCATAGTAATTTATTGGAAGCTTATCGACCCTTTTTTTTTAGACTACACATATTTTTTAAAGAGTGACCATAGACCTATAGTTGTATATCCATGCACAGAAACGTGAACAATAAAACATTATATTTCCACATTTTGTGTTTCCATGATTTTATTTGTTGTATAATGTATATCTCTTTGAAATGAATTTTAACTTGTATAATATACTTTCTTCCTATGCATTGTAACATACTTTTTTGCCCTTCAAATGTCAATTTTGCAAGAGCTTCCGTGGGGCTTTCTGGACCTTACCGGGGCTTCACCTCTGGACCCCAACCACGGGCCTTTAAGCGGGCCCTTGGATCCCACTCCGAAAAGTGAGCATGTCACCTTAACAGACAGTTATTTTGAATCAATTTATGCCTGTTCAGTGGGCCCCCCCGCAATATTTTGCGGACCCTGTGGTCCGCCGTGCCCCTCTAAGATTTTTTTTTTATATAGATTTAATTTTTTTTAACCCAATAATTTTAATTACCCTCATATAAAATGAAATACCTTATATGGATACAGAACACAGAATGATAGCATAGTAAGCAATTGTCCTGTTTGGCTCATGACTGGTCCTTATCAATATCAGTCAGAATAGTTTCATTCTGAGGTATGATTCTAGCTAAAATCTTAGAGCTTCTTTACCATGGGATTGAGCCTTAAGGAGGCCCCTGGACTCCACACCGAAAAGACACAGCGCTTCGCGTGCACATTAATGTGCCCCTCAACAAGTCTAGCACCCTGTCCCTTTTTAAGTCAAGCTAGAGCTAGAGGTCTGCATGTCGGGCACTGATCAAATGAGCATGATTTGGGGGTTGTACTGTATGTGCATACTATTTAGCTTATTTGCATAACATTTAAAATTATTTGTATCTATGATATGTCTTAAATTAAAGCGGGAGTGGGATTTTGTTTTCACAAATGATTATAAATGTGAAGAGCATTGTCTATGGTAAGGTGCGTGTAATGTGCGTATTAATTAAGTTATTCGCATAACAGACTCGTACAAATATATTAACCTGAGATAATAACTTGGTATAGTGGTAGATGGCATTGGTACTGTTCAGTTGAGCATGATTGGTGGGGCTATGTGTGCATACTAATTAACTTAATTGCATAGCAATGAAAATATTTGTATCTGTGTTATCTCTCAAATTATAGTGGGTGTGGTGATTTTGCTTAAACAAATGATCATACAGTATATGTGAAGAGCATTACTCACACTTATTGGTGAGGTATAGTGTGCATATTAATTAGGTTATTTGCATAAAAGTAGACTTTGCTGCAAAATGTTTGACCTGAGATGAAAAAGACTTACTAACTTTACATTTCTAGTTTTATTAAGATATTGACATGATATGAATAGGAACCAATTTTTTTGCCTATAGCCATAAATAAAGAAGCAAATAAAAGTGTCCTCACTTCTGAAGAATTTTAGATTAAGGGTTTAGGAAATATTAAGATTAAGTGGAATGTGGGGTAGACAATATCATGATGATAAAGTAGCTGAAGGAATTAGGATGAAAGTGGGATTTCATGTGGGACAGGGTGGAATTGTATGTAGAGCAGGGTGGGATGGGATGTGGGTCAGGATGCATTGGCATGTTGGACAGGAGGGTGGATTGGCATGTGGAACAGGGTGGGTCAACATGTGGGATAGGGTGGAATGGCATGTGGTGGGATGACATCTGGATTTCAGTTGTGATAGCATGTGGATCATACTAGTGGTGGAATGATACTCAGTATATATCTGGTTTGCAGGTGTGATTACATGGAGTATAGGCATGGGGTGACATTTGGGACAGGTTGGAATGTGGGACAGTCTGGAATATCAATTGTTAACGGTGAGAGAATTTGTATCGTTTCCGTGTAGTTTGTCATATGTTATATAGCAATATTGTTTTGCATAATTTTACTTTAATGTTATTGTACATTTTTTCATGTTGCTTGACTTTGCTTGACACACATATTTTCTTAGATTGGAAGCTGTATTACAATCCAAGATGTAGTTATGGGAATGTGTAGTTGGGGGTACAGGCTGGAAAGGCTTAATGACATTCTTTTATTGACACTGGCAAGTTAGGGCCTCTCCTTTCTTTGTTGTTCAATTTATAGAACTAAAAGACTAAAGACTGCTAGCTTTTACATGTTTTCTGAGTCACTGGGTGAGGTAACTTCGAGCTCTTTGTTTTTTTGTCTTAAAATATATCTGGAAAAACTCAAAGATGTTTTGAAGCTTGTATGTAGTAAAATGTTGTGAAAATTAACAAAGCAAATTAAAAGTAAGTGCATCTTTCAAAGCTCAAGTAATTTGAAATCATCTGCCCTTACTACCCTATATACTTCCCTTAATAAGTCTATTTTCTATTCTTGCTTTGAATAGTCAAGCAATCTCCTTCCAACACTTCTTGGTTTTGATGGTGATGTTATGCATATTAATGATGGGGCTTAATGTAAACTATCTGGAAATGTTCATATTTTAATAATCGCATGTCTCAGTTTTGTTTCATATTTGGTACAATTATGTTAGCTGGTGTGTACATGTTCATTGTGTAAAATTGTTGAATTTTGTTAATATGCATAGTGGACGGGGCTTAATATGATTTTGCTGAAAAGAGCTTACAAACACAGTATCTCAAGAATGGTAAACTGGATTCATGTGATATCCATGGTCGGTAGATGTGCCCTATTGTTTTTGGTGGGGATGTCATTCAAGGCGTGGCTTCAAGTAAACATTTTGAAAAAGTGTTAAGTGAGCAACTGTATGTCTGTTTTGCATCATGCTGGTCATGATGATATTGCTGCTTATTGTACACATGCTTATGTTATTAACAGACGTAAGTAATACGCATGGTGGGCATGGCTTAATCATATATGAAACTGCTAAATGATATATGAATAGTATCTATGTGGTACACAGATGGCCATGGTCTATACATATGTTCTAATGTTGTGGTAGTGATGTCATGAATATTAATGAGGAGGTAGGGCTTACTGAAAAATTCTTGAAATAGGATAAATGAGCAACTGTTTTTGCACCATACATGCTATGATAATGCTGTTTAGTTAATTGTGCAAATACTAATGTTGTCAACCTTTTTATTGATCTGCATGGTGGGTGTGGCTTATGAATGAATATTATGGAAGAAATATTTCATAATATGCAATGACATGACAGTTGATACAAAATTTACAAATCAATCAACATATGGAAAAAGCATTTGAACCACAAAACCTTTGGTTCTGGTTACCTCCACCAACGAAGTTAGACGGGGGTTATGTTTTCGCCTCTGTTTGTTTGTCTGTCATCAAGATATCTCAAAAACTGATGATTGGATTTTGATTAAATTTGGTGTGTGGTTTTGTTACTGCTTATGGAAGAAGTGATTACAAATTGAGACATTGAAACGGGAAGGGTGAAAATGGGGGGTGGGGACATGTTTTTGCCGCTGTTTGTTTGTTTGTCATCAAGATATCTCAAGAACTAATTATTTGATTTGGAAAAAAGAGTGTGTCAAACCTTGTCTGTGTTCCTGCAGGAACACATGTGGCAGACAAAAGACTTCACGTGTGGCAAACAAAAGTGACACACATGACAATGCATGAAATTGGAACTAATCCCCTGCGTGTCTAACAGGTAATCACACATGTGTTCACGTGTGGCTGACATGCATGTAAATGTGTGAAAATAAGTGTTTTAACAAGACATGAAAAAGTGGGGTAAAACAAGTTCCAACCTGTGACAAGAAGTGTGGCAAAGCGTGGCAAATTTTCATGTCTTTTTTAACCAGCTTTACAGCTAAGCCATTGCATTATGCAAGGAGGCCCTCCTTTGGAAGTGTGTGAAAGTTAATATATGTTCTATGGATATGTAGACATACAGACACAGTCATTGCCACATCATAAGTATTATGCAAGGTTTTGTCAAAAAATTTGGTTTTCTTTCAAGTTGTAAAAGCAAAATGTGTTTAAATTAGAAGGTTACAATTTAAGTGTCACTTTCTTTGTTCAAATGTTTTATGACTCGAGTTGTGTAACACACAATTTTGTTGTGTTCATTCAATAATATTAAACTTGCGAAACTGTTACGAAAAAGTTTTGCCTCTGGAAGAACATGATAAAATGCAAGGACATGATGTTTTATACATGTAACCCCTAAATCTACTTCTTAAAAACAAATATAATGCAGGAAAATTAGAATGTCTTGTTGAAACCTGGCAATACATGTTTTTTTGTAAGAGGACTGCCTGGGAAAATTTCAAGAGGGGCAAATAAATTTTATTATGTTAATTGGTTTTATTGGTCATGATAAAACTACTTTATCACAGCATACTTGTGATTTTCGCTTAAGACTACTTTCATGACTCTATGTCATGAAACTTCCTTTGGTTGTACATAGATGATTTTAAAATATTCTTGAAATTTAAGTATCAAAAACAAAATTTTTGCATAACTTTCAAAACACTTCTTGAGACAATTAAATTTAGCTTCCCCCAAGCCTTCACACTTGCTTTTCGACATGACAATTTACCTTACATTGTTACGATGGATCAATACAACATTTTTGAGGATGGGTATAATACTTTAGTTGGCAGAATCAAAGAAAGTGTGTTACTTTGTTAAGGTGGTAACAACTTGAATACTGCAGGAAAGATATGATATCCTCTAAATGATTACCAGCAATATGATTATGCGGTGGGGAAGAGAAGGATCATTTTATGTATGACAAAATTATTACAATTAATCATTAATCAGTTTTTTTTAATTTAAATTTATATTCATCACAGGATGATTCTAAGTGTTTTATCTTTAGGCTATCTTTAAGCATACATTTTTGACTAGAACTAGAATAGAACGTACAAAAAATGAATGGTGTAAATGCAAAAGCAGTTTAATACCAAATTATTTATCAAATTTCTTGTCTCAAATTACTCTTCAGTAGATGCAAATATCTGCTCCTGTAAGACAAAATCGTACACCAAATTTGAAAGCTTGACTTTCGTCAAATAATTTGGCTAAGTCACGGCCTGATTCACTGGGTAACTCTATTGTGTTTTAACGAGATTAGTGTAATCCTGCTTTCTTTAAACAAAAACACACTTTACACCTCTTTACTGTCAGAGACCACAACAATCCAGCAGGTAGTGCATTATAAGGCAAAGAAAGCCAAGCAGGCAGTCACAACAAAGGCTTCTGTGGAGATCACTTTAGTGAAACCAAGTGAACCTATACTACAGTTCGGGTGAACCCCTGAAAAGAGTCTTTCATGCTAATCCCCGCTTCCACGGTTTGACCATTGCGCAGTTCAGCAACCAGTCGACAGTTCAAACATACGAATCGCACACACATCTCAGCTGTTTACTAACTTCAATTCGGTCTTTTTCAAGTATGCATTATGCGATCACCTACTGACTGACCGATCGTAAAGGAATACACAGTGCAATTTGAGATTAACTAAACTAACTGCTTAAGTTTTATTCATGATTTGATTAGGCCCTAACGTCTGAACGTTACCGCCAGTACAGACAATGGGTGAAAAATAATAACACGAATGACAATATATATTACACACAAGCCTGCAATGCAAACAGTCCAACGTACACTCTAACGCACATGATGGCTGTAACTTAGCATTAGTTACGGTTAATAAGCCTACGTTAGAATACGTTCACTGTTCAGACAGAACATCACATACGAAAGTCACAAAGGAACTGATACTTTACTGCATTAAAATGATTTAATTGAACGCGTTCTCCAAGAGGCTACGTAAATAACAACACAACTTACGCGAAGAACAAATTTAATGTAAGAATGCATATAGAATAACCCTTTTAATTTGTAATGTTTGAACACTGACAATCGCAGTCAAAGAAGAAAAGTCAATGCTTAGTCAACACAACGCAGATGTTAGCACAGTACAGATTATTCGCAACAAACCTAAGCATTTCAGACATAGGTCATGCCATATATTGGCTCTTTTTTCAAATTCGGACTGGTGAACATATCAAAAGGTACTGGATAAAAGGTAGCTAACATGTTTCCCCATAACTCCATGTACCTCTCACACTTCAGCAAACGCCGTCGTAGTTCACAAAATGAATTTACTTGGTCACTCTGTACAAAGTGTATGGGCGAAGGAAATTGCATGATGGGTAATGGCTGCCCCCATGGCCTAAAAAAACCCTCCTTCGAAGGGTTTTATCGAGGACTAAAAGGAGGGGTTCACCCGAACTGTACTATAGGTGCATGTAGCTTGCACAAAGTACAGTGTTTATCTTAATTGACTATCAAAGTTAAAATAAATTTACTGTGTGCTTGGCACAAATATCTGTTTTAAGTTCATATCTATTTCCGAAGAGGACTTGTGTAATACCAAATTGTGAAAGCTTGACTTTTCTCGAATTATGCATATTATGTCTTTTAAAAAATACATATATAATGTTTTGAATGAAAATACTTATAATACTTCATAAACTTTAAAGCAAAAACCTGTGCCAACACATGGAAATACGTGTAAAACCCTGAAAACCTGTGTCAGAACAATGAAAGAGTTATATAAAAAAAAGTGTGTCAATGCGTGTCTTAATCCTTTTTAAAGTTAAATAAATTCACAGTGGGGTTGGCACAAATATCTGTTTTAAGTTCATATCTATTTCCTAGAAAGAATTGTGTAATACTAAATTTTGAAAGCTCGACTTTCCTCATATTATGTCTTTTATAAAATACCTATATTATATTTTTAAATGAAAATACCTATAATACTTCATAAACTTTTAAGCCCAAAGCCTGTGCTAATACATGGAAATACAGGTAAAACCCTGAAAACATGTGTCAGAACAATGAAAGAGTTCTGTGAAAAAGTGTGTCAATGCATGTCTTAATCCTATCAAAGTTAAATAAATTCACAGAATCAAGTGGTTGGCACAAATATCTTTTTAGGTTCACATCTCTTTCTTAGGAAGATTTAAGTGATACCAAATTTTGAGGCTTGACTTTCCTCATATTATATCTTTTACAAAATACATATATTATGTTTTTGAATGAAAATACCTATAATACTTTATAAACTTTTAAGCCCAAAACATGTGCCAACACATGGAAATACGTGTAAACCCTGAAAACCTGTGTCAGAACAATGAAAAAGTTATGTGAAAAAGTGTGTCAATGCGTGTCTTAATCCAATCAAACCTAAATAAATGCACTGTGTGGTTGGCACAAATATCTGTTTTTAAGTCCATATCTATTTCCTAGGAAGAATTGTGTAATACTAAATTTTGAAAGCTCGACTTTCCTCATATTATGTCATTTATAAAATACATATATTATATTTTTAAATGAAAATACCTATAATACTTCATAAACTTTTAAGCCCAAAGCCTGTGCTAATACATGGAAATACAGGTAAAACCCTGAAAACATGTGTCAGAACAATGAAAGAGTTCTGTGAAAAAGTGTGTCAATGCATGTCTTAATCCTATCAAAGTTAAATAAATTCACAGAATCAAGTGGTTGGCACAAATATCTGTTTTAGGTTCATATCTCTTTCTTAGGAAGATTTGAAGTGATACCAAATTTTGAGGCTTGACTTTCCTCATATTATATTTTTTACAAAATACATATATTATGTTTTTGAATGAAAATACCTATAATACTTTATAAACTTTTAAGCCCAAAACATGTGCCAACATATGGAAATACGTGTAAACCCCTGAAAACCTGTGTCAGAACAATGAAAGAGCTATGTGAAAAAGTGTGTCAATGCGTGTCTTAATCCAATCAAACCTAAATAAATGCACTGTGTGGTTGGCACAAATATCTGTTTTTAAGTCCATATCTATTTCCTAGGAAGAATTGTGTAATACCAAATTTTGAGGCTTGACTTTCCTCATATTATATCTTTTACAAAATGCATATATTATGTTTTTGAATGAAAATACCTATAATACTTCATAAACTTTTAAGCCAAAATCATGTGCCAACACATGGAAATACGTGTAAAACCCTGAAAACCTGTGTCAGAACAATGAAAGAGTTATGTGAAAAAGTGTGTCAATGCGTGTCTTAATCCTATCAAAGTTAAATAAATTCACAGGATCAAGTGGTTGGCACAAATATTTGTTTTAAGTTCATATCTATTTCCTAGGAAGAATTGTGTAATTTTGAAGCTTGACTTTCCTCAGAATTATTACTTTTAATATTGAACAAGTAGAGAAAGTGACTGGTTTACATGGTCTTTTAAAGAGATAATTATATTTTACATCTTTATCTAAAACCAGTGGCATATCTAAAAGGAAGGAAAAGGGCCTTGTCAGGAATTTCCAAAAATCCAGAAAATTTGCACAACAGAAAAATCAGTATGTTGAATTGTTTTGGTAATCCTGATGAAAGCCATCTTGAGAAAAATTAATAGAATATTTCCGAAAATTGAATCTTTAAGTTAGGCCTACTTAGCCGGTTAGAGTTATCAAGTTATTTCCTAACATTTTAGATGTTTGTCCTCAAATTATCTTACTCAAAAACTCCAAAGCTTTCCTTAAAATATCATAACTTGTCCTAAAAATTTCTGAAGTATCTTTTCTAAAATTATGCAACATTTTCCCCAAAACTTCTCAGGTTTTCCTCAAAATATCTTAATTTTCTTTAAAATGTTCTTATTTTCCCCTCAAAATACCCAAAGTCACTTTTCCTCATATTTCAAAATTCTCAAAGTTTTTCTCTTAGAATTTCATTTCTTCTATGTGTAGGGGAGGGAGGGAGGGTAAACTGGGCTTTTATTCATGATCCCCACTCCCCCTTCCTTTAAAAAAGTCTTAGCTAAGTCACCGCCTGATTCACTGGGTAACTCTATTGTGTTTTAACGAGATTAGTGTAATCCTGCTTTCTTTAAACAAAAACACACTTCACACCTCTTTACTGTCAGAGACCACAACAATCCAGCAGGTAGTGCATAATAAGGCAAAGAAAGCCAAGCAGGCAGTCACAACAAAGGCTTCTGTGGAGATCACTTTAGTGAAACCAGGTGAACCTATACTATAGGTGCATGTAGCTTGCACAAAGTACAGTGTTTATCTTAATTGACTTTCAAAGTTAAAATAAATTTACTGTGTGCTTGGCACAAATATCTGTTTTAAGTTCATATCTATTTCCGAAGAGGACTTGTGTAATACCAAATTGTGAAAGCTTGACTTTTCTCAAATTATGCATATTATGTCTTTAAAAAAATACATATATAATGTTTAGAATGAAAATACTTATAATACTTCATAAACTTTAAAGCAAAAACCTGTGCCAACACATGGAAATACGTGTAAAACCCTGAAAACCTGTGTCAGAACAATGAAAGAGTTATGTGAAAAAGTGTGTCAATGCGTGTCTTAATCCTTTTAAAGTTAAATAAATTCACAGTGTGGTTGGCACAAACATCTGTTTTAAGTTCATATCTATTTCCTAGGAAGAATTGTGTAATACTAAATTTTGAAAGCTCGACTTTCCTCATATTATGTCTTTTATAAAATACCTATATTATATTTTTAAATGAAAATACCTATAATACTTCATAAACTTTTAAGCCCAAAGCCTGTGCTAATACATGGAAATACAGGTAAAACCCTGAAAACATGTGTCAGAACAATGAAAGAGTTCTGTGAAAAAGTGTGTCAATGCATGTCTTAATCCTATCAAAGTTAAATAAATTCACAGAATCAAGTGGTTGGCACAAATATCTTTTTTAGGTTCATATCTCTTTCTTAGGAAGATTTAAGTGATACCAAATTTTGAGGCTTAACTTTCCTCATATTATATCTTTTACAAAATACATATATTATGTTTTTGAATAAAAATACCTATAATACTTTATAAACTTTTAAGCCCAAAACATGTGCCAACACATGGAAATACGTGTAAACCCCTGAAAACCTGTGTCAGAACAATGAAAAAGTTATGTGAAAAAGTGTGTCAATGCATGTCTTAATCCAATCAAACCTAAATAAATGCACTGTGTGGTTGGCACAAATATCTGTTTTTAAGTCCATATCTATTTCCTAGGAAGAATTGTGTAATACCAAATTTTGAGGCTTGACTTTCCTCATATTATATCTTTTACAAAATGCATATATTATGTTTTGAATGAAAATACCTATAATACTTCATAAACTTTTAAGCCAAAATCATGTGCCAACACATGGAAATACGTGTAAAACCCTGAAAACCTGTGTCAGAACAATGAAAGAGTTATGTGAAAAAGTGTGTCAATGCGTGTCTTAATCCTATCAAAGTTAAATAAATTCACAGGATCAAGTGGTTGGCACAAATATTTGTTTTAAGTTCATATCTATTTCCTAGGAAGAATTGTGTAATTTTGAAGCTTGACTTTCCTCAGAATTATTACTTTTAATACTGAACAAGTAGAGAAAGTGACTGGTTTACATGGTCTTTTAAAGAGATAATTATATTTTACATCTTTATCTAAAACCAGTGGCATATCTAAACGGAAGGAAAGGGGCCTTGTCAGGAATTTCCAAAAATCCAGAAAATTTGCACAACAGAAAAATCAGTATGTTGAATTGTTTTGGTAATCCTGATGAATGCCATCTTGAGAAAAATTAATAGAATATTTCCGAAAATTGAATCTTTAAGTTAGGCCTACTTTGCTGGTTAGAGTTATCAAGTTATTTCCTAACATTTTAGATGTTTGTCCTCAAATTATCTTACTCAAAAACTCCAAAGCTTTCCTTAAAATATCATAACTTGTCTTAAAAATTTCTGAAGTATCTTTTCTAAAAAAAATGCAACATTTTCCCAAAAACTTCTCAGGTTTTCCTTAAAATATCTTAATTTTCTTTAAAATGTTCTTATTTTCCCCTCAAAATACCCAAAGTTACTTTTCCTTAAATTTCAAAATTCTCAAAGTATTTCTCTTAGAATTTCATTTCTTCTGTGTGTAGGGAAGGGAGGGTAAACTGGGATTTTATTTATGATCCCCACTCCCCCTTTCTTCAAAAAAGTATAGCCAAGTCACTGCCTGATTCACTGGGTAACTCTATTGTGTTTCAACGAGTTTAGTGTAATCCTGCTTTCTTTAAACAAAAACCACACTTCACACCTCTCCACTGTCAGAGACCACAACAATCCAGCAGGTAGTGCATAATAAGGCAAAGAAAGCCAAGCAGGAAGTCACAACAAAGGCTTCTGTGGAGATCAGTTTAGTAAAATTAAGTAAACCTATACTATAGGTACATGTAGCTTGCACAGAGCAGTGTCCATCTTAATTGACCATCAAAGTTAGATAAATTCACTGTGTGGTTGGCACAAATATCTGTTTTAAGTTCATATCTATTTCCTAGAAAGAATTGTGTTATACCAAATTTTGAAGCTTGACTTTTCTTAAAATTATTTTGTTAATATACACCGTATGTTGGAGTCAAAATTTTGAATACATTTTAAGTTTTAGTTTCACTAAAAATCTATTACATTGGAGCTGAAAGTCATGTGCACAGGTAATGGAACCGGGGGAGGGGAATTTGGCAGGAGCTAGGGCATGTTACCCCACACTTTTCTGAAAAATGACAAACGAAGAGTCCCCTTTCAAAAGTGAAAAGTGCAGGCCCTCAATAACAGTTGAAGGTGCAATTACTGGTGGCATGCGTAGCTTTGAAAAAAAAAAATGAAATTAAGTGCCCCTTTTAAAATGAAGTTCTGCATTAACTCTGTTGATTTGGATTCACTATATCTACAGACTGGAGGACATATGTCTATGACTTAAGAAGTAGCCCCTAAGAGGCTGTGCCACCCTCACCTAAGCTTCCTATGCACCCCTGGTCATGTGGTTATTCAAACTTTCATGATTGACTTCTCTCACAAGATACGTAGAGTGAATGTTTGGTTCCATTCAATAATTACACAGTAGGAACTTATGAAGAATGTAGTGTCAACTAAATGTACAAGGCATAAAGAGGCAATACATTAAAATAACATTAAAAATCTCTGATAATTGGATGTGCAAGATTCACAAGTTTTATTGGTTTACCTTTATTATGCAGCTACACTACTAAAATTTGCATGCTTTTTCATATATTGTGAACATTAATTTAAGTTTGTCCAGTAGCGTGGCTAGGCACTGGCATTTGGGAGGGAGGAGGGGGAGTTTGGCAGGGTTTTGCGGGGGAGAGGTTAATGATGCAATTAATAATTACAATATATTGTGAAACTTGGGGCTCATGCCTCCGCCCTCTCTGGCTATGCCCCTGTCTCCTCTGCCTATACCTCTGAGTTTATTTTAAGACTGTTTGTAGTATTAGTCGAAGTAATTTATAAACTTGTTTTATATTGTGCTATTTTCATCCAACCCCTCTAGAAATATCAATTAAACCAGCCTACTTTTTGCATTACAAAAATATGCAGATCATGTCATGCACATACATGCTTCTGAGTTTATTATAAGACTGTTTGTAGTATAGTTGAAGTGATTTATAAAATTGCTTTCTATTGTGCTATTTTCATCCAACCCCACATTAGAAATATCAATGAAACCAGCCTACTTTTTGCATTACAAAAATATGCAGATCATGTCATGCACATACATGCAGTCATGGAGCTCCATGATACAATTTCCTCCTATTCAACTTAGCAGAGCTACAGACTAGTTGTTGCCTTCACAATAAACTTTGGGAATTGGACAGTCACAATGGCAGCCATTTCTAAGAAATCTGAGCAAAGCTCTTTGTTTACAAACAAATCCTAGACTGTTTGCTTTCATGCTTGAGTGAGTTTGGTGATTTGACTTACAAGATTAGTGGCTGTTATTAGATTATGCTACATGTGTTAAATTTAAAACCTTGTTTTGTGTTAAAAGGAATCCATGGTAGCATAGGCCCTAGCATAGGTAGCTAGAAAATTTAATTGAAAGGCAATGATTTGTGTGTGGGGGAAAGAGGTGGGGGGGGGGCAAGGATGAACATCCTCTTAATTATATAGATAATTAAGGATGTTTTGTATTCTTAAATACAAAATAAAAGATCATTTTTGAGAAGGAAAGAAGAGGGGGAAGGGGGAGGCAAGTGTATAATTGCCCCGATGGTGAGTTGTGCATATGCATGGTAGATATCTCCAAAGGAACTTGAATATAATTATGTAGCATTTATGTTGATTTTTGTTAGTGCTTAACTGCTCTCCTTTTCAGTATTTCATTGCAAAAGTTAATATACAAAACAAATGAATTAAATCAGAAACCAGCCTGGCTGAATGCCAGCATTGAATGCCGGCATGAATCCCACCCATAATCAGAGGTGTAAGAATCAGGAGGCAGAGGGAAACTTTCCCCTATGAGAGAAATTTTGAAATCATTATTGGATATTTGGGTTAAATTTTCAGAGGCATTGTCCAAAAGTTCCTGGAAAACTCACCCCAAAAATCTAGCAGCAACTTTTGATGGAAACTTTATTAACTACTGCAATTTTTCCACTTGTCACCAGGTAATATGGGGGGAGTATTTATCCCCTGAGAAGTGACCTTTCCTATGCCCCTGGGTTTAATTTAATACTTGTTCAATATTTTCATTTCATAAAAGTATTAACATTCAGAAAATTTAGTAAAAGGAACATAATTCATATCAAGATATCAATATTTGTTCGAATTTAATGCATTTATTTTCACTGTATATGTTAACGAAAAAATAATTTTCTTAACTCTACATTGCGTTTTAACTAGCCTTTCAGGTATGTGAATGTACCTCATGTGCCTACATGCCTTTTGATGCATTGCTAATCCCAAAACAAAAGTCTATAACCATTATTTGGATACAATTATTATCATTAGTAGTAGTAGTAGTAGTAGTAGTAGTAGTATTAATAGTAGTAGTAGTAGTAGTAGTAGTAGTAGTAGTAGTAGTAGTAGTAGTAGTAGTAGTAGTAGTAGTAGTAGTAGTAGTAGTAGTTGTAGTAGTAGTATTTTGATGCATGATTGCAAACTGTAATGAAATCATTGTTATGGAAAACTTGAATTAAACCACTGACAATAATTAGAAAATAAGAAAGAGAATATTTACCTGTAACATGAAATGAGAAAGAGAAACAAATATGAATTTTCTTCACTGTGAAAAATTTTAGGTGGGATATATCAGTACAATATGCTATACTGTACATATTCGGGCAATAAACTAAAATTTAAATGAAGATATCATAAAATCATCAATTACCCAAATTTGCTGATGATATTTTAAAATAGGCCCAATTTGGTAATAACTTTGACCCTAGCAAATTTCCACTTTCCAATAATTATCGTTTGCCCCAGTGACATGTCTTAGGTGGGATATTGGGTGCTTTATTATTCTCCAGAAGTGAGAAATCCTCCCCCTACCCCACCCCCATATTTTGTCAGTCACAAATTTAAAAAAAATCTACATATCAAGTGACTCATGGAGAACAGACTGACAGAGATATTAATATTAATTATTTATATCAACTAACTTATCTTAACAAAACTCTTCCAGCTTGCATAACAAATCTTCAATTTTAGACCAAAAACCATTGATTTTGAGCAAAAAAGCTTCAATTCTGTCTGAGACCATCATCTTCACTTTTAAACTAACTCAAAAAATTCTCAATTTTTGTAATAAAATGTTTCAATTTAAGGCCAAAAAACTTAAATTAAGAGCCAAAAATATTTTGCACAAAGATAATCCATTCTGAACTAAATGTCAAGTCACAAACTTTACAAATGATTTAGGGGGAAAGTTTAAATTTAGGGAAATAACTTTTCAATTTTGGACCAAAATTTTCAATTTTGGACCAAAAATTTTCAAGTTTGTTTGAAACAAATAGTACAATTCAGGGCCAATAGTCTTTAAGTTTGGACTGCAATCCAACTTTTAGAGACTATTAATTTTGAACCAATTTAGGGAGGAGAAATTGATAGTAGATAAAAAATAAATAATGGGTTTACCCTCCCCCCCCCCCCAAAGGTAATTAAAAGCTAGATATGACCCTGGTTGTCCCTCCTCCCCACCCCACCCATCCTGGCATTTAAAGCTAGTGTATAATATATAATATACTTCAAGTAATAAAACTTAAGTTACAATGAACATCTACCTGCAAGCATTATGGTCATAATGACCACCATGATGAATCAAAGTTGGCTCACCTGCCTAACTTGCCACTGTCAGTATTTTAGCAAAGACTCATAAAAAGTTATCTCTTTTAATGATATTAAATTGGTGGCAGTATTTCTTCAAGAATAGTCCAGTGGCTAAATAAAATTTTGTGTCCTGTGAAATCATGTTTTGTCACGTGTTCATGACACAGGTTTTCTCTTGTTTCATGTATGACACGCATTGTCCTATTCGACACAGGAAAACCTGTGAAGTGTAGTTTCCATGTTTTACGTGTAAAAGAGTGTCAATCAGTGTTTTCTGTGGAATGAGTGAGAAAGAGTGTCAAACAGTGTCAAACAGTGGCAAATACCAGGGATTATCCTGTGTTTTCATGCGTGTTAATGCATGAAATTGGAACAGCTGACACAGGTTTTTTTGTAAGGGTGTGGTGTGTGGTTTTCCTACTGCTTAAGGAAGAAGTGATTGAGACACATTGGAACAGGGGAAGGGTGCAAATGGATAGGCGGAAACATTTTAAGGTGAGTTTGTCTCTCATCAAGATATCTCGAGAACTGATGATTAGATTTTGATATTAAATTTGGTGTGTGGTTGTGTTACTGTTTCTTGAAGAAGCGATTTAAATTTGGGGCTAATTGGAACAGGAAAAGGGCAGAAATTGAGGGGTGGGGATGTTTTAGGATGAGATTTGTCAAGACTAAGTTGTTTAGACTAAGTTGAAACTTTCCAATGGAATGTGCTGAAAAATGACTTTGCACTCTGAATGAAGATGCAAACAATCAATTTTCTGGACTCAAAGAGACTTACATTAAGTGGTCTCTGGAATCTAAGAAAATAAAACAACTGGTTTCTGCCTTAAATTGAAAATGATGGAATGTTAATCCTGGCTGAATAGCACTCAAACAATGAATTCTTCACTTGAATAAAACTGAAAGCAATGGTACGGCTTGGAAGAAATCCAATCAAAAGATAATCTTCAAGAGTTCGGTTTGCAAATGATCATTACAGATCAAAACTTGGGGATGAATCTTGGTGGGCCTAGGATTTCTGAGGTAGATTATATTGTGTAGAGGGATCAAATGAACTCTAAAATTATTCTAGGCATGTTGAAATTGCAACAGGGCAGAGGTATATGCTCTAGAGAGTGCTAATATTCTAGTTTAAGTGACTGTCATTTACATCCAGGATGGTCACTAGAATTTGCCAAAGTAGTGTTCCTCTTGTGTCACGATCAAGAAGAAGTTAAAAAGGTGGTCTCATCCATTTTGACATTTTAGTCACCACAAGCAGAAAAAAAACAAGCTGAAAGTGAGAGTTGCATTCTATGAGTATACCAATTTTTGTTTAGGATTGGTTTGGGTTAATAGCTCCATGGTTATATGTAACAATCCTTTTTCATGAGCATTTCAATAAGGTTTGGTAATGGTAAAAAAAAGTTTTGCTGCAGATTGGAGAAGGAAACAATTGTGCCATACAGAGGAAAATGGTATGTGCCAATTATATAAACCATACATATTACACATATGCAAATTTATTCCATACATTCCTAGGGGAGCATTTTCATTGTGTGTATGTGTGGGGGGGGGGGGAGCAATCTCCTGGGAAGAAAGCTTTTTTGGTGAGCATGCTTGTCAATCTGATAGCTACAGCTGTCAACCTTCTTTCTTTTTTCTTTATACTGGTGGTGGTGCCATAAAATATTAACTGGGGGAGGGGAAGAGAGTGACAGTTGGCCACATAGGAGTAGGCAAGTGGATTAGAACCAAACAGCACTCTATAAAAGGACGAACTGGCAGTGAAAATGCTACAAGCTAATTTTTGTATTTTTGGAAAGTACAAGGTCTTAAAATATCACAAATCAAAATTATCGATAATCTCGTTGGGGGAAAGTGGTTTTATGATGACATCAAAATGGATGCCATTTTGTGGTCCCGATACGATAGCATCAGGAACTTATGTGGTGATGATGGCGTGTGTATGTGTGGGTGTGTATGGGTGGGTTTGGACCCACCAACTGATGACATACGTATGTTAACACACCTATAAAGCGATGACACGCACACAACCAATGACGTCCTCGGTTGTTTTTAGTTTCAAAAATGGCTGTTTTCAAAACTATTATGACTATTATAACAGTCCGGCAGCATGCCTATTAATAGAAACATTTATAGCACACAAGAATATTGAAGTCATGCAGCCATATTGTTCAGATGTTGCAATAAATTGTCATAGTTTCAGATTTATGTACTTGAAATATTAAAAATCATTGTGTTAAAAAATATTTGAATTTTCATAATGGCCCTTTCGCGCCGAAAAGCCTAGCTTTATTGTCTATTTTATGTAATATTTCGAAAACGGCGTGGTGAACATATTAAATGGAAGTGGAAAAGTTGTAGACATGACAGTAACGATGGTATTTTCACAAGTTTTCATTTTCCCCTTGTAAAGATATTTTTCCCAGACGTATTTCAAATTTGAAAAAATGTAATATTGCATAAGGCTTTAATGTTAGGATAGCAAAGGATCATGGAAAATATCACAAAATGGTGGCTCCCATGTAGCAAAATGTTCCCATTAATAGAAACATTTTATGTTCCCATGGATAGGCATGCTACCGGACTGTTTAAGCGACATTCTTGTAAGCAAAGCGGACTGTCTGAGTGTCTGTATGTGCATGTGTGTATAGGTGGGTGGGTTTAGACCCACCAACTGATGACATTCGTATGATTACACACCTTCAAAGCGATGACACGTACACAACCGATGATGTCCTTGGTTGTTTTTAGTTCTAAAAATGGCTGTTTTCAAAACTATTATGACTAAAACTCTACTCTAGTTCAGTATTTTTGCATTTCGGTACATGTTACCTGTTAAAAATATGAGTGTAACCTAATTTCCTAATACCGCCATCCCATATGTGTGTTGCATATTGTTCGGTCACCACTTATATAGGATTACGCCCATGTCATTAGTTGTAGGGTGTACACACATATGAGTGAGTGGTCACCAGTTATATAGGATTATGCATACGTCACCAGTTGTAGGGTCTACTCACAAATAGGTGTGTGTGGGTGTATAGGTGTAAGTGTGTATGTTACGGCCAGCTCGTAAACATGATATCCCATAGCAGTACAGTGGATTCATGTCATATGTGGTATACATACAGCCCATGGTTTGTAGATGTGCCCTATTGTTTTTGGTGGTGATGTCATGCATATTAATGAGTAGGCAGGACTAAATGTAAAAATCTTGAATTGCTCTTATTTTAACAAGCGCATATCTGTTTTGTTTCATATTTGGTACAGTTATGATGATAGCTAGTGTGTACATGTTCATGGTATGAAAACGTTGAACTTCATTTATATGCATAGTGGGCAGGACTTAATATGATTTTGCAGAGAAGAGCTTGTAAACACAATATCTAAAGAACCATAAACGATAATATAGAAAAAGCATTTGGTTTTGTTTCTAGGTTATGGCTATACACATGAAATGGATGCAGAAAGCATATGTTTTGACTGAACTATTGAGAGTCTGTGAAGCTGAAGTAGATTGGCATTTAGGTGAACGATGAGCAACCAAGCATATTGCTCAACAATATCGGAAGAGGAGTACATTCCTTTGTACCCGTTTAGATGTTCAAAATCTCTGCTTCAACTGAATGGGGAAGCCAAGTGGATGGTTTGGACTCAGCGAAGCATTGGACATGGTGCGTTGAACTTGACGCCCACACGGATAGTACGTCTCCTGTTGCAAGACTGCCAAACTATGTAGACTGGGGAACCAGGAGATCCGCTTGGGCGATGATGAATATGATGATATTGACCAGTATGCTGCAACTGATTTGTCACTTAGAGCATCGAAACCAATGATGCCAGGAGCAAAATAATGGAGGGTGCCTTCAGGATGACACATGGTGTTAAGAAGGTGTCACAATGCCAGGAGCAGATACTGGAGGATGCCTTGGGATGACACAGTAGTGTTAAGAAGTGAATATCTCATGGGGGTGATACTGCGCGCCAGAGATCCACTTGCATGATGATGATTATGCTGATGTTGACCAGTGCGCTGCGATGGATTGGTCATTAAGAGTGTCAAAACCAACGACGCCAGGAGCAGATACTGGAGGGTGCCTTCAGGATGACACAGTAGTGTTAGGAAGATGTCACAATAGTGAATATTACATGGCGGTGATGGCAAGCCAGAGATCCACTTGCATGATGATGATTATGCTGACTGGCTGACATTAACCAGTATGCTGCAACTGATTGGTCTGTTAGGGCATCGAAACCAACAATGCCAGGAGCAAATACTGGAGGGTGCCCTCGGGATGACACAGTAGTCTTAAGAAGGCGTCACAATGGTGAATATTACACGCCGGTGATGCCACAGCCAGATATCCGCTTAGACGATGATGATTATGCTGATGTTGATCAGTATGCTGCAACTGATTGGTCAGTAAGGGTGTCGAAACCAGCGATGCTAGGAGCAGATACTGGAGGGCACCCTCAGGATGACACCGTAGTATCAAGAAGGTGTCACAATGGGAAAATCACTCAGGGCAGCCAGAAACCTGGGTGGATGCAGTAAAATATTGTCAGGATGATGACTTGAAGTTTGTAGAGATAGCAATAGAACCGGCGTCGAATGTGACGATGCCATATCTAGGTAATGCTGGGGGTCGTTATAAGAACGTTGACCAGATACAACAGTCTTGACACCCATACACATGAGAATGAATATCCACTTAGCAATGTGGTTGATGAATCTTGAGAAAAGGGGAGGTGCCAATGATAATGACGCCTTCCCCCATGAGAAATTATTAGAATCAAGATTGAAGAACAAGAATCCCTTATCTTGTACATCAAAGGGGAGGAATAGATGTTGGGAATCAAGAATATTAACAGGGCCGTCGGCATGGGCAACACCTCACCAGGTGCCAAGAAATGTGAATGGAGAATCTTACAGAAACAAGCATTTTCTGTTCTCCGATGGTGATGACCATCAAAAACATCTGCAACCAAAACAACACCCTATGTGGAGACAGATGTGGAGACAGAAGGCGAAATGAAAGCGATGAATGGAGATCAGAACCAAAGGTTCCATTCAAGGGATTACACTAAAGACCTCCAGTATATGGACCGGGCAAACATTTACCAGCCCAGACGTCAATACAAAATGGTATGCCAACCAATGGCAAGGAGGGAATGACCTGAAGCATACGGCTAATTATGGATGGGGATCTGTAAGCCAATTACACTGCCGGAAAAGTATAATGGGTCCAGTTGCTGGGGTAAATATTTGGTCCATTTTGAACACTTTTTGAATCTCAACCAATGGGATCGACCAGAAATGACAAAGTTTATAATGTGCAAGCCTTAAAGGAGAAGCACAGGAAGCCTTTGCAGATCTCTCAAATTTCCAACGACAGGATAATGACGGCATTTCAATTGCTCTAGGGCGGAGGTTTTGGGCCAACAGACAAGGACTCAACAGTTTCAATTTCAAAATCTGGTGCAAGGACCTGTAGAAAGCGTAGTCGAGCTGGGCCAGGCAATTAGGAGACTCACAAGTCAGGCGTACGACAAAGTGAGTGAAGAATTTGCCATCGACGTGAAAGGATCCCAAGGTCAAGAAGTATGTCTATCAGGCACACCCTACTTGCATGAATGAGGATATTGTGTGGAGCCAAGAAAAGGGAAGCGATATGGTCTGTAGGACCTAAGGACGACAAAAATGCCACAATGGAAATGATCAAGGCCGAGATTCAAGGTTGGCTGCAAGAAGATCTCAAAAAGCTGTCACTGGGCTTACGACGCCACATAATGAGAAGACAGTTCATCTAGCCAAAGACAGACCATTGGTCAAAATGAAAGGCAATCTAGCGTGAAGTATTAGAACTGCAATGGGAGGGGGCACTATGCAAAGGAATACAAGAAACCGCGAGCCTCTACAACCAACAACATCCATTAGTATACGCCCTACAAACAATGAACAGTGAGTGTTACTTGCGACAAATTTACTACCCTTGCACCAAAGGTAAATAACGGAATATTTGTCAAATGCAATGTTTTGCAATGTTTTGGGGGCAAACTTGGACATGATCATGGACACAGGTGCATTCAACATTATTCTCAGTAGTCATGTTCCCAGTAGTGATCCCAGGAATGTTCAGTGACTATTTGGATAATTTGCATGACAATTATGGTGTATTTAAACATGTTCCTGCAGTTAAAATTTATGGAATAGTAGGTCAGTGCTTTTTGGGGTCAAAATAGAAAAACGCAAGTTTATATGTCTATTGCACAATTTCCAATGGAATACAAGTAATAACCAGTGGCGTAAGAACCGGTCGGGTCGAGGGGGATGAACCATTTTTGCCCCCATTGTATGCCTGATGAAATGAATTAACTCAAATAAGTTTTTTTATCCCTTAGAAATATCTTGAAACTGATGTTCAAGCTTTATATGAGCATATTAGAAGTGTCATTTCAACCTATAGTAGTCTAATGTCAGGAATCTAGGACAAGTCATATCTCAGGGAAAGGGAGCTGGCAAGAACTCTAATACCTCTCTCATTTGCAAGTGGAAAAATTGCAATGGTTAATTTAGTTCCCATCAAATGTTGCTGCTAATCGAGAAATCTTCTATTTTCAATAAGTTAACCAAAATTAAAAGACAAGGGACGAACATTTGTCATCTACAACTACAGCTACATGTTGCACAGCGCCACCAACAACCAATTCTCTGAGGACAATAGTAAAATAAAAGATAGCACATGCTATTAAAATTGATTTTCATGATTAACCAATATTTACCTAAAAATTCAAATACAAGTTCATCAAAAGCTATTGGTATTCTGGACATTTTAACTTCATAATAGCTAAATTGTCATGTAATCATATTAACAAGATTATAATATACTTAGAAAATATCTAAGACTGGTTTATGTTGTAATTTGTATGTTAATAAAGCCATAAACAAGAGCATATAGAGCATTCACAGCCAAATATTAGTATTATTATTATCATTACTGTTATTAATATCATTATTGTTATTATTATGGTGGTTGGTTATTGGTGGTGGTATTATTATTATTATTATTATTATTTTTATTGTTATTATTATTGTTGTTGTTATTAATTCATTATTGTTATTGTTATTATTTTTGTTTTTACTATTATTATTATTATTATTATTATTACTAGTAGTACTACTACTAGTGGTAGTACTACTGCTACTAGTGGTACTACTGGCTACTACTACTGGTACTACTAGTAGTAGTAGTAGTAATATTATTATTATTATTATTATTATTATCATTATTATTGTTATTGTTATTATTATTAGAGCAATGATTATTATTATTATTATTATTATCATTATTATCATAGTTATTATTAGCAAAATAATAATAATATTATTATTATTTTTATTAATATTATTATTATTATTATTATTATTATTATTATTATTATTATTATTATTATTATTATTATTATTATAGCATAGGCATTTTTAGCAAAATATTATTATTATTATTATTATTATTATTATTATTATTATTATTATTATTATTATTATTATTATTATTATTAGAGCATAGAGCATTTTTAGCAAAAATTATTATTATTATTATTATTATTATTATTATTATTATTATTATTAGAGCATAGAGCATTCTTAGCAAGATATATTATTATTATTATTATTATTATTATTATTATTATTATTATTATCATTATTATTATTATTACTGTTATTAATATTATTATTAATATTATTATTATTATTATTATTATTATTATTATTATTATTAGAGCATAAAGCATTCTAGCAAATTAAAATTATTATTATTATTATTATTATCATTAATATTATCATTATTATTATTTTATATATTATTATTAAGCATAGAGCATTTTAGCAAAAGTATTATTAATATTATTACTATTAATAAAATAGTATTGTTATTATTGTTATTATTATTGTTATTAAAATTGGTTTATTAGAATAAACCAAAGCATTCAAAGCAAAATATTTTGCAGAGGAATTTTTTTTACTTTGTGCAAATGAATACAGTCAAGTCAATGGAAACAATGAAATAAATACAATCAAGTCAATGCAAACAATGAAATAAGCACTGTCAAGTCAATGCAAACAAGGAAATAAATACAGTCAAGTCAATGGAAACAATGAAGTAAATACAGTCAAGTCAATTGAAACAATGAAATAAATACAATCAAGTCAATGGAAACAATCAAATCAGTCAAGTCAATGGAAACAATGAAATAAATAGTCAAGTCAATGCAAACAATGAAATAAATACAGTCAAGTCAATGCAAACAATGAAATAAATACAGTCAAGTCAATGAAACAATGAAATAAATAATGAAACAATGAAATAAATACAGTCAAGTCAATTGAAACAATGAAATAAATACAAACAAGTCAATGCAAACAAACAATGAAATAATTGAAATAAATACAGTCAAGTTAATGCAAACAATGAAATAAATAAAGTCAAGTCAATGGAAACAATGAAATAAATACAATAAATACAGTCAAGTCAATGGAAACAATGAAATAAATACAGTCAAGTCAATGGAAACAATGAAATAAATACAGTCAAGTCAATGGAAACAATGAAATAAATACAGTCAAGTCAATGGAAACAATGAAATAAATACAGTTAAGTCAATGGAAACAATGAAATAAATACAGTCAAGTCAATGGAAATAATGAAATAAATACAGTCAAGTCAATGGAAACAATGAAATAAATACAGTCAAGTCAATGGAAACAATGAAATAAATACAGTCAAGTCAATGCAAACAATGAAATAAATACAGTCAAGTCAATGGAAACAATCTAACTTCTCTCCCAAGTTTATTTAGTGAGGTTTGCCCTGCCATTTACCAGGTGAGAAACATGTGGGCGTAAATTGCTTCAGGAGGTGAATTTATCAGCAGAATAAGCTATGAATTTGCATCCATGAAGGCCTTTTGACACACAGCAGAAACTTCACTGATTACCTGATGAATACTTTAAAATGCTAGAATCAGCTTCGAGGTAAATTTTCATCACAATGATTTTTTTGATTTTTTTGTGTGTACAGTTGTTTGACCTTTGGATTTAAGAGTTTGTAGAAGAAAATATATAAGTTTGAATTGTACAGGATTAAGTTTATTGTAATGTTCATACATGGGGTTTTTTCATTGAAGCAAATTTTCCAAATCTTAATTTCAATTAGAATTGCAACCTTGCCCAAAAATTTTGTTAATAATGATATCCCAGAAAAACAACCTTTTACCTGCACTTTTGATGACTGATTTCTTTTAAAGGAATATTCCTGTTAATTGCTAGAATACTATTCCAGAAATAGATTGGTGTTATAACTCATGTTGATATCTTATTCGGTTTAGGAGTTATTGCATTTCAAATGTTTTACCAGTATATTCAAAGATGTACTGTGTGGTGTCAAATCTCAGACATGTTTTTTCATGAAAACATAAATCTTTTTTTTTTTATATAGATCTCTTGATCAAACATATCCTCTTAACCTCTCCCATATACCTAAACACCAGATCACACCTCTCCCCTTCCATCTCTATTTCCGATCTTTTCAAAAACAATTTTTCCTCCAACTTCATCACCTTTCTCCGCAACAGCAATTTATTCCACTTGATCTAAACCTCCCTTTCCTTCCCTTCTCTGCCTTACCTTCCTCATCTTCCTTTTATCAACTTAACTTCTTATCCGTTGTTCACTTTCTCTCCCTCCTCCTCTCTATCCCACCTCTCTTTTCTCTCTGCCATAACTCAAGCACCTTAGTTTTTAACACCCTTTTGGCACATTTGACTCTGACTGTCATAGTGCTGTTAAACATCAACAAACCAGACAATCTTCTATATAGAGTGTCAGGTGCATAAGCAGATGGATAAAGCATGTTCTTGTAAGTTGTAAAGTGCATGTTATACCTAATCTCAATAATTAAAAACAAAATATTCCGATGATTTAAAAAGAGGCAAAAAATGTTGAAAGAAATACAATTTAAAATTAATAATAATTTTTAATCAAAGTACTGTATAGTCAGTGTTACGAATTTGAGGATGTGATGTTGTTCTTCTATTGTAGTCTTTCTAACCAGTCATTTTATGTGATGTTGTTCTTCTATTGTAGTCTTTCTAACCAGTCATTTTTTTGATGTTGTAAGTCTTTCTAACCAGTCATTTTATGTGATGTTGTTCTTCTATTGTAGTCTTTCTAACCAGTCATTTTATTTGATGTTGTTCTTCTATTGTAGTCTTTCTAACCAGTCATTTTATGTGATGTTGTTCTTCTATTGTAGTCTTTCTAACCAGTCATTTTCATACAAACTTGTTACAACTTTACAATTCAATTTATTCTTGTTCTGAAGTTGAAAAACTGCAATGGGGCATGTTACTTTTGTGAAGTTAAAACAGTAGAAGGAATAGAAGGCTTGAAGTATAACAATGGTTATGTTTCTGTAGGGTATACTAAAAAAGTACAGAAAAGGGGTGGCAATATAAAAAGAGGAGAATAATAAATAGGCTGGAAGTCTGGTAGTGGGTTGATAAGGTACAGGTTGACAGCAACAGAAAGATACAGAATATGATATGAAATTGATCGTGATATATTCAAGTACAGAAATGAGATATTAGATAGATGACACTGTACGTAATCTATGTAGTATTCAAAACAGAAAGGAGATTTGAGGTATGACAAAGTGAGCAATCTATGATATAAATGCAAGAACAGAAAGGAAAAATATAAAGAAAACATTCTTTGATGCCGCTGTAACAGTACTTTGTAAAATCCTGACTATGCATAGCAATCCTGAACAGAACAAGATATGGAAGGTCAGTTTCAGCCATAGGCGTAGATCCTGGGGTTTTTGCCATAGCAATATTCCCAAAGCAAAGTAATTTTGAATTTCACATAGCAAATGTTTGTGTAACTTTCTTCAATCTAATTTGTCAATAACAATCTTATGACCATGGCCTTATCCAGAGAGGGGAAACATGGGCAATTACCTCCCCTGAAATTTGCAAAGTTTTTCTTTTCTTTTTAAAATTCGTTCCCCCAACGAAAACTTCCTGTCTACAGCCCTGCTTGTCACCATTGATAACCTAATCCCAAACGTAAGAATTAGTACAAGAAGTAATCATGATCTGAATTCCCACATCTCTATGCGAAAACGAATGTATATAGATACTCCTTCTTTCCTGAAACACTTAAAGATTGGAAGCTTTACCGCCAGATATTGTACATGTACCAAGTGACGTCTAAACTGTTTCAAAGCTAAGCTATAAACTTCTTAACTAATTTTTTTCCTCTCATACTTTTGTTACGCTCGGTTGGCGTTCATGTCATCTGGAAGGGTTTTTGTCCACTTAACCTATTCAGATTCAGAGAAGTTCTAATAAGGAAATGGTCTTTAATATTAGAGCACCCAGATTATCTCTGTAAAGTGGTACTTTTTTAAATTTGCAAAGAAGATGGGGAGGGCATGTCATTTATGACAAGGGCCTGGATCCACACTCTAAGTTTTGCCCTGTACCCCATTTAAAAGATTCTCTTTTAAAGTATTTCCACAAATTATAGATAAAGGTAGGCATATATGTGATTGCTTTTACAGCAGAAAAAAAAGTGCAATAATTAGATGTAGGGTTGTTTGGCTCAAAAATTTCTTTTAGGAAAAATTTAAGTAGATTATTATATGCGTCATGTGCTTACTTTTCAAAATGGATCTACGCCACTGGTTTTATCACAGTTCTGTTTGCTGAATTGCAGACTCAACTTAAAATTCTTTATTTCGATTTGATTTGATTTGGGAAAATGGGAGCGAAAGGTCAGAGAACTTTTATTTGTCATATCACCCTTGAAAAACAATTAAGTTATAATTAACTTGAGGGGAAATGGCAGGAGTTTTGATATATCATAAAGATACATAAACGTGATAAGTTTAATCCCTTGTTGAAGGAAAGGTGTCAATAATGATCAGAGTGTTACTCGATCATAAGTCAGAATATAAACTTACTGATTGTAGTTGACCTCTCTGAGTTAGGAAATAGGCCACACCCACCATAGCAATGCAGTAACTAAGGTGGGGCAAACAAACCTCAAATCCGCAATCATGCATTGAATAATGCATGGACATTTAGGTGTTCATCTGGTCTGACGCAAGCTTCACTTCTCTGGATCTTTAGAGTTATTAGCAAAAGGAGTTAAAAAGTTCCATTTGCTAACCGTTCTGGGTAACAGAAGTCTAATTTACAAAGCCTGCAATGGGCCCATATGTGGAAGTTTTGTTCACCATACAGTCTGTTACTCAGAAATTTGTTTTGTGCAGTATATATTGCATTGACTGTATAAGCACGCACTGCTAGTTATATGGTATGTACCAGTACCACATAGAATTTTTGCCCTAATTAGTTATGCAGAATTTTTTTGCCTGGCAAATTTGTGCAGTGATTGGTTGAAAAAACTATCAATCAACTAACTCAGAGAGGTCAATTGGCCAACAGTCTTCAACATATTTGTACACATTTTGAAGTATCCATTCCTTTGCAAGCAGTGATGTACTGTAGATCTATTTTGAAAAGTGGGGGCATGAAGGTTTGAAAGGAAGAAACTGAAAAATTCCGAACCAGGGGGCAAACACAGCTACTGGAATTTTCAATATTTTATTTTAATAATGTGAAACAATGCTCCAGTTGAGACACATTTTATGTTATAATAGTTTTACATGCACTAACAGCTTTTCTGAATTTGTCGAAAATGATGGAAATTTCTGAATATGTTAGAAATTTTCCTGATAAGTAGCAAAGTTCGATGGTTCCATAATTTACCAGTGCAATATTTTCATTTACAACCGGAAAATTTGTTGGTTCTTGAACCCCCCAACCCCCTCCCGAGAGGTGACCCTTCTTGCCCCTGTTAGCGATATTATAGATTTGGTGCAAGTGTACCAGAAGTTTAAAAAAAGTACTAATTTACTAATTCCATGCATTAGAATAGGCTGTAAAGAATACAGTACATATTCAATGCTCAAAATTGTAATTGCCATGTCTAAAACTGCAGTGCATCAGCTGCAGAAAAGACAAAAAAAAAAGAACCCAAACTTAAAGGTTTTTGAATTAGAATTTTGACAATAGCACTTTGATGTATGACTGTGCAAACAGATCAAAATCTATATGTAATTGTTTTAATTTCTTTCCTAATTCTCAGTCACTGAAAATGATAAGAAAGTCTATTCCTGCTTGAATTTGCTTGGGGTATGGCAAAGGCTCAAAAGGTTTGGGGCAGAATTTGCTGCACTACTTCTTAGAATGATGAATAGACATTTACATTACAAATCAAAGGATTTACAAAAGAAAATGCCAAGGATGCCCTGTATACCTCACAAAATTTGTATAAATATGCAAATTGAGATTTTAAAATGCTGTAAAATGGTCAAAGTTTAAATGTTTTTAAGGAAATATTTTTGCTGTTATAATTCTTTTTAATAGATATTAAAACATATTAGCTAATGTTTCATCTACTTAAACCTTTAAAGCTGAAACTATTTATTTCCAAATATGCACTGCTTTTATGAAGGAAAATGCTGGGCGGAAAGTTCGGTTTCGGCTGGAACTTTGCTTTGAGTTCCAGCAAGTTCTGGTTCCGGCCAGAACTTGGAATGCTGATTTCTGTGCATCCCTAAAATTTGTTTGTCCTTTTTCCATGACTACATTACAGAAGGTAATAAGACTGAAATTAGGAATGGTTTGCAACAATCTTTCGTCAAGGTCAGGCCTGCTGTGTAACTTCTGAAAGGACATCTCAAATTTTCTTATCTACAATCTTGGACTAAACTGTTGGGACACTTATCAGCTTATCAAAAGTTTGCATGTTATTTCAAATATTTGTGTACAGCTGTTTTAACCCCCCCCCCCCTCCCTCCTTCATTCTCTCTGATCCCCCTTTCAATGTTGTCAAAATATTTCACTAGGAAATACAGAGACATTATCAATATTTTCCACTCATTTCACCAACATTGAATGGGGAACAGGGGTGTTTCAACAAATTTTGTCCAAGATTGTCTGAAAAATATGTGGCAAACACAGGCATGTTTTGCTCAACATTTGAGGGGCATTTTGAAGTATGTGGATAGTGTTTTACTTTGTTATGAAAGTTCGGGTCCTTCGATAAGGGGGAGGCAATGTGAGACTTAGGCAACTGGAACTTAATATAAAGCTGAATTATTTCACTGAACCAGCGCCACCCAACGTCTTACCATGAAAATCCAATAAAGATCACTGTACTTAATGAGACTTTCTATAATCTGTGGTAAAACGTTTAACAACATTTGTATCTTAAGAAGAAATTCCTTTTCAATTTGTGTATGGACGTTATCCAACTATTTTCACTTTGTCAATTTCTAGTCACTACATCTTCAACACGGGAAACATATAAATTCGCTTTACTTTGTTCAAATAAAAGACAAAATCACCGACTACAAATTTGGTTAATCAGTTAGCGAAGGCAAGAGTGTGACATAGTTATCACAAAAGGTACAAAGGCCATTACCATGCAGATTTATTTTATAAAGATAGGAGTTGGTGGCAAGATAAAGATTTAAAAATCTTAATGAATATGAGTTTCACGAATGACAGATGAGCAATTTGAAAAAATTATCTTCCATTCATCCTCGTCAATATGATATGATAGAAACTTTCCCAGTATGTTTGTTCTAGCAGGGCGTTGAGAGATGATGGATATCAGATGAAGCTTGGGGTAAGCCCAAAGAGTCACTTAGCTTAGGTCACTCAGCTTAGGTAAGGTAGCTTGGGGTAAGCCCAACGAGTCACTCAGTCACTTAGCTTGAGGTAAGGGTCACTTAGCCCAGTCACTTAGTTTGGGGTAAGTCACTCAGCTTAGGTAAGCCAAATGAGGTAAGCCCAACGAGTCACTCAGCTTGGGGTAAGCCCAACGAGTCACTCAGCTTAGGGTAAGCCCAACGAGTCACTCAGCTTAGGGTAAGCCCAACGAGCCACTCAGCTTAGGGTAAGCCCAACGAGTCACTTAGCTTAAGGTAAGCCCAACAAGTCACTTAGCTTAGGGTAAGCCCAACGAGTCACTTAGCTTAGGGTAAGCCCAACGAGTCACTTAGCTTAGGGTAAGCCCAACGAGTCACTTAGCTTAGGGTAAGCCCAACGAGTCACTTAGCTTAGGGAAAGCCCAATGAGTTACTTTGGTGATACTAACAAGCTTAGCAAGCAACACCTCATTGTCAGAAGGGGTTACCATGGCAGATAAGTTGCTTTTCCAATGATTTGGAATAAACCAAAATAATAAATAAAATGTAATACATTGATATTTTAATACTTCTTAAATTCCTCATATGTACAAAAATCACCATTACTAGGAATAAAGTCGGCAATATATTTAACCCCTCTGCTATATAGTTTATTATCAAAAATTGTATGAGTGTCAATATGGATATGGTGATTATTCCAGATTATCTGGGAACTGAAATTATTCTCTGGACTGGATTAAGAGAGATTACTTGAGGCAACAACTACCTGCCATATAAAATCATTATGAATAACTTGAATTTCAGACTTAATGAGATTACAGCGGAAGAGAAAAATTTTACCAAAGGGTTTAAGGTGGAAGTCAAAAAATACTTTTCAAGGTCATGCACCCAGGTAATGCCTAACCCATGCCACCTTTAACACATCAAAGAAATATTAACCATGTTTAGACCGCCCAGGTTACAAGGAATCACCATAGTGGTCCTTCTTACCTTGTCAGGTTTACCTGACCAAATAAAGTTAAAAACGGTTCTCTCAACTTCCTTAATGAAGGTCGGGGAAGTGGTAGGAAGGACAGAGAGTAAAAATACTAACTGGGACAGACCAAACATCTTTACTAGAGTAATCTTACCAATGGGTGTTAAATCCTGCTTGGAACATAAATTTAACTGGGATTTCAGACGAGAAAGCTTCGGTAGATAGTTAAGGTTAAAGAAATCTGAACCACGGTGACAAATAAACACCTCAAGCATTTAATTGGACCAAGAATAATTTTAAAACTTAGATTACTGAAACATGAAGGAATAATCATTAACAAGGAGACCAAGAGGAAACAGCTTTGACTTATCAACAGTAACAGTTAAACTAGCTACAGAGCCAAACTCATTTAGAATATAAATAACAACGTTAACAGCTAAAGCTAAATCCATCCAAGCCATTAGGCTCATTGAGGCGGTGCTTATCCCCAGTTTCCATGGCGCAAGCGGATGAGAGTACATTACTCCTCCTGGACGGGATGCCAGTCCATCGCAGATTAACTCCCCAGCAGTGCTGGTACTCATTTTACAGCTGAGTGGACTGAAATAAGTAGAGTAAAGTGTCTTGCTCAAGGACACAATGCAGCGCTCACGACGGGAATTGAACTCGGTACCTCTCGAATACGAGCACGACACCTGAACCACTGAGCCACAGCACCTCTACTTTAACAGAGGTAATACTGTTCTCAATAAATAAGAGTGGTGTCATCAGTGTACTGTGCTACTTTAAATTTATAATTACAAAGAACAAGGCCGTGAAAACTTATATCATTTCTTAACCTTATAGATAAAATCTTAGCACACATAATAAAGATAATGGACTGAATGGACAGCCCTGTCTTACACCTCGATTGATACTATAAACCCAGAGGCATAACCATGAACACATGCTGAAGCATTGGAATACAAGGCATGAAACCAGCGCCTGACGTCATTACAAAATGAAAAGCTTGAAGAGTATAGTCAATGAAGGACCATTTGAGCATATCAAAGGCTTTATGAAAATAAAGAAACAATAGAAAACCAGGGATGGCTCATTTGTCAGGAAGCTCAATAACATCTAAATTTGTGCGAATACTTTCCCCTGAGCTGCCCCTTAATAATAGCTGTTTGGTCTGGGTGGATTTTATAATTTAGACCCCTTTAATATGTTCAGCAATACATTTAGCCCCTACTTTATAGTCAGTATTTAGCAAAGAGATGGGCCTCCAATTTTCAATCTTGGCTAAATCCTTATCAGGTTTGGGCAACAAAGAAATTAACTTCTACTTTGCTCCTGTGAGATATAACAAGAGAAGAAAGAACAAGATATAACCAAAAAGAAAGAACTGCTTCTACTCTGCTCCTGTGAAATTTAAACAGAAAAGAAAGCTTCTGTGAGATATAACCAAAAAGAAAGAAACCAGAGAAAAGAAAGAACTCCCTATTCTGCTCCTTATCTGAACTCCCTACTCTGCTCCTGTGAGATATAACCAAAAAGAAAGAACTCCCTACCTACTGTGAAATATAACCAGAAAAGAAAGAACTTCTGCTCCTGTGAGATATAACCAGAAAAGAAAGAACTCCTACTCTGTGAGATATAACCAGAAAAGAAAGAACTCCCTATTCTGCTCCTGTGAAATATAACCAGAAAAGAAAGAACTCCCTACTCTGCTCCTGTGAGATATAACCAGAAAAGAAAGAACTCCCTACTCTGCTTCTGTGAGATATAACCAGAAAAGAAAGAACTGCCTACACTCTGCTCCTGTGAGATATAACCAGAAAAGAAAGAAATCCCTACTCTGCTCCTGTGAGATATTACCAGAAAAGAAAGAACTCCCTACTCTGCTCCTGTGAGATATTACCAGAAAAGAAAGAACTCCCTACTCTGCTCCTGTGAGATATAACCAGAAAAGAAAGAAATCCCTACTCTGCTCCTGTGAGATATTACCAGAAAAGAAAGAACTCCCTACTCTGCTCCTGTGAGATATAACCAGAAAAGAAAGAAATCCCTACTCTGCTCCTGTGAGATATTACCAGAAAAGAAAGAACTCCCTACTCTGCTCCTGTGAGATATAACCAGAAAAGAAAGAAGTCCCTACTCTGCTCCTGTAAGATATAACTAGAAAAGAAAGAACTCCCTACTCTGCTCCTGTGAGATATAACCAGAAAAGATAGAATCCCTACTCTGCTCCTGTGAGATATAACCAGAAAAGAAAGAACTCCCTACTCTGCTCCTGTAAGATTTAACCAGAAAAGAAAGAACTCCCTACTCTGCTCCTGTGAGATATAACTAGAAAAGAAAGAATCCCTACTCTGCTCCTGTGAGATATAACCAGAAAAGAAAGAACTCCCTACTCTGCTCCTGTAAGATTTAACCAGAAAAGAAAGAACTCCCTACTCTGCTCCTGTGAGATATAACTAGAAAAGAAAGAACTCCCTACTCTGCTCCTGTGAGATATAACCAGAAAAGAAAGAACTCCCTACTCTGCTCCTGTGAGATATAACCAGAAAAGAAAGAACTCCCTACTCTGCTCCTGTGAGATATAACCAGAAAAGAAAGAACTCCCTACTCTGCTCCTGTGAGATATAACTAGAAAAGAAAGAACTCCCTACTCTGCTCCTGTGAGATATAACTAGAAAAGAAAGAACTCCCTACTCTACTCCTGTGAGATATAACCAGAAAAGAAAGAACTCCTACTCTGCTCCTGTGAGATATAACTAGAAAAGAAAGAACTCCCTACTCTGCTCCTGTGAGATATAACCAGAAAAGAAAGAACTCCCTACTCTGCTCCTGTGAGATATAACTAGAAAAGAAAGAACTCCCTACTCTGCTCCTGTGAGATATAACCAGAAAAGAAAGAACTCCCTACTCTGCTCCTGTGAGATATAACTAGAAAAGAAAGAACTCCCTACTCTGCTCCTGTGAGATATAACCAGAAAAGAAAGAAGTCCCTACTCTGCTCCTGTGAGATATAACTAGAAAAGAAAGAACTCCCTACTCTGCTCCTGTGAGATATAACCAGAAAAGAAAGAACTCCCTACTCTCTGATATAACTAGAAAAGAAAGAACTCCTACTCTGCTCCTGTGAGATATAACCAGAAAAGAAAGAAGTCCCTACTCTGCTCCTGTAAGATATAACCAGAAAAGAAAGAACTCCCTACTCTGCTCCTGTGAGATATAACCAGAAAAGAAAGAACTCCCTATTCTGCTCCTGTGAGATATAACCAGAAAAGAAGCACAATGCAAAGACCCAACTAAGACATCCCTAGATCATTCCAAAACACCGGATAAAACTTGGCTGGAAAGCCATCAGTACGCGGGCATTTGTTTTTAGACATAGTAAAAAGAGCATTTTTTACTTTTCTAGAGAAAACATGCCCTCACAGCGACCGCACTCCATGTCACTGAGCTTATCAAAGTAAGGAAGACTGGTAATTCATTAATATTACTGGAGTCAGGGAGTTTCAACAATAAAGGGGGCTGTAAAAATTAATCTCTGCATTTAGAATATCACTGGAACTAGAGATGACATTGCCGTCATCAAGCCTGAGAGAATTAATAGTATTATAACTACGGTTCTGTTTCTGGAGATTAAGGAAGTAGCGAGTACCCCTTTCACCCATCTCCTTACCACATGACCCGTGAACAAACCATAATCCCTTTCACCCTTCTATCATAAATAGCCTGCAGCTTATCTTCAGCTGAATCAAGACGCTCTCTATTAGCCAGCGTGGCATAGAAATATAAATACGCTCCACATTACTAATTTCTTACATTACATTCTTTTTGTACACTCTGTTAACCCTATCCCTCCATTGAGCTTACGCATTAAATCAGACCTCCTCCATCTCGGCATCAACCCAGCCACTCTTGGCACCTTCTTCTGGCCCACTTTTCCTCCTTGGGCCACCCCCTCCCTTCTATCCACCTGGGCCTCTCCACTCATTACAAAACCAAAACCCACCCTAACCTCTTCATCAATCTCCACAACCAAATCAAAAACCAACTCTCAAACTACACCTCCATCTATACTGTTGGCTCGAAGGAAGACAACTGCTGCTGCCGTCATCCAAGACATCAAGCTCAGTAGCAGACTTCCTGACCACTCATCCATCTTTTCAGCAGAAGCAAAGATCATCCTCCTCACCCTCAACTTTATTGAGTACTCTCTGCTCAGCCACTTTGCTATCTTCTCTGACTCCATGGCTGTTCTTTCTTCTTTTCTCAATCTTAAATGAGATACTGTAGACTTAACATCCCACCTCCTCCTCCGGAAAATCCTTTTACCCACCCTCTGCAGGAAAAGTATTCTTTTCTTTTGGATACTTAGCCATGTTGGGATTCTTAGTAATGACAGGGCTGATGTAACCGCTAAGCTTTCCCTCAACCTCCCTCTACCCCATTTCCCAAAACCCTCTCTGACATCAAACTGCTTATCGCTTCCCTTGTTTGTGACCGCTGGCAAACCTCATGGGACTCCTAAATTGATAACAAACTCCACATCATCCAGCCCACCATTCCGATCAAACCCACCATCAACAACCTTTCTCATGTCAACAATGTTCATATTACCCGTTTTAGAATAGGTCACACCCACCTCACTCACTCCCACCTCCTTATTGCCTTCCCCCAACCCCTCTGCAGCAATTGACATTGCACCCTCACAGTCCATCACGTTCTCCTTGCTTGCCCCCTGTACAACCTTTCCAGAGCTTCCCTCGCTCCCCACAACTCAATTGCCCAGTTCTTCCAGAAAAACCCTCCGGATAAAATTATCTCCTTCCTTCATCTTGCTTCCCTCTACAACCATATTTAGTCCTCCTCTTCCACCCCCCCCCCCCTCCCCTCCCCTCCCCCTCTCTCTCTTTTTTTTCTTCACCCATGCACCTCCTCTCTCGATCCCAGCTCTGACTTTTAGTTCTTGTATTTCTCTCATTCTCCCCCTGTTTTCTTTTCTTCCTACCTTTTAGAATGAATCTAACCTCTCAGGCACAATTTGACCCTCTTCGTCGTGGTGCCGTTAAGCTCTCATCAAGCAAACAAACAAACTTATATTTTCACCAGCGTATTTTATGCTATTTGAGATAACATTAAATTTGATAAGATCTAAGAGAAAGTTATAATTTTTATTACCATGAGATACACGAACATTGTTGATAACATTTTGAATTTTAGTTACGTACTGGGGGTCATCTAACATAGAGGTGTTTAATTTCCAGTAACCTTTATCTCTTGGCCTCTTTGACAAAGCAATTTCCAATGTCACAGCAGAGTGGTCTGATTGAAGGCTGGGAAGAACAGAAATATCACGCCTTGATTATAGGACTTAACAGGTAATAAGAAAAAAGTCTAAACGGCAACAAATATTTGTATCCTCACCAGAAAAACATGTAAAACCGTGATCATTTAGGAAAAGGTCTCTCCAGATGTCGATCAGATCAAAATCAAACATTAAATTCAACAGTACTTCACGAGCATTATAATGGGTTTAGGATTACCCCCTTTCTTGTCCTTACTAAGATCTAATACAAGATAAAAGTCTCCGCCATTATAATATTATCAGAAGAATGATCATGCAAACTGTCATAGGCCTAAGTGCTTCTAAAGAAGGATACATTATCAAAGTTTGGAGCACAAACATTTCATACCGTATACTACATATCACAGATCAAAATGTTAATAACAAGAAGACAAACATTATCATCATGATATGCTCAACTTGGGGTTACGTAAGATACAAACACCCTGACTTGCCGAGGTGCCATGGGAGAAAGCTCACTCATTGTGCCAAACATTCTGTGTTTACAGTTGAGTGAGTTGCTGGCAACAATTTTTGATGCTGCATTTTGTTTTTGGCATAACTATGAAAACACTGTCTCCTTTAATCACATCATTTAACCCCCAGGCATTGAGGGTGCAAAAGTAATCAGATTACTCATCGAGATACAATGAAAGGGAAAATACCAGACTTGCAAGCCTCTATACACAGCTGCAAAAAAGCGGTACGTTTAAAAAAAGTCTATATATAGACATTTAGCAAATTTGTTGTTTATGAATTGTTGGACCAGGGAGTTGTTACTTTACAGCTCCCTGGTTGGACATGCTTGGTTCAGATCCATTATAATCTTTCCAGATAGCTGCTTTCTTGTTGAACATGTAAGACCTGTTTTTTCCTGAAGGGAAGGAGGAGGGGGAAGGTGGAATTCACATGATTCTAAAAGTGGTAGGAGTGTGCAGCCCATAACCCAAGAAACATACCCACAGTATGACATAAGTGTTGATACCTTTAGTTTGAAGTTATACAATTTTGATAGCTACAGTATGAAAGAACTTATCTTTGATACTTGCAGTATAAAGTATTCTATAAGAGTATTGTTAAAATGAACCAGCAGCTCAAAATTAACTGGGTAAAACAGCATTATTTGGAACCTACACTACAAAAATAATGGAAAAAAAGACACCTGCAATACAAAAATAATGAAAAATCGTGTACGTGTTAACAGCCTTCGTTTGTCATAAAGCGACCTTAAGGAATATACTTATTGTCTCTTTGAGTAGCATATGCACAGTATTATCACTTCTTCCCTATAGGAATATAACTGTATAAAAGTGCACAATATTATTTTTGTTATGAGAAAAAGAAAAGTACTGCAGAAAGGGATATAAACTATTTAATTACAAACTTATGACAAACAAAGTCTGTCAACATACTTTTCATGAAAAAAAGTGTGAAAGTGTGAAAATGCCTCAAAGTATGTATAATAAAATAGAATATTTTGACAGCTTCTGAAAATTGATCAGAAAATTCTTGAAATATAACTTGTTTTTAAATGCATAAATAATTTGAAAAGCATAGTAAAAGCTTATGGACAATTTTTAACAGTCTGAATTTCTAATAAGGATGTGAAAATGTGCACAAAGACTTCTAAAGCAAATTTTATGATTAGTTTTCAAGATTGGTAAAAATGTTATGAAGAAAGAACTCTTATATACTACACAGTAGTGTATATTCTATAGTTTCTTTAAAGCAATTACTTATAAAATTACATGATGACATATCAAAAGGATGATTTATGGCAATTATTGTGAATTGTTAAAAAGGGTTTGTAGTGCTTCCTGAAAAAGGAGAAATAATTGTAGTGCACAAAAATATCTTACTTCCATATATTATGATTCGAAAAGTATGCTTGTTTGGTATAGTTTGATCAATTTGTTTTTCTTTGTCTCATTACTCTTATTGCTGTAATTTGAGTCTCAGTGTTCCCGTGAGCGTACTTCAGGCAGGAAATGTTGAATATCGATAAATATCAGGTGTTATAGGAAATTGTCTTCAACGAATTTGATTCATATTTTTCTTGTGGATTTGATTTCTGTAATTAGTACTGTATTTGTAATTAATCATATTGCTGTATTATTGAATGATAATCTTGTATTTTCAGCAAGATATCATTGCCTGAGGTTACTTTATATTAAATAGGTTTTCTCTTCTTTGGCTTAGAATACACTGTTTTGAACTACAGTATAATGTGATTCCTATGTGTATACAAGTTTCATTTGATTCTGGGGAATGTTAAAATATTAAACGTTCTGAGATGTATAAACTATGGCATTAAACATTACATATGGATTACAAATGTTTAAATATCAACGGCAAAAAGGCACAGGAAAGGGCTCATGAAAGGTGAAAATAGAAAAAAAGGTTACCAACCTTAAATCTAACTCTAATATACTAAATAAGAAGAAAACAGAACTTGTGCATAATATAAAAAAAACATCCATAGATTTAAATTTACAAAGTAAATCATCAGAATGAATTACCACGGAACGATGCTTTTGAGGTGTGGAAGAGTATTTTGCCTGAATAAGATTTTCCTAAGTTTTAAAGGTTTTGCCTGATTTTCATAGAATTTTGATACAAAAGTAAAGTATGCGGAGGACATTTTTTAAATTTTCCACATATTATCGCCCTTCCTTTGCCTTTTTGGCTGAATATATGTTGATATTGCCTGAGTTCCATTATATTTTAGCACAGAAAGTGTAGTATGAAAGATATTAACGATAGTCACTATTTATTTATTTATTTATTTTATTAGGCACCAGCTTCTGATGTTCCACTGATGCCATCGTTCAAATTTCTTACATTTCAAGAGCTGACAGAAGCAACCATTCCTCTGCTCCCAAGTGATTTAGAATATTGGAAGACATTTGAAAAGAAAAAGAATGCACCAAACAATTGGAAGCCATGAGTTAGATTGAGTGAACAGAACAAATGAAGGTCTGATGTCAATCTTATTTAATAAACTTTCTATATGCCAGTCATTTTCCAACAAACTTGTGATATCTTTACAACGTGTGATATCTTTACAACTTGTTAAACCCTGAATGGAAAAATATATCAAAGTCACGTCTGGACAGTTCTGCTGGTCTTCTTGTCCTATATACGATGAACATGTCTGACCATGACCTATTAATCTGTAAAGGTATATGGACAGGTAGATTCAACATTTGCTAAATAGATTGAAATTCCACTAAAAAACGAGGAAAGCAAAATTTTTATTAAAATCGGTTAAAAATTGGCCATTTTACAGCTTTTTAAAGAATTTTGAGCAAAGATGGGCAAATATGTTAATTTGTGTCTTACTCTTGTGATGTATGAACGGCTGGGACATAGTCTCTATTTTAGTATGTAAATTTCATTGATTTTTAAGCCTCAGCTATTTCTCTTTGAAAAGGGAAGATAATTCTAATGAAGAGGATTTGATCTTAATTACCATACCCCCAACCAACTTCAACCTGGAGAAGGCATTTCGAACATTTTCAAGGTCTGAAATTAAGGGAAGAAATTTAAAGAAAAACGTCAGCATTTTGAGGTGTCCTCCTGTTCGTGCGTCATTTTTTTCTCTCAATATATCAAAGACTGTCAAACTTTGATTATTGTTAACGTGAGAGCTACACATGCTATTTTTGAAATTCAACGACTATTCATCTCAAGAGTTAATTCTTGTTTTGGTGCGTTGTTGAACAGAAAATGTTGTACTTGTACATAGACTTTTCAAGGTCATTTACAAGGAATGCAGACTGTTCCATCTCGGTAATTTCTGTTTATGATCTACCATTTTAGAAGCTGAAAAGTGCACTCTCAAAAAGAAAATGTTATTGTGACAAACATTTGAAATGACCAATTAGCACCTTGCACCAAATCCATACGTTTTTCAAAAAAGGTGGATAATCTAGAGAGTTGATAATATTTAGTGTAGAGAAAATTAAGAATATAGCAATGATTTAAAGGTTTTTATTGTAAGTTATTGTTTTGGAAATGCATATTATTTGGAAGTTTAGATAGCAAGGAATCATGGAAATAACACAAATGAAGCTTCCATATCTTTAAAAGCTCTTAATTTAAGGAACCTTTTGGGCCCTTTTTTTATGCGTCCAGTTTTTGAATGATAATAGCTTCTATTTTCAAAATGGATTTCTATTGTTAAAATAGACTAGAATAAAGCCTTTTTACCATTATACTACTTAAAAAACCTCTGTGCCAGAAAAGCTATCAACATTTTTGTTTGCTTTTCTGGTACATTGTTTATCAAGTATCAAAAAAGGAGAATATATTGGTAATGTAAAGGCTTTCTTCCAGTCCATTTTGGCAATAGAAATCCATTTTGAAAATAGAAACTGTTTAATGAATATTTATTGCAGACTTATGTGCACTGTGTTTTCCAAAAGAATTATTTTGGTACAATAACAATTGTTTTGTTTTTTCTTCTTCAAGTATATTTTGACAATTATTTTATAGTTGATGATCATTGAGAATGCTAAACACTGAAGTAATGGATGAATTAATTAGAATACTATAGCATCGTGATGAAGGATTCTGAGGTTGCTCTTAATGCATCAACCAGGTATTAGAATACTATAGCATTGTGATGAAGGATTCTGAGGTTGCTCTTAATGTATCAACCAGTTATTAGAATACTATAGCATTGGATGAGAGATTCTGAGGTTGCTCTTAATGCATCAACCAGGTATTAGAATACTATAGCATCGTGATGAAGGATTCTGAGGTTGCTCTTAATGCATCAACCAGGTATTAGAATACTATAGCATCGTGATGAAGGATTCTGAGGTTGCTCCTAATGCATCAACCAGGTATTAGAATACTATAGCATGTGATGAAGGAGTTGCTCTAATGCATCAACCAGGTATCAGGTATTAGAATACTATAATGCATCAGGTATTAGAAATGAAGGATTCTGAGGTTGCCCCTAATGCATCAACCAGGTATTAGAATACTAAAGCATCGTGATGAAGGATTCTGAGGTTGCTCTTAATGCATCAACCAGGTATTAGAATACTATAGCATCGTGATGAAGGATTCTGAGGTTGCCCCTAATGCATCAACCAGGTATTAGAATACTAAAGCATCGTGATGAAGGATTCTGAGGTTGCTCTTAATGCATCAACCAGGTATTAGAATACTATAGCATCGTGATGAAGGATTCTGAGGTTGCTCTTAATGCATCAACCAGGTATTAGAATACTATAGCATTGTGATGAAGGACTCTGAGGTTGCTCTTAATGCATCAACCAGGTATTAGAATACTATAGCATCGTGATGAAGGATTCTGAGGTTGCTCTTAATGCATCAACCAGGTATTAGAATACTATAGCATCGTGATGAAGGATTCTGAGGCTGCTCCTAATGCATCAACCAGGTATTAGAATACTATAGCATCGTGATGAAGGATTCTGAGGTTGCTCTTAATGCATCAACCAGGTATTAGAATACTATAGCATTGTGATGAAGGATTCTGAGGTTGCTCTTAATGCATCAACCAGGTATTAGAATACTATAGCATCGTGATAAAGGATTCTGAGGTTGCTCTTAATGCATCAACCAGGTATTAGAATACTATAGCATTGTGATGAAGGACTCTGAGGTTGCTCTTAATGCATCAACCAGGTATTAAAATACTATAGCATCGTAATGAAGGATTCCGAGGTTGCTCTTAATGCATCAACCAGGTATTAGAATACTATAGCATCGTGATGAAGGATTCTGAGGTTGCTCTTAATGCATCAACCAGGTATAAGAATACTATAGCATCGTGATGAAGGATTCTGAGGTTGCTCTTAATGCATCAACCAGGTATTAGAATACTATAGCATCGTGATGAAGGATTCTGAGGTTGCTCCTAATGCATCAACCAGGTCATACTGATTATATCTTGGAATCCCTGATACATTGAAATGTTTACATTATATAAATAAAATGTTTTGAGATACTTGAAATTCTCAGAGAGAACAGATGCACATCTGGGAATAAACTCAAATGATTTAGATGGGATTAAATGGTATGTTTTTCAAAGGACAATACAAAATCTTAGGATGCTAGACTTGTAACTTAGATTTAATGTAGTTGTTTTTATTCCATATTTTGTTTAACTAGGTCATTTTCTCAAGGTGCAATTGATAATTTGACCTTGATTTGTTTTTCCACAGAAGTTTCTAAAATGAGGAATGACAACAAAACAATATACTAAAAGTGCTAAAAACAAAGATTTGTTTTTACCCTGTTCAGTAAACATAGGCAGCGGAACAAGTAAATTTGAATTTAATTGGGCAAATTTAAGGGACACCTTTCACTGTGAGTGTAGTTGCAACTTTTTAATCAGAAGAAAATAGTCTTGATAGGCCAAGGGCCTCAAATAGTTTTATATGGTAAAAACTATAAAAAAATGGTCGTAAAGTGCAAAAACAGTTATGATATTGTTATGAACCGAGCCAAGAGATAAAATTAGGTCACAGATATTGATGTTTATTCAGAACAGAAAAGTCAATCCAACAGTGCATGCAACTTTACTTTCTCGTATTTTCTTCCAACTGCTATGGGAGAGGAATTCTGTTGTTGCTTACACCAAAAACTAAAAACTCAACTCATCAGAACTACAGATTGTTAATTTGTCCTGGCTAATAGTTTTAAGTTTGGATGGGTTACCCAAATCATGTGACTAAAATAAGCAAACCAAGTTCTGAAAAACCAAAAGTTCCCTCAGGTCCCATGACCCAAATTTACTAATGACCCAAATTTACCCATGACCCAAATTTACCAATGACCTTAATTTACCAATGACCCAAATTTACTAATGACCCAAATTTACCAATGACTTAAATTTACCAATGACTCAAATTAACCAATGACCCAAATTTACCAATGACCCAAATTTACCAATGACCCAAATTTACCAATGACCCAAATTTACCAATGACCCAAATTTACCTACGGCCAAAATTTACCCACGACCTAAATTTACCAATGACCCAAATTTACCAATGACCCAAATTTACCCATGACCCAAATTTACCCATGACCCAAATTTACCAATGACCCAAATTTACCAATGACCCAAATTTACCAATGACCCAAATTTACCAACGACTCAAATTTACCAACGACCCAAATTTATCAATGACCCAAATTTACCAATTACCAAAATTTATCAATGACCCAAATTTATCAGTGACCCAAATTTACTCATGACCCAAATTTACCCATGATCCAAATTTACCCATGACCCAAATTTACCAATAAGCCAAATTTACCAATGACCCAAATTTACCAATGACCCAAATTTACAATATCCAAATTTAACAATAACCCAAATTTATCAAATGCAAATTAACAAGTTTAACTCACTGATTGCCAATGAACCATACCTATTATCACATGATCAACTATGACCAATAGAATTTGTACAAGTGGTGTCTGTTAAGCCCATTTACATACCAGATGCCTAACTGTTAATCTGATTAACATACTTGATCTTTAACAAGAACCTTAAAGAAATGCAAATTAGGGAATGTGACCAGTAAGTCCCTCAAACCTAGAAAATGCAAATGATTGTCAATAGCTCCTCTATCACCATAGTTATTAACAAATTCAACTAGATCTAAATTAAATTTCAAAAATACGGGAGAGTGCATAAAGCAAAATGAGGGTACAATTAGTCTATAAAAACTGTGGTCCTTACAATATTTCTCCAAGGTCATACTTGCGGTTCTTTCTTAACAAAATTGCATATGTGGAAATGAGTTCTTTTCAATATTTAAAATGACACTTTTCAGTACAGAAAATGACACTTTTTCTTTCAACTTTTAAATAAGTAGGATTTTTTTGCTACACAATGGGGGGAGGGGGTCTGCCCTCCATCCCAACACACACACCCACACACACACATACATGCACGTTTTAGAGGAATTTTTCAAACGTTTTGGTTTTTTATATATATTTTTGCATTAAAAAAATAAAATTGCCCTCAGAAGTGGGCTAAATTCGAACCCTTTCAGACCCCTCACTTTTCTTAATGCTGGCAACGCCACTGATGTTCCCTGCAAAATTAATAATTTTTGACAACAAATTGAAGGTAAAATATACAATACATAATTGGAAGGGAGAAAAAATTTGTTCAAAATCCTTTGCAAGTAGTTTGAATTGAGTGATTTAGAGACCGTTGCCACACCTTTATAATGAAATTCATATTTTAGACAGTAATTATGTCAAAAACACAAAAATAATCAAATAACTAGATAAAATTGCCCAAGTGACAACCATAGTTTTTAGAAACCTCAAAAATGAGATGAAATATAAATGCCCTTCTTTCTTATTTTGTACCTATTTCTTTGATTAAGTATTTTATATTTCTGCAATATCAAATTTTAGCAACATGATTTTACTCAAGATATCAAACTTTTTGTTGAATATTTGTGTTTTATTTAATGCTTCATGTTTCATTTGTTCATTCAATGTTGAGTCAGATTTATGTGGCCTTATATATCCTATTTAAACATCTGGAAGTCACCATCCCTTTTCACTAAAACTAAACTGCAGATCTACCCCTCAAACGTCCATTCAGTTCTGATGTATGCTGCGAAAATGGTGTATCAACATGTATATTTGTCTGCAATTACTGACCTAATAGTGTAAAATTGACACGCATGTGAGTCACTTTTACAATTGTCTAGAACCTAACTTTGATTGTATCATGGGAGAGGTAATTGGGGTCATAAATATGAATATCAAGTACCCCAGTCTTTACCTCATCATCAGCTTAATTAAACAAAGTTTTACTGTCTGAAACTGAATACCTTCTACCTTCTCCTCAATTAATTATCTCATCAAATTCTTCTCAAAATCAGCTATTCCAAGCTTCAATTTTTGGTTCTGATGTGATAGCATCAGGAACCTATGTGGTCATGATGGTGTGTGTGTGTATGTATGTATGTATGCACTTGTTGATGTTTACACACCTTTCAATTAGGGACACACCTGCAATTGGGAATATCACCAATTGGGAGAAAGCTCAATATTGACGATTTGATCATCTTTATGCCTGTCACCTGTTTTAAGGTTTTCCCCAATTTCCCAGTGTTTCGTCATATTATAATGGTGTGTATTGTGTGTATCCAAATGTTTTGACTGCACCTACAGATGAAAAATTGACTTCCCCATTTACAGTGTAGAAAACGTATGACATCACAAATTTTAATTGCATAGCGCCATTAATAATGTGATGTTGTGGACTTACAATTTTACACCTTCCAAGTGGGGATATACATATGGGACTCTTGAAATATTTAATTATCTCCCCATTTTGATAAGATGCAGTTTAAGTACATGTATAAATGTGTGTTTTCCCACTTCCAATGTATGCTTCCATTGGCTTTCTTACCAAGAAGGAATGGAATTAACATGAAATCACTGTGGGTATAGTATCTGGACATATATTGTTTAAAAATCTGTCATCCTTTTTGCCTAAGTCGTTTAATCAGATGTTCCCAGTTTCCTTGTTTCATACGTATGTCCCCAATTTTCACCATCTACAAGTATGTGTGTGTGTGTTTGTGATGGCCAGCTCTTAAACACGATATCTCAAGAATGATACACTGGATTCATGTCATATGTGGTAATGTCATATGTGTTACACAGATTACCCATGGTCGGTAGATCTGCCCTATTGTTTTTGATAGTGATGTCATGCATATTAATAAGTAGGCAGGGCTTAATATAAGATTTTGAAATACTTTTATTTTGACAGTCACATGTCTGTTTTGTTTCATATTTGTTATAGTGATGTTAGCTGGTATGTATGTGGTTATTGTATAAAGACATTGACTCCCATCAATATGCTTAGTGGGAGGGGCTTAACATGATTTTGTAAACAAGCACAAGAAAACACGATATCTCAAAAACTATGAACTATGAATGTGTGGTACACAGATAGCTAATGGTCTGCAGATGTGCCCTAATGTTTGTGGTGGTGATTTCTTGCATATTGATAAGTGGGTATGGCTTAAAGTGTCCACATTTAAAAAAAGTGATAAATGAGCAACTGTATGTTTGTTTTGCATCATATTGGGCATGATAATATTGTTGGTTATTGTGTACATGCTTATGTTATGAACAGATGTCATTAATATGCATGGTAGGCGTGGCTAATGTACTAAATGATGTAAGCACTATACTGTATCTCATGGACAGTATATCGGATTTATGCTATATTTCGTACACAGATGGGTCATGGTCTGTATATCTGGTCTACTGTTGTGGTAGTGATGTCATGATTATTAATGAGTAGGCAAGGCTTACTGACAAATTCTTGAAATAGAATAAGTGAGCAACTATTTTTGCATCATACTTCCTATGATAATGCTTTTAATTGTGCAAATGCTAATGCTGTCAACATTTTTATTAATCTGCATTGTGGGTGTGGCTTATGAATAATATCATGGAACAAATATTTCATGATATGCAATGGCATGACAATTAATACAAATTTTTTAAATCAATCAACTTACGGAGAAAAAAAAGCATCGGAACCACAAAATCTGTTGGTTCTGGTTTGATCATACAATAGTTGTTCCTTGCCATAAAAGAGAAAAACAGCATGTTCCATTCAGCAGGCATCCTTGGAAGTTGCTGTATTTATCTTTGATCTTGTTTCCGGGTGATTTTTTTTTGGGCTCCTCAATATGATCAAAAGGGTAGGGGAACACAAATCAATGATATAATTTTACTTTGAAATTGTTGATTTTGGGAATGTCTAAACTGGTGTTGCATATGGCCTGAAAGTGGGCAAAGGGCGGCTTTGTCAAGAATAAAAATAAGAGTTGTTTGCTGTAGGAATTGACAAAATTATTGAGGTTTAGTGTCCCCCCGACAATCCTTAAAACTTGAACCAAAGCTATTTGAACTATATGAAAACGACAAAATACATTAAACCAGTAAACCAGACTTATGCGGCAGCACACAAAATTCATGATCTTGTTCCGATTATCATCTCAGCACAAATACATTCTAACGCTATACAACCAAAATAACGCACATCTGTTTTATCTTCTCAGCTGTAATAAATTACACTTTCCTTGCGACGTTACATATTTCTAACATCTGCTGCCTCGAGAGGATCAGTGCATTCTTTAACAACCACTGGTTTAGGATTTATCTAATAGTGGTTGACAGCTCCAATATCTACTTCTCGTGATCGCCTGTAAAACTAGTTTGTCACTCTCAAACTGTCTAGTGTGGTTATTTTTTTGTCTTACTTTCTGAAAGAGTTATACAGTTTTTGATCCATTGTAACTCAATGTGTATCAAATGTGGGCTAAAGTTGAGTACTATTTGAGCGAAATATATCATATTTTGCAAGGGAGAATTCAGGGGATGTTCTCCTTCAAGCCCTTAAGAAGGTAATCGGGCTGGCCAAGTTCAATGTTTAGAATCAAAATAGATAATCCCTTAATGCATTTCAGGAGTCTATTCCACATATCATCCTAAAGTACAATCAAAATTACTAAAGTCTTCCAGCAGTTTATGAACCGGTGAAACTTTTGTGAAACTTTGCTTATCATTGTCGCTATGTTTACCACATTTCTAATTGTAATATATTCACTAGAAGTCATACTGTCTTCACTAAAAAGTCAAATCATGACAGTCATTGTAGTGAGTGGAAACATAGTATGTAGAGTAGCAGTCCCCTTACCATCTGACCATGTGAACGACCAGTAAATAAGATGCCAATGTTTCAAGTCCTAAGAAATTACAACGCTCATGGAGGTGACTTTCCTGGAATAGTTACATATTGTTCTCAAGCATTATATTTGGTGAGCTATGCACAATTTGGTGAGCTATGCACAATTTAGTGAGCTATGCACAATTTGGTGAGCTATGCACAATTTGGTGAGCTATGCACAATTTGGTGAGCTATGTACAATTTGGTGAGTTATGTACAATTTGGTGAGCTATGCACAGTTTGGTGAGCTATGTACAATATGGTGAGCTATGCACAATTTGGTGAGCTATGCACAATTTGGTGAGCTATGCACAATTTGGTGAGCTATGCACAATTTAGTGAGCTATGCACAATTTGGTGAGCTATGCACAATTTGGTGAGCTATGCACAATTTGGTGAGCTATGTACAATTTGGTGAGCTATGTACAATTTAGTGAGCTATGCACAATTTGGTGAGCTATGCACAATATGGTGAGCTATGCACAATTTGGTGAGCTATGCACAATTTGGTGAGCTATGCACAATTTGGTGAGCTATGCACAATTTGATGAACTCTGCACAATTTGGTGAGCTATATACAGCGCAACACAACCATGACCTACCAACATCTCCATCCACAGTATCTCGTTTCATAGCAGTTTGAAGGTTATTCCATCCCAATGGTAACTCCAGTATTTGCCTACCGGAAAGTTGAAGGCAAAGTCATAAAATCAAGTTTGCTCTAAAATAACCCCAAGAGCCATGCAAAAGGTATGCTTAATAGGTATGACACACTTCACTGATCCACAATATGTTACTAAAACACTTACCACCACTTAGGACAGGCTCAATTGGTCTGCTTTGGATTGGGCTATATCACTGATCTATCTCCACATTTATTTGGTCCACAACATCTTACCAAAGCATTAACCATCAAGCCAAGGCTCAAGAGGTCCGGTTGCTACACCAACAATCGATATTCCACTGGCTATGGACATCTTACTAAAGCTACCAAGCCAAGGCCAACCAAGTCAGTTCTCGATCCCCACTGATATTTCACTGGTCCACTTCACTGGTCCACAACATCTTACTAAAGCATTAACCACCAAGCCAAGGCTCAAGAGGGCCGGTTTCAAGTCAGCTCTAGACTGGGCTACATTAATGATTGATCCCCACAGTGATATTCCACTGGTCCATTTCACTGGTCCACAACATCTTACTAAAGCATTAACCACCAAGCCAAGGCTCAAGAGGTTCGATTGCCAAGTCAGTTCTAGACTGGGCTACATCAATGATCGATCCCCACAGTGATAATTTCACTGGTCCCCTTCACTGGTCCACAACATCTTACTAAAGCATTAACCATCAAGCCAAGGCTCAAGAGGTCCGGTTGCCAAGTCAGTTCTAGACTAGGCTACATCAATAATCGATCCCCACAGTGATATTCCACTGGTCCACTTCACTGGTCTACAACATCTTACTAAAGTATTAACCACCAAGCCAAGGCTCAAGAGGGCCGGTAGCCAAGTCAGCTTTCAGACTAGGCTACATCAATAATCGATCCCCACAGTGATATTCCACTGGTGCAATTCACTGGTCCACAACATCTTACTAAAGCATTAATCACCAAGCCAAGGCTTAAGATGTCCGATTCCCAAGTCAGCTATAGACTTGGCTACATTAATGTTCGATTCCCACAGTGATATTCCACTGATCCACTTTACTAGTCTACAACATCTTACTAAAGCATTAATCACCAAGCCAAGGCTTAAGAGGTCCGATTGCCAAGTCAGCTATAGACTTGGCTACATCAATGTTCGATTCCCACAGTGATATTCCACTGATCCACTTCACTAGTCTACAACATCTTACTAAAGCATAACCACCAAGCCAAGGCTCAAGAGGACCGGTTGCCAAGTCAGCTCTGGACTATAGGGTACATCAATGATTCATCCCCACATGCCACTGGTTCATTCCACTGGTCCACTCCCCATGTCCACAATATCTTAGTAAATCATTAACCACCAAACCAAGGGTCAAGTGGCCCGGCTGTCAGTCAATTTAGTTCTTCATCAAATTATTATCACCCTATCTACAGATGTTACAGCTGTTGCAAGTAACTTTGTGTGTATCTTACACGTTTTTCTACGGGATTTCATTGTTTTTTAAGGCAATAACATTTCTTTATCTCTTGATGCTGTTATTATTCCTATACTCCCCATCTCTTCCGTTTTTCTACAAGTAGCTACAAGACAATTGGATTAAAGGAATATTCCGTTGATTAAACATGCGCATTGTACATGAGAGAGGACAGTCAAAGAAATTAAGAAGGGAGGAAACCAATGAGTTTCTTCTTGTTGACTTCTACCTACAAGTCAAGTTTAACGTTTTGTTGAGAAAAGTTTGAACAAACCACTTTATAGTGGTAGCAGACTAAGTGTGACATCACACCATCGTATCTTAAAGTTTTTGTGTATTGTATCAAAATATATTATCCCTTTCCTACATACAACCCATCCCATTGAGTATATGAACAAAATGATCAAAACATGTTCACATAAATTATGTCTTTTAAATATAGAACATATATTTCATAACAAGTTTATATTTTATTTTGAATTTCCATCTAAGAAATAAAAAATGTGTCATTGATTTAGTATAGGTAAGTAATGATTCTCTTGCAATAAAACCCACTGGGTATAAAACAGATGGGCAAAAGATGCTCAAATAAAGTATATATGCTATCTCGTCTCAGTAATTAACAATGTTTCGATGTTACTGTATGTAGTAAGAGGTAATTAATTTTCAATACATGAAAGTTGGCTTAGACGTGCCGCTTTATTGAATTAGACTTACAATACTGCAGTCACTTTGAAACACTTTATTTGAAATATGTTTTTTTTTAAACAGAGCATGATATCAGAGCAGGTCTTGCACATTAAGCTTCGTTAATTGTACTCTACAATATGGAATACGCATGTTTGACTAAAGGAATATTTCTTGAAGTTTAAAATGTATGAATTGTTTCAAGTAGTAACTGATCTGCTGGTGCTATAGACCTTTTTCATATCGGAGTCGGCAATTTCCGGAAATCTGATTTAAATAATGTTACATGGCCGAAATTCACTCGACTATAAAGGATTAATCAAATATGTCGGGGGAAGACTGGTCGTTGCACAAATTACAATGGTATGGGTAAGCCCAGTAAAAATGCCTTTCACATACTAATCAACAGTATATGCAAGCAGGTATAGGCATTTCACCGAAATATGCAGAGATTTGAATTGAAGCATGATTTGGTTATAAAATTCCATACCAGACCTGGATCGGGATAAATACATTTCAGAAACCACTTCTGGTTACAATGGAAACAGATGAGAGAGAAAGATTGCGCAATGTTATGAGAACTGGTTTCTGGTTCCACTCAGTAAGGCTGACTTTAAATGAAACCACTGACTTTGTCTGTACTCTAATTTCTGGGAGATTGTTCCATTCAATTATGGTACGAACAAAAAATGAGTTTCTGTGTTGCTCACAAGAACTTCTTGGAATTTGAAAACCTTTTGAGTTGAGCACAGCTTGCTTCGTGATTATGTTATAGGTTTTGCAGTCAGCAAAAACCGTAGCACATATCGCCTTTTTGTTTGAGTAGACAGGGCAAAGGAAATTGCTTGGGGAGGAAGAGGGGGTGTATATATATATGTATGTATGTATGTATGTATGTATGTATATATGTATGTATGTATGTATGTATGTATATATGTATGTATGTATATATGTATATATATATATATATATATGTATGTATGTATGTATATATATATATATGTATGTATGTATGTATGTATGTATATATGTATGTATGTATATATATATATATGTATATATATATATATATATATATATATATATATATATATATATATGTATATATATATATATATATATATATATATATATATATATATATATATATATATATATATATATATATATATATATATATATATATATATATATATATATATATATATATATATATATATATATATATATATATATATATATATATATATATATATATATATATATATATATATATATATATATATAGATATATATATATATATATAGGTGCTTGCAGTGATCTGCGAGAGTTGAAAGATTTGTAGTTTTTGGTTATGAAACGAGCAGCTTGGTTTTGAATCTTTTCTAGTTTGTCTATCTCCTTTGAAGTAAGGGTCCCAGATGATTGGTTTATAGTCTAGAGAAAAGCGAACAAGGCTTACGTAAGTAACATACCGGAATTGTTCAGGGCAATTTCTGCGAAGGAAGACTTGTTGAATTTGCTCCTTTGCATATGTAAAAATGAATGGGAAAAACAGCTCCAGGAAAAACGTCCTTTTTCTCTTCAGCAACTCTCTTTCTCTCAACTAAAAACTTCCTATAAACTGTATTCTCTTAATTCACAATAGTTTTCCCGATATGTAACATCAGTTTTCTCGTTCACAAATAACAAGGGATTAGCTTTCGATAACACACTTGTGTTTAAGCTGCAAAAATGATTTGTTTTTTAGGAATGCTCAGGAAATGTGAATCCCAAAGAACACACAGTGTAACATTTGCAAAATCAGCGTTTTTGCGTACACATTCTAGGCCAGCATTGGATGTATGCTGTCATAGTCGTTTGTGAGGCCCAATCTTTAACTTGAATCTTACCTGGCTATTTGTCTACTTTCTTCCGACGAGCTAACGAGAAAGTCTTTCGGAATCCTTTTTGAACAAATATAAAAAATCACATAAGCCTACAAGCACAGCAGTTTAAACTTTGACGTAAATTTACGTTTTCAGCTTGTACTGTACTTACGTGTGCATACAAAGTGTTAATACATTTTACACACTATACGTACGTACGTACATACGCAATGTATGTTGCACGGACTTACTGTATATATTGTTTTTACGTGCTTATAAACAAATGTTGGTAATACGCGCGCGTATTGTTGTTTACCATGTCCCCTGCAGCTGATTGGTTGGTTAGTAAACAGAAAATTCCCACAGCAGTTGATTGGTTTATATACCTGACGTTTCACGTTCGGCTAAACTCGGTTTGAAAAGGTCTATACCGTGACGACTATTAACTGTAAGGTATTCTCTGGGCCATTTTGCAACTTTTTTAACGTTAAATCTTTTTATATACCTATGGCAACAAGAACAATGCTGTTTAAACACCTCGTTTCTGTTTGTATACTTGTAGGAAACTTTCCCAGGGTTACTTCTGTCAGAGCATGGTTTAATCAAGTTGTTGATGATTACTACTCCTAAATTACAACAATTTCACTCTTCATCCTGTATATTTCACTTTCTGAAATCCCTCTATATTCAGATACCTATATGAATTTCCTGTCCCTCGAGACATCATTTCCTTACATGTCTTGCTTTACACATCCCCTCTTCCAAAACATTCGTCCTCGTGGAGCACCATGAAAAAGTCACCTTCTTACAAACAGTAAAAGAAAACACATTCTGATTCATTTCATCTATCCCATGCTTTATTGCTCTATGAATCTTAATTTATATACAATGGTTGATGAATAAAATACATATATAACTCACTTATAAACTAATAGCATGCAATTGTGGTGATCAACTGGCTACTCAACCAATGCTAATAAATACGTGAGAAAGATTTTCATGCCTAAGACATTTCCTTCCAGTCGAATCATTCGTCCTCGGTGGCCATGAAAACTCATGTACTTTCTCTCATGCCAAAATGTCGAGCATGGTATTATCTTCCTCAATGCACACCCAACATTGTAGTTTCTTTAAACTACGTTTGCATACACTGGTGTACCTAGGAGTCTATATGGAGCCGTGTCCCCCTCCCCTTCCCCAACAAAAACAGTGAAATCAAATAGGTCAAGAAAATATGCCAAACGGTCAAGAATTTAAAGCGATGACGATATTTGCTCCTCAAAACTCCAAAGGTTTGGAAAATATTTGAGGTCATTAGCATTTTTCCCCTTGGCGACCCTTTTCTCAGTCCAAAAGATGGCTTTAACACTGACCTAACTATACTTAGTTTAATTTAGAAAAAAAAAAACATATCAAGTCACGAGACAATCTTGAAGGTTTTCTTTAAGACAAAAACTCCAAGAAAGTGACTGGAATGGTATAGATTAATCGATATGTATGGTCCTACTTGATTCTGCTTTTGGAATATACTTCTAAGATAAATTATATAAGATTACTTATAACATGGATCAGAATACTTTTCAAAACTTTGTCAGTCGATTTATTTTATACAATATAATTTTCTTTTTTATTTGGCAAATAGGAAATATTAGCATAAGTGTATAAATATATTACAATCAGTGAACAAAGCGAAATATCCCAATAAAATCGGGTGGAAATTAACCTTATTAAATACGTATGATAATAATGAAAAATATGATTTTTTTTTTTTTTTTTTTTTGAGACGCCCTCCACCTTTCAACATACTAAAAAATGGTCGAACTCTGGAAACTATTTTCAATTTTTCTCCCACTTATGCTCTATCTAACAGTTAATTAACAGGAACATAAACAACCAACACCAGCTGTACGTCGAATAGCAAACACTACCAGAAAGTTTCTTGTCCTGATTTCATTGTAATATAGTACTAGAAAATAATTCACTGACACCATGCACACGTGTTAATAAATATAAGTGTTGACCTACATATACAGAATGCCTTACAGCAGGGAGCTGCCACGGATGGCAACTCCCTGCTTACAGTTACTGTCATTCCCTTGGATTTTTGATTTCGCGTCAAATTTAAGTGAAACCAGTTTCCAGGTGTAACTTAATCACTATGCTCCCGAGTGGGTGTCTTAATTCTCTGCTTCTACACCATGGACAGACGGACCACTGGCCGCTATTTCTCAGGTTTTCCATGGTTCACGTACTACGGTCGCGCTTGATTTATTTATAATTATCAAGCCACATGTAAACATGCCAAGCTTGTCACATAAGTGAAATGCATACATATCGCTTGCAGTCCTTGGCAAGTCTCATGATCTGACGCGGGTGTCAAGGATCCTAATGTATTTCACAGTAGATGAATCAGTAATTTGTTGTTATTCATCGGGGAAATACTCAAATGAGACACCATGAGCAAAATGATATTTTGTTGATGAAATAGAAGCCATCAAGAATAATTTAATTATGAGATGAGCTACTGAAGATGTCTTGGGGTTTAGATGTCTGTACTATGAGTTGATAATAGCAGTTTAGTTAGCTCTATTTTGCGTGATGCGTTTGCTTAGACTTGATTTACATTAAAGTGCGGTTTCTGTGACACTGAGGCTGTGACACCACGGTAATTAGAAACAAGACGTTGTCCCAATGGAAACATGCGTTTGAACATAATATGTGTTTGAATACTTGTTTACGTGTGACATTTTTTTACGGTATGACGCAAACCAAAATGAAGTTGGATTATTTTGTGATGCCAGATCACAATTAAGCTGCTTACATCTCAGCTTTGAGAAATATAATTCAAAGTGCTTTCACTTTTGCCAGTTTGCATAATGTATAAAGTAAAGAGTACAATGCAAATTTTGGCTCGTAATGGGTTATCGGGATTGTGACTTTTGCGGTGACAATGTGAAAATAATTTGAAACGTGGATAAATGTAGGTAACATGTTGTCGTATTGCTTTTATAATGTTGAAAATATAATGACATACAACTAAACCGCTGAACAGGACTAATGAATAAGAATGTATATAGCTTATCATGACGTTATATGGGAATTTGGATGAAAACTGAAATAATCCTGTTGCAGGTATATCGAAATACATAGGAAGCAATAGGATGGCGAACCGCCGGCAAAAGATGGTTGGTCGTCGGCGGTCCGGAAGTAAAAAGCCTGATCGATCACTGGTGGACCGCGTGCTGCTACCACTGGAGGAGTTCAATGTACCGCCATCACATTGTTACCGGGGTAATCCTCTGTTATTTGATTTATTTGTAATTCTAAATAAACTACAGTCAGTGAAATATTCAGAAATGTAATTCTTCTTAGTAAACAATGAAATTATCAAAATAGATAAAGCATCAAATCAAAGAATGGTGATTGAGCCTTATTGTTTTCCAAAATCGTCTGCTTGTCTTAGTTTCGGTATTAAGCAAACATTCACTTTGTTACAGTAAGACCTGGAGTACCATTTAACTTAAATCTGTTCTTATGCTTATTTCGAAAGCCATTCTCAAGGACACTTTATATTATTTCATGTGCATGCATGATAGTGCGTTATTACTTTTACATGATAGTTAGTTCAGTTAGTGTTTTTACCAAATGTTCTTTATGAATCCATGGAGATTTGGCATTTTGAGGATGTACTGATGCGCTTCACAAAAGTTGCAACATGATTAAGCTTAAATGTGCCATTAACTTCTATTAAGATTGTAAGTGTATGTGATGAACTGATTTCATACGACTGCCTCGTTGGTATTGTGACCACTGTTAGTAGTAAGAGTGTGCATCAAGAGACAGATAGCATTGTACCTTTATTGCCTTCACAACAATTATAATAAAGTACAATGCCGAAACTGACCCTCACGACACAGCACAAGTCTTGTCAAGTTTTGGTGCAGAACGATGTGTTAAACATCGGCATAATACATCAATAAATAAAACTAAATAAAACTGCAAACAGTATATCCATTGGTATTAGAGTTAATCCTACTATTATTTTTATTATTTTGAGATACTCAAAATCATTCAGGCGTGTTAACGTACATTTTTTCCTTTATTTAGGAATAAATGATGTGTCAGAACACATACGATGTAACCTTCAACTGTCTGACCGTACTATTACTTCAAATCGTGCAGCACAATGTAAACAACTATCAATCATGTCAATTGCTTATTCTTAATTATGATTATTCGCGTACCTGAAGTGTACTTTTATGCAGGCACATTTACATAAACAAAAAATGATCCATACATCTCCTACATAAGACATAAGCCCAACTTTTGAACATCGTTCATAAGCTTGAACAAATACAAGTGAACTATACAGCTATAGCAACATCTGAGACACTTGAACTGTTATCGAACTATTCAAGATTCTAATAGTTGAGGAGCACTCTCTTGAAGTAAGCTTGATTATTTAAGAACACCGCTGGCTTCCATGCGGGGTTTCATGCATTGACATGCCTGATCTTTTAAGGATTCTAATTAATTTACTTTGCTCCTTTTTCACTAAATCACCTTTATTTTCCATTTTTCTATGAAAATCCCATGATCCATACCGGAAATTCAATGAAAAAACATAAACTGAAAAAAGTTTTAATGAATTATAAAGAACCATTAGTATACGATAACATAAAAAGCTAACTTAAATTCAAGTAAACTGGTAAAGCATGACATGTTGATATTTTGAAAACAGAACAAAAATCTTTCGATGCTGTTTTTTGTGTATGGCTACTTTTGAGATATTTTATCCTAAATCAAGTATACGGTTGAATTATCTACTTAACATTTAGATTTCCTTTATTATCCAACTGTGCATTGGCCATATTACCCCTCCCCTAACTCCTCCATCCCACACACAAACCCCTCCTCGAGATACGTTGTTACATGTTATTTAAATTGTCAGTCTGATCCGTTTCTGTGGCAAAATGAGATATACTGTCTGAAACGTTTATAACTTAAATTGAAAACCTCTTCAATTTACTCCCCATATCTAAGTAGTTATCGGAGATAGTTTTCTGTCTTATAGTTCTTCTTTCCGTTCTCTCCTTACATAAAGCGAGGTCTAATAGCTGCACTAACCGAGATGCCGGGCATGCCGAGACAGCTTAGTTCTTGACGTCCTTGTTGTCTGTGGTAGTGAGGTTACGTGTGAGTATGTAGCAGTGCATTGGTTCCTTCTTGCCTTTCATTGTTACTGGACCACGATATTCAAAATTGAAATCTGGCGAAAAGTTGTCTTCGTCTTGGAGGTACCTGCAAATAAGAAAAGTTAATCAGATTTTATCTTTCTTACCAATGTATGAGTTTTATGATGAATGTTTGTATACATTTTATCTTCAAAAGGTACAAATAAATGTGAAGGGGTTTCGATCAGAGACCTGATCGTGGTTATCTAACAACGTGTGAAATGGAGAACCAAGAGAGCAAATCAAATAATTCAGAATCTTTCCTTAGTTTTAGATTTTCCCTTTTCTCAAAATCTGTCTAAAATAGTCTAACCAGCAAGAAAGGATAGCATGCATTCGCTCTTCTAACAAACTGACAAACTCGACCTGTTTTACTTTTCAATACCACTCTGACTGTCAGAAGTTTCAAGCTTAAAACCACCAACACACGTATGAGATTATTAAGCAGAATATTATTTCACCGTGAATGTTGTCCAGAAACAAGTCTTAAGGATTTTTTAATACTTAAATATTCCAAATGAATTCGTTGATATTGTGTGGAATTAAGTACAATGAAAGTGAGCCTGTGATCACTACCTTTATTTGGTCTTTTTTTAATTAGGATGCTGATAGCAGCCACTCTCAGAGACTTACAAAAGCGACAAAACTAGACTTTGTGAGTCTCTATACATTATGATTATTGGATGCAATTGATTTAGCGCTAAACCTCTATTTAAGCAACTTAACTGACGTTTAACCAGGCACGATATTTTTCCGAAAGAAAAATCTCCAGACTTTAGGTGCTGACATTTACACATGTTAACACTTCACATAGTATTTATGATAAGGTTGAATGTCAGAATACATTTATAAATGAGCTGTAAGCTGGTAATGGTATTACCATTGCTAGCTACGGTCAAATTCCTGTCAGTTATGTTTCGAAATTGATTGAATTAGCAATCAAACTGTTTCCCTACTTTTTTGCACAGAAGCTACAGTTATTTAGTTTCTCTGTCTATTTATATAAGAGTGCTCAAAGGTTTGAAGGGCTTATCTGATCTGCTTATTAAATATTTACAATTTACGTGCGTGATGCTGCAACATGCAAGAATAAGCAATGGATGTCTACCAGTGAAACTGATTTGAGATAATCAGTAGTCAGCCCTGATATTGTCTTTGTCACCTAACAACGTAAGGCAATTAGGCAGATACGGGTATTGCCAACTGAACAAAGATAAATATTAAGTCACATTCTTTCTGTGATGTGTGAAAGAACAACGAACTTTATTAGGAAAGGGAGGGTAACTTGCCAATTCTTATGAATTTACCAATATAACTGAAAGATATTTCAGTCATTTCAAATTTGATTTGTTTCATGTGGTTTTCCTTTGCTTTCAAATTTTCAGCTTGCTTTGGGCCAACAAAAACTATTTCCTAGATATTAATATAATTTGTATACGTACAGCTAGCCTATTACAACCATTTCCCTTTTCTAATACACAGGCCTTTGTACTATAATAACGGACCACAGCCAACTTTGTGCTGTTTTCCCTATTTGACTACTAATTACAAATCCATCAGATAAAATAGTAATCTATTTTAATCAATTCATTTAATTTCATGATTTGAAAAGATTTTGAATTGTTAAAATCAAACTGTAAATCGTAATAAATCGATACAATATTGTTTCCTTAACTTCTTTTGCAGCCAATAGCAAAGAACACCTTATTTAACTAGCATTCCTTCGGTAATTCTGTTGAACCCTCTATAGTAAGACTGTGAGCTGGGAAGGTATATGCTTATCAAAGTGAGTAGGTACACATACGTGGAAATACCATCTGAACATTGTGTGAATAAGTTTGATTTTATTAAGTATACATAGAGTCTAATTGAGTTATGAAGGAAACATGTCTCTAATATACGCACTTCCACGTTGATAACACATACTATTGCCTCTGCCTGAAATTTTCCGAGTACTTTGAAGAGGCAAGAGGTGCCATGCTTGATCGAATATCAATAATGCCAAACCAGGTTTATAAGATAATGCTCCTAAAAAGGACATTTACCTCAACCATATAGTCTACTGAGGAAATATTTTTGCGAATATTTTGTGTAGTGATTCTATTCCAATTTCATTCGATTATATTGATCTTTGAAGATCTTTAATCCTTCCCGGAATGCTCCTAAAATGCATATTTACCTTTACAACTTAAAGTTTTGGAGAGTTCGTGCAGTAATAAACTTTCCATATGTGTATTAATATAAACAGATACAAAAATTAACAGTTTAAACCTTTGTGTACTAATTTCCTGCTAAAAAAAAAAATTCCTTAATATTTCTATATATATATATATATATATATATATATATATATATATATATATATATATATATATATATATATATATATATATATATATATATATATATATATATATATATATATATATATATATATATATATATATATATATATATATATATATATATATATATATATATATATATATATATATATATATATATATATATACATATATATATATGTATATATATATATTATTTCCTGATGTGGTGTTAACGTTTTTCATATGTATTGCCCTTATATTCAGATAATATACTTTGGCCTTTACGAAGTGCTCTTGACGTGTTGAAAGTGGTGTTTACTTCTATTCTTAAGTTGACTGAGTTGCTGAGAGAACAGGTTTGTAAGTTCTATTTTTAGTGGAGGTATGCGTTCTCCAACCGTTTATAAACATGATAAAGGTCTATATCATCATCTGAAACTCTTAAAAGACTTTTAGATCTCTCTGCGATGCTAGTGAAATATTTTGAAGTTTACAAAAAGAAAATTTTGTAATTATTCTGAGTAGTAATACTATTTCCGGTCTCATTTATTTATAATGATTTTCGAAAAACTTAGAATGTATTCTGTCTAAAATGCTCCTGAGAAGGATATTTACTTCAACCCATAAATGCTTCAGAGGTTTGTTCTTGTGCGTGCTCTTCGTGGAGCTATTTTGTTATAGCGATATGCAAAAAAACAACTGTAACAATTTAATCCGTTGTGTATATAAGGTCTATATAATCATCTGAAACTGTTAAAAGACTTTTAGATCTCTCTGCGATGCTAGTAAAACATTTTGAAGTTTACAAAAACAACTGTAACAATTTGATCCGTTGTGTATGTTCTTGTTGAAGACCCCCACCCCCTCTTCCTTCTCCTTTTTTACTTAAGAGTAAATTTTGTACGTTTTGTGCTGTTTTTTTTTTGTTTTTTTTTGTATTGTTCGTTACAATAAATTTAGCCTTTTACAAAATACTCTTGAAAGGAAGAAATAAAATTGGCAAATTATTTTTTGGTGGTGGTTGGTATGCGTTCTTGGTCTGTCTGCGATGCTCTTGAAACATCTCCGCCTTCAACATTTTGTAAATATTGTTTTGCAAGGAGCGGTGGTATGCCTTCATCATCCGTTGATCTATACTGATAGTATAAGACCTTTAAACTTCCATGTGAAAATGGATGTCTCCACTTTACTGTTTACAGTTTACTGAGAACCGAATAGTTTCGAACTATCGAATACTTCTGAAAAGGGTGTTTACTTCCGTTTTAAAGATTGACGAGGAAAACAATGTTCCAAGTTCTGGAATGGTGATATCTGTCATCTTTTTGCGATTAGTGAACAATTTTAGCAACATGTTGTGATTAAGTATAAAACGGAGGAGGTTTTTTAAACGGTTTTAGATTATCGATCTAAAAGCTTTCAGAGGTAATTGCTTTATTGCTACCAAACAAGTAAGCACGTATTTGTCTTCATCCAATATTGATGGATAGCTTTAAGTGCAGGTTAACTTGCTGTTTTTTTAAGTTGTTATTTTCAGTGTTTCCTTTATACCTATCGGTGATTGCCTCATTGGTCTGATTGCAACAGACACACTTAATCAATTAATTATCATTATATGCATGAACCGACTGATTAAGGTGGATAAAAAGATAATTAGGAATCACGTGATATCGATCTTGCGCATGCATGAATTTTGAATTCGGTATAATCCAGTATTTAAACGGTCGATGATATAAGAAATTGAAAAACTTATAATATTCGGAAAGTTAATCATTATTGTAGCGGTGACTCTCTTTATGTAGCAATTACACTCAAACATTTGGATCAGATATGTTCGGCGGGAAAATAAGAATATATTAGTTGACCGAATTATTTTGTTGGGCGTGGCACTTTACCTCGTCCAAGGCTGAATATGGGACATTTGTTTTGGCGCAAACCACAATTTATCTCTCAGCGGCTCAATAATAACAGTTTAACAGTGGCAAATTCTTCCAAAAATTGCAGAAATAAAAACAAAAAGGAATCGGCTGAAAATCAGATAAGAAACACAATGTGTCGTAGTCTCTTATGAAGCAAAGTAAAAAAAAGCAGTCCATGACCCTTAAATGAAGAAAATTGGGCTTTTTATAGTAAGACATGTACTATTCATGTCCCCCCATAGCAGATTTGAAGCAACAAAACAACAGCATCTTTTGCGCAGGTTAGGAATCTTCGGCTATTAATCTCTTCCTGCAGTTAAACATGAATTTCTCTATTCCACAAAGCAGTTAAAACTGGCCCCAAAATATACTTTAATCATACCATCAATGATTTATTTCGTTTATTTGTGATAAATTGTGCAGGAAATCAAGTTCGGCATATGATACACACCTGAGAATTGTGCATCATAAATTCAGTCTGTTTCCACAGTTAAAGGTAAGCCGCACCACCATGCAAGGTGTTGGTAAAGTGCAGAAACTCTCTTGTGTACAGTATTTTATTGAATTGCTCAATTTCCCAAGATTTTCGGAAAATTTCAAGTAATAATCATTTGCCTGTTATGTGCAATCTCATCATTGTCTTAGACGCAAGGGTAGAATGATTTCACGCAAGTGTAAATATGTTTATTTTCTTTTATACAGTAAAAAAAATTAGAATAAAAAATGACAATGCTCCAATATCTCGATAGAGTTCATCATATTGATCAGTGAATTTAAAAAGAGCACCTCTTTTACCCTTTTTAGGTTAACAACTGTCGACGAAAAATGAGCACTAAATGTTAGTTTATCTTTTAATAAACCCTATAATGAACTTATAACATGAACTTTGCTAACTTTTACAGTTCTTAGATTTGGTGTCAGGAAAGTATTATATAGAATGATTTAACAACAACAATACTGGTTGTTAGTCCAGTTATTTTATATATTAAACGCTATCTGATCTACCAGGAAACATGCTGCTACATGTATCAGGAAAGATTGATACGTCAAGAGGAAATTTGCATTTTGTATTCACCAATACACGAAAGGCTCCGTAGTGTATATAAAGACATACCCCTCCCCTTCCCCTTCCTTTACCTCCTTTCATTTCTTTCATCCGAGCGGTGTAATATATTTTTGGCTTTTAAAATCTGTCAATCTTTTTACAGAGGCCATTTAAAGCATAATTGGAAAATTTTCGGAAAAACATTCGCTGTGAATCAGAAATTTACAAACAATTAGAAGGTAAGTCAAAAATGTAATGTATTTGCCACCCTGGGAAAACATATACCTTTAAGCATCCACAATCACCATGTAATCGTTATCAGGTTATAACTTACTTGTATGCATATTGCGAAACGTTGATCTTTCCCTTCAGTCCAGTAGTTTCCGTACGGCTAGTGATATTAACAGTGTTTCCAAACAGGCAGTACCGCGGCATACGATGCCCCACGACACCTGTCACAACCTCACCACTGTGAATGCCAATCGACACCTATACAGGAAAAGTGAGAAAATCGTGAATTGCATTAGGGATTTGTTATGAAATACACTTGAAAATGATGATTATAATTCACAATTTATCATTATGTCAGTACATCAAGGGACTGCACCATAAGTATCTACATACATGTCCACGGACATAAGAAATACATGTATTACAATGACGTCATTAACTGTATATATATATATATATATATATATATATATATATATATATATATATATATATATATATATATATATATATTTATTTATATATATATATATATATTTATATATACGTATATATATACATATATATATATATATATATATATATATATATATATATATATATATATATGTGTATATATATATATATATATATATATATATATATATATATATATATATATATATATATATATATATATATATATATATATATATATATATATATATATATATATATATATATATATAAGCATAACCTTTACAAAACAGATTAAAGTCTTGATTGTTGTACATTTTCCATAATCCTCACCATATAACACTGATATTTGCAAGGATATATCAGTATATAGGTCGGTTTAATTCTGTTAAATTAGTCTACATGAATTGTGCCTTGAGAAATGTCTTGTTTAGATACACGTGATTTTTCCTCAGGTGCTAAAAATGTGTGATGTCAAAAACTTCTTAAACAGTTCCTAACCAATTTTCTGGATGGAATTATAGTGGACAATGATCTACATATTAATAATTGATTGGGGCCTAGGCTTCAATGCTCTGAATATTTCGATCCCACGACCAAACATTTGATATTCTCCGCCAACAAGCCAAAGGAAATCAAAGTTATACTATTTTTAACCTTTTCTCGCATTCGAGAAATATACATAATTTGAAACTCTTTATCGTACTTTCATAATTATGTATGTTTTCGTCGAGAGTAAAATTGATCAAATTCTGTATTAGTCTTCCTGGTTTGTTAATATATAGTAGTTCCAAAAATATTATTATAATGAAAACTGAAAAAATAAAAATTTAATGAGCATAAAAATTATATATTTTAGGTTAAATTAGCATAGCTTCTTTTTGCATTTTCAATGGCACGGGGAGGGGGGGCGCAACTGGTCAAGGGATCGGTGGTGGGAGTCTGTGGGGTAAGTATCATCCGTCTCCATGTAATCAGGACAAGCACGTGATTGAAAGATTATTGAACGGCGATTCACCTGTTTACAGTGGGGAAATTTTGAAATTTTGAAATTCATTATCTTCTTATGCATGAGATTTGGTATAAGGAATATCAACTAAAATACAATTTTTATCTACAAGACCCTAAATCTGAAAAATAAAACAGCGAGGAAATATATGAAAGTGTGTGTGTGTGTGTACCTTTTAGAACAATAATGTGTATGAAAGATTGGGAACAATCGAGCTACAACAAGATAATTGAAACATCGATTTTAAATGCAAAACAGTTTTGTCCTGACATTCATGAGGGCACCATATTGTAGTCACGAAAAAAGGTTTGTTTGATAAAAATGATGCTTAAATGCTTGTTATCTTATTGACGTACAGATAAGTATATATGATATAATTCAACATTTCTGATTGCTCGAAATATATACATATACACAATATGTAAGCCAATCAGTCACAATTATACATCAGAATTACCTGATGTATCAAGTATTTTTTCTTCATTTTTTTTGCAAGAGATTTCCTGTATAAAAGATTTGATTGAATCAGACCTACGATCATCCTCTTCGGCCATGACAAGTGTTGCCGCTTGCATTCATGCATTCGTATATTAGGAACTTGGTATTTATGTGATCTACCGTAGACCACCGGGACAATTAGGGATGCATGGTTTGAGTTACGTTGTATGTGGAAATTAATGGTCGGGATTTACCAACCAACAGTGTGGTGTTGACGAGGGAGAGGGAGAGGGGTGGGTGGGGGGGGGGGGGGCTTGGCAAAATCACAGAATGACGCTAAGATACCAAAAATCCCTATGCAAAAGTTGTTTATTCCGAACAAAAAAGTGATGGCAAAATGCTCTTCTTGCTCCCGAAATCCTGCGTATGTGGAATCAAAATGGAATAAGATTGCTGAAGAATGCTCACCTGTTACCTTTTCTCCTTTTTGGTTGAGATTATCATTTTACTTTCCGGTTAATTATACCTAAGCCGGCAAACAATCAATCTGTCGTAGACATTGTTGCTGGCTCGTATTTTTAATTATATTCTTATTTTAATTTGAATATTTTAGTAATAATTAGAAATAAGGATTATTTTATTTTTCATAAAATTTAACACGGTATGTAAGCCTTACATGCCTTAGTCGTGTTGGAAATTATGGGTCACTACTATAGAACACGAAATCTCACAAAATTAAAAGTTATAAACATTGGAATTTTCTCACTTCTCTTACTATAAAAAGTATATCATCAACTATTTTTTAATCTATTGAAAATGATACCAATAGTAACGAATTCCACCAAATCATTTTGAAATATGGTTTACATATTTTCTGATTTTTAAGCTTAAGTATTCAGGACATATGTGAATCTATGATTTCACCAGTCAAGCAGCGATCCATTTGGTTATGGAAATACACTGTGCTTTAAGCAATGGAATTAAAGAGCGCATCTCATTAAACATCTCTAAAACTTGATGATACTTTTTATTAGCATTTCTGTAGAAGTTAGTAACGGCTTATTCGAAGCTGAACATTTGATAGAATTAGGCCTATACAGAAAGATCTCAGCCATGCATTAAACTTATATTATGAAATACATTTAGTAGATATTCAGAATAGTTAGAATAGTGTGATCAGCCTTAACCCAGAAACGAAATTAGCTTTTTAGAAATTTCACAGCCTGTTTTATTCAATGTTCTTATTGGGCAAGTGCATTATTTCAGTCAAGGCGTACCTACCAAAATATGCGGGTCATGTGAAAATAAGAATATATGATGACGTCATATAACGTATGTTATCCAGACCGGTCACGTCTAAGGCCCCAAACAAAAATAATTCTTCAACAATCTCACTCGCTGAAAATCAAAAAACGGCACGAAATGCAAACATATTACTGTCAGACTGTTTGCAGGTATGTCAATTTTACACTACAAAGTGTTACTGGAATACTGTATTCAATATCTTTTTATCTTATTCGATGTCAATTCAAAGAATTAGTCAAGACAATCTTGCGTGAGGCAGGGTTACAGGAGAAGCCTTAGTGCAATTAACTCGGAAATGCCCGACGACAAAATTGAAATACAAATGCAATATGGTAATATCTGCTTACAATGCTAAGGGTTTGCAAAACGCCGGAAAGAACCTAACATAGATTTGAGATGAATTGCAGTAGCACATGACAATATAACAAGATTTTCCTTTTCCTTCTTCCAAAATAATATAAAAGAAGATGTCACGTACCGCCTTCAATTATTAAAAAGTGAGGTTCTCCTAAATGGTTGTGCGCCATCTCCATCACACTTATTTGTTTTGTATGGCATATCAATCGAGAAGGCGAAGTTTAAAAAAGGCATTTTATGTCCTTTGAATAAAACTGTTCACGACCTCAAATACCCTGTTGGAATAACTACTCACTCTTTCCTTACAAAAACACTTCTTTTTTTTGCCAGACAGAATTACGTAGCCTAGAACTGTAGAAGCTGTAAAATATGAAAAATTGGACTGATATAAATGCGCCGAATAATGGTAGATAATAAATTTAAAGCTGATTAACATCAGCCCATATGCAAAATAACTCCAAAATATCGAAGGAAAATGACTGTAATATCGAAACTGCTATGACAAATGCGACGAATAAATCAACGTGTCAATTTATTTCCGGTAAGAAAATAAACATAAATAAAAAGAAATATAAATACATAAAATAGAAAGAAACGTCATCTCAATCATATGATTTTAGGCGAAACATGTATGCGTAGGAATTAGATGAAACTATTTGCATCATACTTATTCTTATTGTTTTAGTAAGAATGATATAGCGCGACCTGGAGGTAACCTTTAATTTGGAAACAAAGTAAAATAACATTTGCCACGTAGAATAAGAGACAAGGCACTCAGACGTCACATAATATATGAACATTTAAATAAAAGCCGCATTAATCATTCAGACTGTCAATTTTGGTTATCAGTGGTCCATGCCATGACCCTCATCTATATCTTCTTATTGACTGATTTATTACTGCACTTTCTATGTATTTCTCCCTCACATCTTACAATTTGTGCTCTCCGTAATCAGACCAACCCACAATGTTGTATGGGTCTACCCACCAATGAAGATATGTCGTCAATTTGTATCAAGAAGCTCATTAATCATCTGGAAGAGTATGATATCCTTTGATATTAATTGATTTTAACGCCTTTCCATTTTATTTTTCTAATACAATCCCTTGTAGAGTCTAAAGCTCTTTTACCTCTTACAAATGACAATTAAAAAATAAATCGCGCCTGAAAAACTTTTAAAGAGTTTAATTGCAACCATAATTTACCGTAACTATTATAATAATGGCATTTAAAAATCCCTTTCGTCGCTTTCGATAATTGATTTCAATGGGGTCCAACTTGGTCAAGCATTTCATTGCAAAAAACTACGAATCACTGATTCAATCATTTAATGTTCATAACGATTTAGCTACAAATTTCCAGCAATGTTCGAACTAAATTTGTACTTTAAAATTAAAAGTGTTTTAAAATCAAATAAATTAAATTTCATTTTGTTATTGATTTATTCTCCAAAATAGGCCCTGAGGTGGTAAATTGTAGTTACTTCATATTAGATTATTTTTTACGAAACTTTCAGCTTTTAAGCTAATAATCTCAGAATAAAATACATAAAGACTATTAGGAAATGTGATAAATAGCCTGATTTCAGTCGTTTCTTCATAAATAAGGCAAACTTTAAGCTTTTAATCTGTTATGAGTACACGTTAAACTTTATTGTTTCAAGCCAGTCGTTCAAATTACAGATCGTTGTTGCAATAACTTCGGAAAGTCTATTTACTTTAAAGGTGTATCTTTTCAGTATAATTTGCCTTACCATCGGATTAAAATGCAATAAATAAACAGCCATAGCTACAAAAATGTCTTATTATTTCACAAAAACGTCTTACTTTGGCACAATGATCTCTACACGCCCCAGTAAAACCTTAACAAAATTGGTCTATATGCCTAATGATAAAAATCCCTGCGTAACTAATAACAATTCTTGTACATACATTACGAACAATCGTTACCCCTCAACCTCAACATTCCACTTACTTTTCAATATTCAACTGAAGAATCTACTCTCTAGCTGCTCTTCCATTTATGACCAATTTCTCAGCTAAATACCATGTTATCTTCCGCTCTATAGACTTTCCTCTAACTCTCATCTCCATCTCACACTCCATTTGATTTTTCTACTCGCCAAACGGTCCTTATCTGTATTGCACCATCGACATACCATCAACCATTCAGTTAAAATATCTAATACTTTTACCATCTTTTAATATCTACCCCTATTCCCCACTCCTATATTACTCCATTACCCTTTTCACTCATGACCGTCTGCAGTCACATTCCCTTTTCACCCAACGATAATTTCCTTCCCACCCATTCGCCTACTGCCTACCTTTCCCACTTCTAGCCTTCTGCATTCTCTAACCTTCTCTACCCACCTTAATTTTCATTTTCACCTACCCACCCACTCTACTTAAACGTGACACCCGCCGTTTTCTCATTTACCCACCTTCGAATCACCTATTCACCTTCCACTCAGGCACCTGTCCATCATAAACTCGACTGCTTGCCATCGAGTTGTCATTCCAGCCTTAACTCCACTGCAACGATATCCCCTACCTCCTGATACACATGTCAAAATATACAATTCATTTAATCTTCATAACATTAATGGTACATATTCACCAAGTCTCATCAAAAATCTTTTGGTTCAGTTCTATTTAAACCAGCAATTGTTGTTTAAATATCGTTTCATTTGAGGACATAAGAATTCCAGCTTGCTATTGAGAGGAACGGCTCCCTTGTATGATTTCCGCTCGCCATGCATGCATTGCATGTAAACGCCTTTATTTTATTAAATTTCCTTTCAAGTGACACGCGACGAAAATAGCAGAAATTGTTCAAGGGCGGATGGACGGGTAAAGATTTTATATTCTCGTTCCTCAACTTCTATGGCGTGGGGATAATAAAACTGTTTAATATACTTACAACAAGGGGAACTCCATCAGCTGCAACCTCCACCGACCGCTCCTTCATGTCCAGTGCCATTTTGGCGATGCTTCGAGCGTGCTGTGCGCAAGTCTCTGGCAGACCGCTTACTGCCATGTACTTGTCACCAACCGTCTCTACCTGTTTAAAAAAAAAGAAGGAAATTATTGGTTCTCATATCTTAACAACTTCTAAGCATTGGTCGCATTCGATATAAAACCGCAGTAGACTAAGGACTACCTCTGAGGTGTGCTAGGACACCGTATAACCTAATTAGATCGTGTACCTTTGCAGACTGGTAATATTTCTCCTTATTTGTCGGGTATACGGAGGAAAATAAGAATGTATATTTTGTTCATTTAGTTTTTCAAAGAATTTTTCGTGTAGAATTTTAGACGAGGTGGGGTGTCATATATTCCTTCTGTGTAGTTGCTCTGAAAATTCAATAGAGAGGTCCCCTTTGGGACAAATGGTAAATAATGGTTCATAATTTCGTTTGTTTTGAAAGTAATAAGTAAAGAAAATTAAAATCAACAACAGGGAACTCCTGTGATGATTAAAAACCTCCCGACTGGCCTTGCGAGGGGTAGAGTTGTCCCTTGATACCAGGTGTAGGCAACATTGTAACAGCATTTTCTTCATTCTTATCATAACAACTGATCCTGCCCTACTCATACACAAGTTTCGTGTACACAAACATTTAGTAGTATTTCTTCGTGTAAACATAAGGAGCAATACATTTTCGAATTTTCTGAAGCTAGAATTTCACTACTGATTAGTTTGAAGCTTTAAATAAAATTGTTAAACATAATATTGTTTTATTTTCATGCTAGTCAATAAAATTGGTTTGAATTGTACATCAATGATATGGGTGCAGATCTACTGGTCACACACTTGATCGGTTGATTGTACTTTAAAAGAAAACCCATCTTTCCCTTTCTTGATTATATATTCTATATGGGTGATTGTTTTTCAAGTTTTTAGCCAGCGAGCCACTGGAATTTATTATGCCATCTTAAAAAATTATGTGATGGGAAAGTTTTTTATCAAAACTTTGTTCTGATTCGCATCAGAAGAAAACATTTGTAAAAGTGCACGCGAACACCGTCGCCAGTTAATGATGGCATAACAGCTCTTCATCCCAACAAAATAAAGTTATGAAATTTGAACTTCCATGTGGCTTTTCTGTCTGAAGTTATCTCTAGTATGCTGACGTCAAAAAATCTCTCGTGTTTTCATAATATATCCTACGTATATTCTTGGCATACTCGGCCTCTTGATGATTTCGATAAAATCTCAGGAATTCACACGTGGTGTATTGGGGGATTTTTGTCTCGGCGGGATAGTGCCTGGTTGCGAAGTTCACTGTGATTTTATCACCTTCACTGTGATTGGTTTGATTTTATGCATAATATTTTGTCGAAACCTAGATATTTAAAACAGGTACCACATAATGTCCAACATACCAGGGGCAGGCGCTGCATTTTAACTGTTTTAGCACTCTTTAAAAAAGACTAGTAATTTGCGTGGAAGTGATTTATGCCAATATATATATTGTTGTGGATGGCATTGGTCGTGTCTTGTGGTACAAGCCTGTTTTAGAAGTTCAGTGGTTATGGTATTATAGACGATTAAAAGAAAACTACTGATTCAGAACTTGAAAAGTGCGTTTGTATTCAGGTATTTGATAACAACAAAAACTTTTACACCACAATTTCGAAAAGGGGAAAATCGAAATTTCAAAGCGAATTGGAAAATAGATAGATTGGGCTTAATAACCTGGTTCCATTCGGTGAGCAAAATGAAATTCAAAATGATATGTTAGTTCAATAAAGGACATTTAGATTCATTCTATTAGAGTTACCTAAAGTTGACGTCATTTTGCTTTGTCTTATTAGCAGATATGTTACCTAGTGTTTGGACTTATGGCTTCTTTGAGTATTCTGGATTAGTGTTACAACCCCATACAGTGAGGGATAAATGAATACAAACATTTTATGTTTTTTTCAGTTTACAGCAGTTTATGATCCCTCCAAATATCTGTTCAGAAATGTTTTTGCTTTTAGTAATGCAAATATAAAAGTAGTATGAGGAAATTACGATACTTTTAGCGACTTGTGTTATTATCTAGTGGTGCTCTGTATATTAACAGCTCAATATAAACAATCTTTTGGGTGAGCTAGAAATAAAATAATATTTGGAAGAATTCCATGCGCTTTATGGACTAAATACAATGGTGTGCTTTCTATTTCTAACGTATTCGTTTGTATTTTCTGTTTGAAACTCATTCATGTCATGCGCCCAGATAAGATTACCTCAAGTTAATTTGTCACCGAAACAGGTATGTAATATCATGTATTCATACGTTCCTCACAACCCAACATGTACAAAAGAGATGTGGAAGGTCGATCTAAAATGTAGTGAATTACACTTTTGCGATGATTCTCTCATACGAACCCATGTTTGACTCATGAAAATACTTTGAAAACTAACATATACCACTTTGATTATCTTTCCTTTCACCCGATTTGAATCGCATTATCAGTAGCTACTGTAAATAATGATAAAATAATGGTCAGTAAGTACTGACATGTATTATTATACGGTATACATATATATATTACGACTATGGTCAGTAATTACTGACACATATTAAAATACGGCAATACATATACGGAAGCACAGAACTAATTACAACACCTATTCACTTCAAGCTCAAAAATTATAATTTTCTTATTTCACCTCCCAACCGGGCAGAAAGAATGCAATCGGGAAGGGGAAATCCCCCCCCCCCCTCCTTTTTCCTTCCTACGCCTCTGCTTCCTTGTGATATGTTCTATATAGCCTACTTTAGCACGGAACTACTTATTTGTCCCATTGAATCCTATAATAAAAAATAAAATAAAGTTCGGGTCTCTTTCTTTTTTTAAGGGAAGTTTCGGGGACTTTCGAGATAATACCATTTCCATAGGGCCCTTTTTTAGGCCCAATTAGAAAATTACTCAAAGTTTAGCATGGGCCCACGGTACAATTCCCCATGAAACTATTTTCATATTTTTCTGAGAAAGATATCGTCAATATCGTACCGCATAGTCAAGACTTATCTCCTATCTACAATTCTTGACATTTTTAACTTCTAAACTTCCTGTCCCATGAAATGGGAGCTCTTCAACAAAATTATATTAGCCCTTTATCTGGGTTCTCATTCTACGCTGGCGTAGTAATACCTAATTAGTTTTGTGCTACCGTATATGTATTACCGTGTTGTAATATGTGTTAGTAGTTATTGACCATAGCCGTAATATGTATTTCCGTATTATAATACATGTCAGTAGTCACTAACCATAATTGTATCATTATGCACAGTGGTTACTGATAATGCGATTTGAATCGGGTGTTCTCTTCGAAAAGATTGCAGCCAGGATTAGTAGTCGCATCTACCTGATTTTACTTTGCGCCACGAAGGAAAAGTTTTTACCCTATGAAATGTCTAATTATCTCCTTACAAACATCTTTTACAATGTAAAAGCTTCACGCCAAGGGTCATAAGGAGTCAAAAAGTATAAGGAGATCAGCTTTCGATTCCTATGGTTTCTGATATTGATACGGTGGCTTCATTGAATATTTTATGCGATTACAGATTTGTATTCATTCTCGACCTTTCCTTCGTCAGTTCGTAAGTTTCAGAGGCGGGAATGGTGTTCATATACAAATATGATACGTATAGTGATCGCTTCTTCAAATTGATTACTTAGGTTTGAATTTACGTATTTATTTCCGATTCATTATCTTATTATTGACTGCATGAATTGTGAATAAACAAACAGAAAATAAAACAAAAAATAAAATACAGGCTTTAAGACTGTCCTCTAAGAATACGATGTTCGTTGTAATAGGACATGGGAATGAACTATCTGCATCCGTACATAGACCTTTGACAGATGTAACCATTGCTGTAAATTATTATTTCTCCAACTGTTCAAGTTGCAAAGAAATGAATGCGGTTTTATGCTGTATGGAATTGAGAAATTGATTTATATGCGAAGACGTGTACAAGCTTGCAATGTTGCAAGGGGAATGTTGACTTGCAATTAGTAATGTCATACCACTAGATTCCATGGTCAGATGGTGCTGCATGTAAAAGATATTTCCACTTCTTAGAATGCAGCAAGGAAAGTTGATTATAAATTTAAGGTTCTCTTCAACCTGAAAACTGTACTTTCCTCTAAACAAAAACTATAAATACATATTTTAAATGAAAATGTTGAAGGTGTGAAACGATTATATAAAACCAATTATAGGAAGGAAGCTTCAGAAAACACGGTCTACCATGGAAGCAAGCGATGGAGCAAACTCGACGTAAGTGCATGAAGAGAAAGTAGAAAGCAAACTTCAACTTGAAGTGAGAAAAATTAATGATTGAAAATTTCAGGAGGAAAGCTTGATTGTTTTAGATAAATAAAGGTGTGTGCTGCAATAGCTGCTAGAATTGTATTACTTCCAGTTGTTTCCAATGTAAGCATTAGCCGTGTATAGGTAATAATTGGCAACCCGTACAGTGGTACAATTGTTTGAATCACGGGATTTAATATGCTGAATACTGTGCCATGCATGACGTAATGTTTTCATAGAAAGTGTATGATCATTTTGCATATATAGTCATATATTAGAATATGACTAATTGAAGAACATAGCTTAGATTCTTTTGGCAGGATAAAACCTTTAGCTTGTACCTTTCGCTCATTTCAACCCATATCATAAACACTTAATATGGGCTTCTCTCACATATCTTTTAATTGTACATGCTAAATAATCTATCTAACTTAATATTCGTATTCCGGGTAGTTTGATTTTAAATAATGAAGTATATTTAAAAATTAAAAAAGCAAAACCTAATTACAACGAATATGCTTAGTATAGTAAGTATTAGTTGCTTTCCTTTGTAAATGTAACTCCAAGTGAAAGCAATTCAGCTGAGAATTAACAAATTGTCGTATTTCAATTGACGAGAATATTCCAGCTTCTTTGGAGTATGACTTCGTCCCCTTCCACAACATTCGGAGTGGAGGATCAAATGCAAAAAAAGGCATATTTCAATATTGAAATTTGTCACCGTCACCTTGACTTGTTTGTAAGTCATGGCATATTGGACAGTTAGAGGGAATTAATTAGCATTCCTTGTGTATTGTTTTCAGTTAGTTCAAATTCTTACTAGGGCAGTTGAGTGACTTCAGGTAGATTTCAAATTCGTCAAATTTCTACATTTGCAAGTGTAATGTTAAGGTATTTTTTTAAGCATTGTTATTTCCAGTAGAGGGTTGCAGGGTATGCTAAGTGAGGCAGTCAGATTGGGAGTTGAAATCACTTCAGTAAAATAGCCTAAGGAGGACACACCTCAGTCTGTTAAGTAGTTTAAGCATTGCCAGGCTGTAATCATTTTTACAAGTATCTCAGACGCAGGAATACACTGCACTATAGGGGGGGGGGGGGGCTGATTTAGCTAGGAGATATAATAAGAATACGGGGGATGCGTGTTTGTATACTATATTGATTGATTTTAGTGAGCTTGGATGGTCATAAAGACTAGGAGAGCGTCATCAACCAGGGGTACGGGCGTGCTGTATGTGAATATTTACTGGAGTCATGCCATTTAAGTCAACTCTCATATTATTTAGTATTCTATTAATTTTATGTAATGATGTTTAAAATGAAAGATAACATATGTTGTAGGAAGTTCTGTTATAAATTGTTTGTATACCCTTTGACAGGTGTTTGGGAATATATCAAAGTATGAAGAAAATTTTGATAATATAAATGAATAAATTATATATGAATTGTAGTGTTGATAATAGTATTATTTTGATATTAAGGAAGTGAATGAAGGGGAGAAATCAAAAGTTGAAGTAATGTTGTATAACTTTTATATCATCTTTGAAAGGTGGTGTTGTCCCGAAATGAGGTCAGGTTCTTTATGGAATATATGGTATTGTAAATATGGTCTTTCAAATGGTATTTAAAACTACTCTCATTAGTTGGGGATAATATGTTCCAGAACATAGGTGAATTGTATGTATTGGAGAAAATTAGGCGTACATTCGAATAGGTTATTATTGCGTGTCGGGTATCTTATTTGATCTACAGCCTACCTACCGCCGCTGGCTGGACATCAGGACATAGTACTATGAAAAAACCCGGGACTGGAGACTTCCGCAAAAAGGTATATCCTCAGTGTTATCAGGGCCCAGTTGTCACACGTGCTTGGTGTTGTATCAAGCTTTCTTAACAGTAGTTTTTTGAGTGAACATTCATAGAGAAAAGGACGTTAAAATTCTTCCGTCAGTGGATTGGATGGATTAGTGTTTAGGTCTCCAAAAAATTCAGAGCGAATTTTCGTTTTACGTTGAAAAGAGTTTTAAAACCAAAGCGTGAAAGATGTATCTTTTGTGAATTATGCTTATTTGTTTGTTTTTCCGAGAAGGGAATTAATAAATTTGAATTAAAAGTAAACCCAAGTTTCTTCTGTTTGTACTTTTTCTAGATCACTGGTAGTTAAGTTTATGTTTCGGCGTCATATTCAGATTTTATTTTAAACCAGACAAGAACTGGTCACAAAATTAAGATATTTGAAAGTGTTCTATACTCACTGCGAAAAAAAGTATATAGGCAGAAATGAACAGTATGCCAAAACTTTCAATGTCAGAACGTAAGGAGCGGCATTAAAACTAGATTAAAGCTAGAAACAGAGGGCATGCGCACAAACCGCATGAAAAAGACTCCCATTTTGTTTCTATTTTGCAAGAACCGCGTGAAAAAACAGCATGCAAGGAGAAAGGTTATAAAGTATATGACTCATATTGAGATGTTGTCCTTGAGTTTAAAAAAAGCCTCGCATTTCATGCTAAAAGCATTACATGTGACAAAGACCTGCAATGTACTCTCACAGTAGACGAATAAGCTTTAAACGTTCGGGTTTGTCTTGTCTTACAACATCTGATTGGAAATAGATGGCTTTTTTCATCTGACATAATTCTGGAGCAACAAGCTAAGTGGCATGGACATTGTGTACGTAAAGGCCTTGCCCCCATGATGTCAGGCCTTCCCTCTGGTACCAAAAGATATGTTGGGCGCCCTCGTGCTCAGGTGGATGGATGGCCTGAAAAGTTGGAGTGGATTGTCTGCATCTGATCTGGCTACTGCAGGGTAGTCCAGAATTCTACTTAAAAAATTTCAGCCAGACACATCCTATTCAATGACCCTGAGGAGTGCGTCAACGAGCCGCTAGGCTTATGGCGATGGATTGATTGTTTGTCTTGACTGCTTGATAATGTGGGCTATACGCGTTTTCCCAAATTCTGCCCTTCTGCTACAAGGACAGTTACCCCGTCGATCCGGACCTTCGCTGTTTTGATGACCGGCATCTCACAATACGCCATCAGGAGTAACATACATCAATACAATTTTTGCTGCAAGAGGAATACAAACAAAAGGTAATCGATCTTAGAAGTGCTGCGAGTGATAACCATCTACACGTCAGAAAGTGTGCATAGCTGTCACCAAGTTATGCACAGCTTTACAGGAAATAGGCTTTATTTTGATTGATTAAATGTGTTGAACTTCGATTTTTCATACGGTTCGTCAGTCAAGTCTATTTAAAATACGGGTGAACAATCCGGAAGTGTCTCCTTTTCAAACATATCATCAGGATGTCACAAAATCTGAGATGAGCAATAAACAAAAGGTTCGCTGTTCCAAATTGCTACCAATTGGATCACTTTGAGATATACATTCTTTGAGAAACATTGAGAGGATGTTATCAGTAGTTTGCTAGTTGTTCATCATTACACATTAATTACAGACTTGAAGATAATTAATTGCCAAGCATATCCATCATATATGTCAAACAATTCAACAAAATGGTGAAGGAAGTGATCAAATATTACAATGCACCTAGCATACATTCATGAAGCCTGAAGGTCTATTATATTTCTGTAGAAATGATTGAAATGAGACTAGTCTATTAGTAGCGACATCACAGCCTCATTCCTCAATCGTCTTCGTATGTTATTGATTTTTACAACTTAAAACTTAAGTTGAATATACCAGAAGATTCCTAAATATTCCAGTCAAGTAAGTATGATGGTTGACTATCTGAATAATTGTGAAATATTTATTTTCAAATAGTCACAAATGATAAGAATGTGAGATTCTGACGTCACACTTATACAGTAGACTCTCTACACCAGCCATTCAAGACTGGTTCTAACTTTAGAATAAAACTATCCTGCATAGAAGAAGATACAAAGTACTTTCTTCATAGTTAAATCTGTCTTATGCATTCATACAAGATTGACATAAGCTTATCCTTTTAACAAAAGAAGGTAAACGTATAGTTTGATCAGGGAGATGAATGACAGGTACCAAGTTTGATAATAAGTAACTAGAACATCAATGATGTAGTAGCTCAACATATTTTGGGAGGTGGTTACAAGACATGTATTTTGTTG
>JAIGNY010002064.1:332500-342500 GCA_020152595.1 Chiridota heheva
GCTTCATAGATTAACTAAATGCCATTCTAAATCTCACCAAAATTGATTAATTCTATGCTAGCTATTTATCCATTTTCTCATATCGATTAGTAACTGCTTACATTATCATAGCTATGAGAACCAAGTGATGCTCAAAAGAACGCTAAGCCTGATTGCACCAAAGCAAAACAATTCGTTTCTTTCCATCGTAGCTTCGATTAAAATGTCACGATTTACACTTCAGTTGAAATGCACCATCCTGATATTGTTTAATTCCTATCTTTCCATCACAAAATGTGATTTCATTGACAAAAGCAAAGAAATCAAGAGATTTAATCAAAGAGCAGAGGCTTGAATTGTTTATCTTTAAATCATCATTGCCTTACGCAATATGGAACAGTAGGTTAGGTAGTTGATCAAACCCCACCGGCCCGTGGGAAATGGAGGGACCGCGAGCAGTGACAATGGGTATGTTTTATGGTAACCCGGATGCTATTTTTACCAAACAGGATAGCAGTATCACTCATTTGAATTAGATTATATGGTTAGGGTCCAGAATTTAAGCAAATCAAAGAAGTTCGTGCCATTGCTATCTTGTGTGCGGAAAAAATCACAACCCGGCGCCGATATAGTCATGGGCTTCAAATCTTTAATTTGCGCCGCTCCGTTAATCGGCTGTCTTTGAAATTTATATCAATATATATATCGATATATATATATATAACCAATATATATATATATATATATATATATATATATATATATATATATATATATATATATATATATATATATATATATATATATATATATATATATATATATATATATCAATCAATATATACATATATCAATATATATATATATATATATATATATATATAGATATATATATCAATATATATATATATATATATATATATATATATATATATATATATATATATATATAAATATATATATACACATATATATATATATATATATATATATATATATATATATATATATATATATATATATATATATATATATATATATATATATATATATATATATATATATATATATATATATATATATATATATATATATATATATATATATATATATATATATATATATATATATATATATATATATATATATATATATATATATATATATATATATATATATATATATATATATATATATATATATATATATATATATATATATATATATATATATATATATATATAAAAGATAAGTTCCGCGCATTGGCCATTACAAACAAAACAAAATAGGAAAAAATGACAATGTCTCTAGCCAACAGATTATTTTAAAAATTAAATATTTCGAAAACTCCTGTTTCCTTCTTTAGTGGTATGAAGTTAAATGACGCTAGAAGATAACAGCGATGATAGCTTGCACGTTAGGGAAAATTTTTAGGGAAAATGTTTCCACTTCCACTTCGTCTCATCAGTCCTTCTCTTGTTTTTGTGCCTCAGCGCATTTTGGCGCCGGTTTTTTTTTTTTCTTTTTTTTTTCTGCGCGCTTTTTCCCTTTTACACCTACTATTTTACGCGTACGATCTTTGGCGCTCTTTGAAATGTGCTAACGTGCAAGCTATCATCGCTGTTATCTTCTAGCGTCATTTAACTTCATACCACTGAAAAAGGAAACAGGAGTTTTCGAAATATTTAATTTTTAAAATAATCTGTTGGCTAGAGACATTGTCATTTTTTCCTATTTTGTTTTATATATATATATATATATATATATATATATATATATATATATATATATATATATATATATATATATATATATATATATATATATATATATATATATATATATATATATATATATATATATATATATATATATATATATATATATATATATATATATATATATATATATATATATATATATATATATATATATATATATATATATATATATATATATATATATATATATATATATATATAAATCTAAAAGATAAGTCCCATGCATTGGCTATTACAAACAAAACAAAATAGAAAAATTGACAATGTCTCTAGCCAACAGAGTTTTTTTATAAACCAAATATTTCGAAAACTCCTGTTTCTTCTTCAGCAGTTCAGTGGTATGAAGTGGTATGACCTTATACCACTGAAGAAGGAAACAGGAGTTCTCGAAATATTTGGTTTATAAGAAATTCTGTTGGCTAGAGACATTGTCATTTTTTCCTATTTTGTTTTATATATATATATATATATATGTATATGTATATATATATATATATATATATATATATATATATATATATATATATATATATATATATATATATATATATATATATATATATATATATATATATATATATATATATATATATATATATATATATATATATATATATATATATATATATATATATATATATATATATATATATATATATATATATATATATATATATATATATATATATATATATATATATATATATATATATACATATACATATATATAGAAACGAAAATGGATGCTAGAAATGTCAAAATCCAACGGAAAATGTATTATAAAAAATATAAAAAAATCGGACTCCCTGGTCCTTCATCAGGTACAAAACAGCAAGTGAGAAATAACTAACTTAAAACTATTTAAAGAAATTAAAACTTGAGAGAAAAGGTATGTCCTTATTTAAACCGTGTATATGGGAGCCAATTTTGAGGGTAAGTTGGGTCTCTGTTACGATTCTTTGAGATTACTCCGGATTATGGCAAACCCGTGGCAATCAATACTACGGAAAGGGAGATTAAAACGTTCGCTTAATGGACAGCCAGCTTTTTTGAGGCGGATACTACTTTTGTAATTATTAAACCGTGCACGAAAGGGAGTAGAGGTTTGACCTATGTATTGGGTACTGGGGCAAAGGGAGCGGCTTAAAAGGTAAATGAAATGGGAACTATCACAAGTGAAGGGCCAGGGCTAAAAGAGTGTACCTAGGGGCTGAGGGAAATGATGTCGTTGGTGTACATGTTAACGCATATTTTACACCGGGGTTTACCACACTTAATATTTCCCTAGGGCTGGGGGTTGGGAACATTGAGTTTACTTCTTACCAGAAGTTTATGTAAGGGTGTTATCATGGAAATAATAGGTGGGTGGGTAAAAACATCCCGATTTGCTCATCTACACTGAGTACACCTATTCTTTATTACCAGATTTGAGAAAGCGGTCCAAGTGTTCATTGTGGGTAAGTACAAAGGGTATTTTATTGGATTTGACTTTGGGTTTGTATTTAAGGAGACGGTCTCTGGGCATTTTGCTTACTTTTTGAGGGCATTTTTGATGAGTTTGTAGGGGTATTTGCAGCGTAAAAAATATTCTTTCAGGGTAGTGGCTTGGTTTAGTGTGAAGTCGTGGTGGTCTGAACAAGGAAATGGCTAAACACAATATATTTCTTAACATGAAGGGGGTGGTAGCTATTGTAGTCTAAATAGGTATGCTAATCAGTGGGAAAGAATGTTTGGATCGTATCCTGTTTAAGGGAAACACGAGTAACGAGAAAAGGGATGTCAGATTCTGACTTTTCAATGGTAAATTTGATGGTATTGTGAAATTGGTTAAGGTTCGCTACCAGATCATGAAAATGTCATCGATATATCTAAAGTAAAATCATACAGTATATATATATATATATATATATATATATATATATATATATATATATATATATATATATATTATATATATATATATATATATATATGTATATATATATATATATATATATATATATATATATATATATATATATATATATATATATATATATATATATATATATATATATATATATATATATATATATATATATACAGAGAAAGAGAGAGAGAGATGGTGTGAAATGTGTGGAATGCAGTTCTCCACTGGAACGTTTGAATAATGAATGTGAGATGGTGAGAAAATATTGCAAAACTACACACACACACACACACACATATATATATATATATATATATATATATATATATATATATATATATATATATATATATATATATATATATATATATATATATATATATATATATATATATATATATATATATATATATATATATATATATATATATATATATATATATATATAGATATATATATATAGATATATATATATATATATATATATATATATATATATATATATATGTATATATATATATATATATATATATATATATATATATATATATATAGATATATATATATATATATATATATATATATATATATATATATATATATATATATATATATATATATATATATATATATATATATATATATATATATATATATATATATATATATATATATACAAACAAATCCTCATTAAAAATCTGTTTCGTAAAGGATATACGGAGGCAACTGAATTAATAATATGCATCGTTTTGATGATTTTACTTTAATACTTTAATTAGTATTAAGTTTAATGTGTTTTGATGGAAAGGATTTCCTCCTACTTCAGGTGTTATTTTCATATCTAAATTGTCGCCTTCTAAGATCGCACGTGTGAAAAGTGTCAGAATTATAGCATAAACTGACATTTTCCTGGTGTATATTGAAATCAAGCATATCTTAAAGCGATTAAGCCAGCATCAGGTTTTATCTTAAAAGTCAATTTCTCTTGTATTTCAATTAAACATATAGGATAAGTAAAAAAGTAAAATTGACACATAGTCCCGAATACTTGCGCAATCAATAAATATAGGTGAGAATTTCATTCAGTTATTATTTATTACACTTTCATATAATACAATATTTCTTATGTAAAAAGAAATATAACGGAAAGGGAGCTCGAAGGAATTTCACTTAGGTGTAAAAAACTTGTTGTAAGCGATGAATTAGGGTCGCACCAGAGGCTTATATTAACATTTGTTAAGTGGGTAAAAGCAAAGTAAAATCGATGTGTTATGAAGAAGAAGTTAAGATGCCAAAATGCCTGTAGTGACCCTGTCAGGCTGAAAGTAGAGTAAATATTTTAACCAATGAGAACAGAAGAGATGATGGATAGTAATCATTTGAGGAATTCGTTCACACCAGGAGGAGTTTATACGTATTTGGATTGTTTTAACATTTTAGCAATTTAAATGTGTTTGAAAGTGTTGCAATATTTCTTTGTTGTATTTGAACAGCAAAAGAATTAATTGATTATTCATATAGGCCTAGACGTGTTGACCGATTTGGCGGTAGAAGGGGTGAGGGAGTTTCTTCAATGGGAGTGGTATTTGCCTCTTATACGATGGCCATTAGTAGTTGACATAATCATGAGTAATTGCCATCAGCTTGTTCGAAAATAAAAGGCCAGTTGTCGTCTCTAAAATGTGAGGTAACTAAAACTCAAATCCTGGGTTTTGATTGGTCGAAACACAATGGTACAGTGTGCACTTACATTCATTGGCTTATCAGTATCGGTTTGGAATAAAATGTTTTCCGACACATGTTAATCACGATAGATGGCCTATAAGACATGTTCGTCGATAAACAGATTAATAATCTTCACCTGCATCTATCACATGTGCTTGTTTGACAGCGACTATGTTGTACAAAATTATTTTTTGTTTTATTTTAATATATAAATCATAAATATTATTCCGTCTACCATTCAATACACTGTTATGCATAGAGTTTGTTTCACGTTGGTCCAGGTCGTTATTTCGGTCACCTGGTAACGTCTGTGGAAGAGGGATTAGCTTCCTAACTTCTTTTCATTCTTTTTATATGTCAGTATGATGTATTTTACTACTTATGCTTTGATTGTTGAAATATAGAATGTACTTTACTTTTGTATTTCAACTTTGTTTGTACTTTGATTGCAGAATTTGGAAATACCTGGTTATGAAATAAGGTGAAATGTAAAGTTACTTCAGTGTTGTATTGTCTTTCAGATCCTTTGAGATATCTATTCTATCTGGGACTAAGGGCAATAATTATTTCGTTGTTTCTATGAAAGCCGGTAGGATCTGAAGAAAAGTATTAGTTATGGTGAGGTATAAGTATTGTCCTTGTCGCAAAGTCCTTTTGAAAAAAAGACACATTTTACCACAGAGGTTGAAGCTAAACTTAATTTTTTTAATTTTTACGTTCGCTCTAAGCAGAAAATCGAGGGTATTGGTCCCCTTCGGGGTAATTATGGTTAGCTACTAATGGCAATACGCAAATGAATGAGGGTTTAAATGGCTACTTTGTATCTTTATTTACTGGTGGGGTTGGCCGATGTTGTAATGTTTTTCCTCTCCAATACCAATTAAGAGATTTTAGTGTTGTTGTGCCTAGCAATATGTAGCCTTCTAAACACAGTTCCCCACACTAGGCACCGTTTTTGGTTTTCAGTAACTATATTAGAAATGCTACGGTATGTCATCAATTGACCTTTAAAGTTTAAATAGAATTACCAAACCCGGCATCTTACCTTGTAGACCTCTGGGTAAATCTCCTCAATTTGATCGAAGCGAATGTAAAGCTCATTGAGCAAATTGACGATCCTGAGCGGGTCCTTCGAGTACTTGTTGCAGTACGCTGCGAATCCTGCAATCCCGCTGAACATGATGGTCACGTGCTCAAACTTTGTAGCGGGTACAGGACGGCGATGCCTCAGCTCGTTGGCAATAGAAGGTGGCAAGATGGAGTATATGAGTCTATAAGCAAAGAAAAGAGATTATATGAATGAAACGCGGACATAATTGTGCTACAGCTAATCCTAGAGTAGAAAGGGGTTCTGTACCCCGACTTAACTGTTTGAAAAGATGTATCACGGATGATGTGTTCTTAACTTTTAATCAAACGTCTCTACAACGGACCAAGGTTTTTCATTGTTTGGGAAAGCCCTAAGATTCTAGAGTAAAATTGAAAATACAGGCATTGAACTATGTATACTTTACACCGCTTAACATGTAATGCAGGCTTAACACAACTTCCATACAAGCATGATGATATAAGTGTATAACAAACAATACTGAGGTCGACGCGCGTTAACCTGCTCGTATTAACTTTGACGCATTAAAAACTTGAGGCGTACTGTAAATTAAGGCGTCATGAACAAACACTCGCCAAACATGTCTCGTTTTTTAAAAATAAAGGAATATGGGTTTGCTCTCCACAGGTTTGGAGTCGCTCATACTTCTCATATAATAGAATCCTCTAGTGGTGGTATACAAGTAGTGGATGGAGAGTGAATTCAATACTTATTATATTGTTATATTGCACAGGTACTGGACAATTAAAAGCCAGCAGATGAGTCGCCCTCTATATTCGCTATTGAGGGAGCTTTATTTTTTTTTTAAACAAAAAAACTGTTCAACACAATCCCCATAGCATCATTTGCTCGCTGCTCTGCTAAATATGAAATTGAATTGCATAATAATGGCCTCGAGCTTCTTTATACACCATACAGTCGACAACATTTTTTACTCTTCTCTACATCATCTTTGAAAAGGCAAAATGACCGTTTAGAAAATATATGTGAAAACAGTTTCTTATACAATTTCAATTAATGAAGGATCATGCTTGCCAATTTGGTAATAATGGTAAATGCATGTCTCATGATATCTCTGACAAAAACCAGGGGACTTTAGAAGAAATAGTTTCATATCTTTCATCAGTGGTAGTAATCGTGAACACTGCTCTGACGTCATCATGCAATCATAATCCGAAATCTAAGCCTTCCTAATTTCACTTTTCATTTCTCATGAGATGTTCGACGCTTGACTTTGGTATATTGATCCTAAAAGATTCTCAGTCAGATTTCACCTTTGAGATAGGATCAGAACGTTGTGGATTCAAGATATTTGTGAGTACTGCTCATGTCTCGATGAAAGCAAAGACAGTCATTTATCTTTTTAACGCAAGCAAAGCTTGTTGGTCTGATGCTTGTACTGATATCATTTACTTCTTTTGACTTTATCGAAATTATTTTTTCAGGTTTAGTAATTGGTTCTAAAAGTAGAACTGCAGACATATCAACACAATACCGACTACCAACAATTTTAAAGGTATATATGGATAAGCAATATAATTTCTTTAAAGTACAACAAAAATCATAGTCACAAAACAAAATCGATTAGAATTCGTTAGATGTTAGTCATACAACTTGCTTTTAATTTTGGGGTTTGATTTTAACCATAATCCTATCAACATCTAACTGTGTGGGACGGCTCCAATCATTCCATGTGTTTGTACACACAAATGTAGAAGCCCAAATTCCTTAGCATCTTTCAAGAAGCCATGAAAATATACATGTTATATCGTTATATAACGTTATATCATAGTCGGGTAGATGAATGGTTGATTTCGAAAAACGTATGCCTAAGAAATACATACAAAACTTGATTTACATTCACCCTTGGCAATTTGGTTCTTTTATATTTAGGGATGCACCGGATATCCGATCCGGCCGAACTATCCGGTCTAATAGTGACAACAAATTCGGTTTCGGCCGGATTTGCACACAAATTTGGTCGGATTATTCTAAAAATTGGGCTAGAATTATTTCTGGAGAAGATGTTGTTACGAGCTTAAATCTAAGTAATATCTCATTACAAATTATCAAAAACTACCTAAGCAAAGAAAGATACAATTTAACATGATATTTTATTTAATATTCTAAAAAGTTTGAGCTACCGTTAGAATAAAGCAACCAAACCATGTATGTATAACCAAACTGATTCAATTATTGTAATAAAATCAAACTTTTTCATAGAATAAGGCTTACAACAAAGAGTATAGAGTGGAAACATTTCTGGCAGTCTTTATCAGTATAATGCAAACCCCTAGCCTGATCCAGAAAGGAAGCAAGGAAGTCACATGGCATCAAGGGCACTTTAAGGGCACTTTAAATGTAAATAAGGAAATAATCGATGCAACAAGCATTGTCCCTGCATCTTATTATATTGTCAGGAGAACTATAACAATATAATCAGCATGAAAATAAGGCAAAATAGTTCTCAAAAGTATGTTTTTGTGAACAAAATGTTGGGCTTTTAGATGAAAAGGACAAGTGGAGGCAATAAATGGCACGGTGGAGCACCCCACTTAAAAAGTGAAACTAGGGGCCCAGCTGTGATAAATTTGTGTATTTAAACTTAACCATAGACATTCCTCACTTTTATCATTGTTCATTTTCTTATACTTTACTAATTTTTGTTGGGTTTTGTCTTTTTTTCATCATTTTCATATGTGTATAACCGCCCCCTTTAATATAGTGTTAAAGATCTGAGCTAATTATATAATGCAACGTAAAATACATGTAGTCTCGTTTTCAGATAGATGGAGCAGAAAAGTTTCCATCTAATAGGGTCAGTTACTGTCCAGTACAATGGAATAATATCTATTCATCTAAAAAAAAAACATTCTTTGATCATCATAATAGTTGAAAGAACTACTGAAACACACCCTTCATGACAAATCTAGAACTACTGAATTTTTAGCAATATTACTATATTAAGCACGTTGAATAGTCTAACGTGGAAATCTACGTAATATAATTGTTATCTTTTCTTCTATTTCTAGAGTGGTATACATGATGTTTTTTATTGTAAAGAAAATATTGCATTATAAACATTTTTTACCAAATGATGTATAATTAGATAATTGTAAATAATTTCTTTACAACCCATTAATTGCTGTCTTTCTCAATGTATGAGCTTTTTCAAGTGTGACGTTTGCAAAAACTTAAACAGAGGTGAACACTATTTTTAAAGCAAATACATTTACATGTATCTGTGTATGAAGCAATCATTCCAAACTTTTTTGTTTCAGTTTTTATTTCTGTTTAAAAGATAACGTAGTTATACATAACCCAAGTCCTATTTAATCTCTTACAGGGACTTAACATCTTCTAATACAATATACTTCACCTAAGATATTCTCCCTTTCCATAATTTTATTTTGTTAAGGATATCTTTTGGGGGAAAGGGGAAAATCTGGTCCGGCCGGATTTCATCTAAGATCTGGCCAAATCCGGTTCTGGTTGATC
>JAIGNY010002064.1:350000-402500 GCA_020152595.1 Chiridota heheva
GTATGTGTGGAATAAGAATACACATTTAAGTACACTTTTTTCGGTCACCAACATTTTGTTAATGGCTAACTTTAACATCTCCACATAAACTCCATTATTGCAAATGCGAACACATTGCTCATGACATTTTCAGCTACACTGAAGTGACTGATGTGTACCCTGTTTTTGTGTTCATTATATGATAGCAAAGTGTTCTTTGGGCAATCACACACCATTGTGGTGAGATTATTTGACGCTCAAGTGTGTGATTTAAACAGAGAAGTGCAATAAAACATTAAAAAACACAACACGGGAAATAATTAAGACGATTGAACCAAAATCTAAAGGGATTCTTTTAATAAGAGGGTTACTTTTAGTAACGTAACATAGATGTCGACATTTTAAAGACTGAAATGAAATGTAGTTACAAACGTTAAAAATATGCCTCAAACAGTTAGTAATCCTCTTTGAGAAAACAACTTACAAAAGTTCTCCAACTGAAAATAATTTGTCATTTATTTTCGTGAAGACTTCAAATCACAATTTAGGCATGGTTGGAGGTTGTATGGTTACCCTAATTTTATTCTAAACGTTTTATCCAACAGTTCAATGCAAACGTTTAATATATTAAAGAAAAATATGTTTATTGAATGGATGCATTCAAGTATCCTTTTTTATTACCCGCTACCTTTTGTATAAAAACGGTGTAATAGATTCATACAGTTTGTAAAAATGTTGAATGTTTGAAAAGTATTTTGTTTTTACGTATTTTTGGTCAACTTTCGAAGATTCTTGCCAAAGATCAAGTTAATGGTGAGCGTTTAGTGTAGCTGAATTTGCCTTGTTGCAATCATATTTAAAAACATAATTGCGGTGAATATTTTATAAGTCTAATACCGGCTCAATAATTTGCTACGATCCTGCAAGATTTAGGCTGTCACAGGTATGAAGGACATGCGAGAAACAAAGTGACGTTCGGGTGACTTACGTTATCATATCCAGTAATTTAACATTATAAGACTTACCACTATAGTCAAGATTAAGCGAGACTTGAAGCTGTTGCCCAATAGTATAATACAAAATGTCAAGGTTAAGCACTTAATGCAATTTTTCGTTTGAAAGTATAACATGTTTTAGATTTTATATTGGAACCGATCGGAAAATGTGATTTGCACAGCTACATTGGGCTGACGTTCATAACAGTCTTCTTATTTACTTCAGTTCGTTGGATCACCATTGGCAAAATGTCTTTGAATGTTGTTGGCTCGTCCATGTAGATGTGTCGGTGGCCCAACTAATCCAATTCTATAACAGTTTGTCAATGTTAGGTCAATATAAATTTATTAAATGGTGAGTCAATTCAATCTAAATTAGCCAGCCGCTTTCTACAGTTCTACAATATATTAGACCTGCGTTGGCTGAACATTAGCTTCCCAAACCAACAGATCGCTAACAGTGGAGCAAACTTTCCCCATGGCTGGTCAAGTATGATGTGCTACTGAGTTGTGTATTATTCTTGTGTTTGACCTTCCGTTCCATACTACTCGATACTTTAGATGAAAGTTGTGTTAAGGGCAGTTAAATCTTCTTGACATCTCTTGTAAGATTCGCAGTGATGTTGAGACGGACAGGGCGAAGATGTCTAAAGTGTCACTTCCCTGGTCTGAGCAGTCAAATAAGGTTATCAGTGTTTTTTCCTTTACTTTCGCAATTTAGACAAATTGATTTTAACCTAAGAATAACGTCTCTGGGAGGAAAATTTACAACCATATCGCTAATGCAAATGTACTATCAATGTTTCTGTTTAAAATAAATCAAACTATCGCTGAGTTTGAAAATAACATATATAGTTTTCAAGTTATGACTGATCACAGTTTTCAGTATTCAAAGCCTGTTAAAAATATATAATGTATAACTGAGAAGATAATTCAAAATGCTAATGTAATTCTTCACATTTCTTTAATAGGCAGGAAGTGATGTGAAGATTTCAAAACAATCTAGAAAATTGCCATAAACCTTAAAAAGTAAACGAACATCAAACTTACCTGTCTGTCTTCGTTTTTTCATTTTCCAGTTCCCTATACGTCTGTTGCAGTTTCTCTGTCAGGATCTCCAACTTCTTAGTTAGTTTGTACTCCTCTTCAAACTTCTCAGACACCAAAACAAGATCTCTGGTAGCATCATGGACTGGGATATCGCTCAGATACAACTCACATCGTCTGAGCTCATCCAGATTTGTCACGCTAGGAGAGCAGAGGAAAATGATCTCGTTGGACTCTTGCATATGTAACATCTGACCTTTCAACTTTAAGTTCAAAGGATGATTCACGTTTCGTTTGTCCTTCACATGTCTCAAAACATTAGATCTTGTATGAAGCACAAACATGGTATTAATGTGGCTGAGAATCGACTGAAATGTAAAATCCATATGTGGTCGCAACAGATGGAAAATGTCGGTCATCTTGCAATCTCCAGAGGCAACGTCTGGAATGACTCTTCTGACAGAGTCTCCTGACTGATGAATTTTCATGTTGCAGTCGAAGAGCATATTGAACGGGAAGATTCGGCAGAAGGTAGCAGGACTAATTCTTGGTTCCCGAGGAAGACTGAGAACGGCACTTGTGTCTTGCTCATTGTCATCTGTTTCTTTTTTCTCCTCTTTCTTTTCAATGATGGCGAACTGAACATGGTCATGATCTTCATCTTTGTTCTGAAGTATTTCGACTTCTACTTCACCATTGTGAAAATGGCCTGAAACAGCTTTTATTAATCCAACGACAATGTACTCCAAACCTGGACGTTCTGAGTAATAATGAAGAACCAATGCGCCATCTGATTGTCTGGTACTACATCGGAACGACGGCGCTCTCATGCCAGGATATATTGCCATTAAGTGGTCATGAAGGGCATCCAAATTCTGCAGAAAGTCTTTGGTGTTTGAACCGAGCACTGCCAAAATTGTGTCATATCCGGATTCCTGACAGAACTGAAAGAACATTTTTCCGAAAGCCTCCAGCACATAGTTTGCACTTAGATCTGCAAAAGGAAATAGAAAAAGATCCATGAAACAAATCAACTTTTATGAGAATGATATATACAAAATTTCGTCCAGTTACGGTATAGATATTTGCTTGAATAAAAAGCAGATCTGATAATTGTTACAAATTTGTGTTACTTTTTATATTAAAGTAAATCCCAACATTTTGAGGAAAATTTGTGAAAGTGCTAACGACACGCAACGAATGTGTAATCATGTGAATACCATTCCATTCTGGATAGAAAGTTTTTTTTTTTTTTTGAACAGCTTATTCTTTTTGTCAGTTATCGCTGATCCACGAATTCCAATATCTTTTATCTTTGTGTAATTCACATGTATTTCCACTGGTTCTGTACGTTAACATTATGCATTGGTCAAATTGTAAGTAGATCGTTATCATGCTACCTGCTGACGAATATTGAAACTCGACTTTTATATAAGACATAGTAATTAGGATCAATACTGGCTCATATTGCTGTTTAAGTTATTAACATAACACCAGTATCCACATACGGGTTTTGTTCAATGGTGCTGTGAGCATATAAGTAGCTTATTTAATGTCATGCACCCATTAACTGATAATACCTGTTGGCCAAAATCACAATATGAAGAAGAGACAATGCAAATAATTTTGTTCATTTGTTGTAGCTACAACACTAGTCTAAAGTTGCAAGAGTTCTAACCAAAATTAATCAATTTGAAGACTTTCATACGCTGCTATTATACATATTAGTATGTGCTATGAAACTATTGCAAACGAATTTCAAAAATATTTTCTCGTATTGATTGATATTTCTAAATCAAATGTGAATGACAATTTTGGTAAAAAATGTATTTACATAGACAGTTTGGTAGACTGCTAGAAAGATGAAGGTATACCCGTGAAAGTATACTCGGGAAGGTCTACTCGGGATGGTATACTCGGGATGGTATAATCGTAATGGTATACTCGTGAAGGTATACTCGACAAACGGTATAATTCCTTTCGGCTCTCCGAAAGACTGATGCACTATAAGACAATTGATTTGTAGGTTTATATTGCATACGCCTTTGGTGTAATAAAATTGATCTCTTTACAAGCAGATGTTCTCTTTGACAGATTATGGAAGGCAAAATACTTAAGGTGGGAAATTGATTTGAGATCAGTACTTCAGAGTTTGTTATTTTAACTGATTTTTATGATCGTCATCCATGAAGAAGGATGTTGTTTGCTATAAAGCTCTGTTAGTAAATTATGATAATTTAAAAAGTATGATATTTCTGTTTCCGAACTTATTGAAAATCATGTTACGAAAATTATGAGGTATATTGATTTCTGTCGTTAAGTGCAGTTGATAAAAGTAGAACTTTGCTATAGTCTATTTCTTGATATGTGGTCACGTGTGAGGACAAAATTGCTAGCATACATCAGAGCAAATTACCTAGCCAAATTACCTAGTTAAGTTAAGGCTAGCCATTAGGCTGTTAAGACTTCGTTTACTTTGTTGATATCAAGTAGCTAAGGACAGTTTTTGGATTAATATAAAAAATTGAACGAACTGTTGCATTGCATAAAATATACTGTTGTTCCGTATTAATGATTGGTACTAATGATCGGTACTAATGCTCGGCACTATTGATTGGTACAAATGATCGGTACTTATGCTCGGCACTATTGATCGGCACTAATGATCAGTACTAATTCCAGAACTGCACAAGAATTATATTGTACTATTAATGAATTGTATAGTTTCATTCAGATTGAAATATGTCCATACCATGTCTACGTTGTTAATTCATACCTATCAAATGGACGCATTTTGATTTTATAGCCAGGTAGCTCGGTCGGCTGAGCGTACGACTGAGGTGCTGGAGGTCCCAGTTTCGAGTCCATTTGCAATTTATTCAGCGAATTTTTCACAGATATGCAGCTTGAAATCAAGCGAAGGTTTATCTTCTGCATCACACTTTTCCCCCACCCGTCCTTTGAGAAAAGTGCTTAATGGTTGTGTGGCGCTCACCGTCCATTGGAGGGGAGGTAAAATTGGCGGTCCTGGTGGTAGGAGATTCATCCCCTGCCTGGTTCTCTGAGCACTTCTTCTCCAAACGAGCAGGGTGTCAACCCGGTGTTCATCAACTTCCGTCCTGGCAAACACTTCCCGTCTAGGCAAACACTTCCCATCTTGGCAAACACTTGTCGTCCTGGCAAACACTTAACGTCCTGGCAAACACTTAACGTTCTGGCAAACACTTCCCATCCTGGCAAATTCCTTGGATTCACACTGAAAACAAGTGAAAGATGACTTACGTGTGCTTTCCCTGACACGTGCCAAAAAGTTTAAAACACATCTAAAGGAGACCTAGACAAATTTGTGTGCATTAGTATTTGGGCAAGTAAGAATTGTTTTTTCTTCATATCGTAACATGAATTTTTCTGTCCTGGAAAACCTTAGTAGCCTAATTTCAAGTAACATGAAGAAAATGTATGTTAGATACCTCATGGCATTGTGTCATGAAGATTGCAGGCTTCTGTACAAATAATATATACTTTGTATCAGGTATTCATCAGTTAATAAAGCAACCCTTCGTGTTCCTTTTTCTTCTAAGAAATATGTTATGAAGTTATTATTCCAGCTTTTAGCTTTAAAGTGGGCGAAGATTAAGGCTCCATATTCGTGAAGACTTTGGAGAGTCGTAATTATCTTTCAAAATTCACGTATAACTGTATACGAATAACAAATAAGAATAACATTAAGTGCAGTACTTAAAACAACTAACTTGTACGTTTTCTATGGTATATGCCCTCGGGCTGGGCTAGTAAGTGAGCCTTTTTGGAGTTGCTAGTTTCACCAAATTATACGGAAAACAGCAGAAAGCATTACCATAAACACAAGCAGATGATATCTAAGAGAACCTGACTTGACATTGCAATAATCTAAGCTGGGAAATAGCTGAGTTTTTTATATGAAAAATAAGAAAAAGGTTTTTCAGGCATTATGGAACGATGGCGTTAATTGGTCGAACGAAAAATTGCATTTTTAAGATTAAAGTTTGTATTAAAATATTATTAGGTTTGCTGATATTAGTACTGATAGAAAGGTACCAAAGAAATACTAAGGTTGGTAAAAAGGTAGGTCGCTCATTGGAGAAAAATTGCGGTTAAGATGTTCACGAAAATCAAGAATGCAATCGTAAAGGACAATTAGGGTGAAAACCTGTGGGATTGGCTTTGGCATAACGATACATTGCAATTTAATTAGGCGATGATGTTAACCGACAGTTAAATGATTTGTAATCTTATTTTCATTTTAGATCCTATGCTATCTCTCTAAGCACAAAACATTTCAATAAATTCAAATAAATTTAACGTTACATGTCGTTTTTTATTTTTTCCTTTCATACCAATTGTGGGTATTTTTACTCTCTTCAGCCATCACAATAGGTCTGAATATAATGATTTACTCTTAGATTTGTCACCTTTAGTTTGAACGTTATGAAAAACTCACACTACATATTTTTGAGACTCCCACACACAAAGAAAACTCATGTTCGTCTTTTATTATTTTACTTATTGCGACAATGTTTGCTGTTTATTCATATTTATGTAATTGTTCTTACGTAACATTTCTTCAGTTATGACAGGTAATTGACTTTTAATTACATTTCTAGATTTCTAGATCTGATAACAGCAAAGAAATACGGAAATATATCGATAATCAAGTAATGTGGTATTTCAAATGAATTGACAACAATTGACATCAGATCATATCAACTGACATTATTAATTGCTAAAATACAAAAGGCAGAAATATCATGTTTTTATTTTGATGTTATACACCATGATATGTTCAAATTATGAATTATGTTGAGGAATCAGCGAACAAACACCATGACATCATGTTTTTTGTATGTATTTGTACGAAACACGTTTTAAGATGAAAAGCAAATTTCAATAAAGGTTACTCATAGTTTTTGATATTTTCACAGATGTATGCATCCGAAACAGCCTATGTTACATTTGTCCTGTTTATTAATTATTCATGCAGGTTGACATGGTGATAGAGGTTGAGGTCTTTAAAGAGGGAATCTTGTCTCAAGAAAATTGCGTGACTCGTCAGCACTAAATCCTATTCATACTAATAACGTCACTTTCGTGGCGGTAATTAATTGGCTTGCCGGGGATTGTGTAAATATTTCACAAGCTGCACAAATATTTCTTCATTTCAGATCACATTTATAAAGTCATATTCGACTATAACGCTAAAATTCGGAATCTGGAGAATGTTATACGCTTTTTCGAAATGTAAAAAATATATATATTCTTTTTAGAATGCAATTCTTTTTAAAAACTGAGTCTAAGGTAGCAGACGATACATCTAGCCGTCATTAGTACTTTGCGATAAGTTGTGAATATTGCTTGTATGCAACAAAAGTAAGAAAATATCAAACATGAGTTGAAGCAAATCAACATCTTTTTAGCATAACAAGTTTCTTTCGCCACCTCAGGGTCTCCAGAAGTGTAAATGTAGTGTGAAATTAGACAGAGATTGTGAGACGTTGAGAATATTCTTTATTGCTGAGATGAAAGGACACTATATACTCGCAGAGCGAAAATTTATGTGTGTATTGTCAATGATCACAGCTAAGTTATTCTCAAGTTCGAAACACAGTGAAATATACTTTATTCAAATGTTATCTGATATTCTTTAGCAACAAATTATACCATGATACGTCATTTTAATACACATATCTAAGGCGACACGAGAATTCAACCTACTTCTCAAACGTAAATATAACAATTTGAAGCACAAAAATAAATGTAGCTTCTAAACTATGAAGGAATGGATTGGTGCTTTTTCTCATGCGAATTTAATTATGTTTGATTAATAGGATGAATTTTCGCAGGCATTTGTTCATAGCAACTATGTTGCTTTTCACTGCAAAATGCATAATAATGTGTCTCAAATGTGAAGTATTAAAGTAGTATATCTCAATTGAAGAAGAGTACTATTAAATCATTTACATCGCTTCTTTTTCACAAAAGAGGATGGGAAGGAGGGATTAAGTAGTTAGATAATTGTCACATACATCACTGAATGAACAATGTTTTATCATCTTTAAAACCAAGCACGGAGAAGCCGTTTTTTTTATTAATTTAAGAAACATTCATAAAGCACAAAGTAAAAATAAAAGGTAGCTTACTAATTGTACCAATTTTGTAATAACTTTTAATCCTTAAATTGTTATATTAATTTATGTCCTATCTAGCTGGATAATTCTTTACATACATGTATGTATTTTGAATGATAAAGATAAATAATAAGAGGAGATGCTCCATAGGATGCTTTATCCAACAAATCAATTATAGTTTTCTAATACTTTCCATCTCATTTTGCCTGTCACAATAAATCAATTAATTGGTCCTTCCTCGTATTACGTAGCTACGGACAACCGATCGCAAATTAAAACTGCTTTCTGTCCTCGTTACCCAAATTAAGCGATTAAACATAATACTTCACATTGAATCCAATCAAATGAAGGAATTAAGGTTCCTTCACAAAGTACTTGTCAATTTTGAAGTTTTAACAAGTTATAAAGATTACTCCTCCTGAAAAGATCTCAAAGGAGGTTTATGAACTCACGGTCATTGATTGTATGCCAAAGCGCACGCATGAACGCTTTACTTTATGTGCGCCAAACCGGTGCTTTTAATATGACAACGTAGTGGTGGTTAGTTGGTTGGGGCTAATTTTGACAGAATTTAAGTTGTCAGGCTGTCAGGTTGCGCGTCAAGAAACAAAATACCACATTTGTGTTTGAAGTGTTCAGTCATTTTTCCTTTTATGAATTTGATTAGCGTATATTTTGCAGAAATTAGTTGCAAATGAATTACGTATATTTTGCAGAATTTTCTTACAAATGAATTGCTCATATAGTTACAAAGATTATTATCGGTCAGTTATTGAACTCAGATTGAATTGTGGGCCAGTGCAGGGTTCGTACTTGACATTAATATTACCTGCTATAACATAAATATTACGGCTATAAAGAATGATCGTTTGATTTAAGTGCATTGTTGTGAGGAATTAGATGTATTTACAAGATTAATTTAGTACATATGACAAGGTATGATAAACTACACGATGACAGCTTCGTAATTAAGATCAAAGCAAGCAGCGCGCGAGTAATAAGATATAAATTATTATTGTACAGTCCTTGTGGGAACAACTGTGTATATTATATTGACTGTGTCATTTATACATTATAGCCCGCATCGTACTATACTGATCGGGAAAACAGATTTGATGTTTAGATCAGGAGTTTCTAGACGGAATTTCCTCGCAGTCGGGCTAGTTAATAGATTACTTTGACTGGGGTGTAAAATGTAAGATAAACGACGAGCTATTTACACCGAACAGTCAGCATCAAGTCGGTAAAATTTTCTTTTACTCAAGTCGTATACACGAAAAGCTATACATACGATTATAAGCAAAGTAAAGTTTTTACCTCTAAATTTACTGACGAGTATAAAAATAGCGGGGAAAACCAATGGAGAAGCTCTGCGGAGGCCTTATGTGCACTTGGCACAAAGCGGATAGGTAACATGAATGGGCATTGCCTCCATGCAATTAACCAGACTTTAAAAAAATGTGTTTCAAACTGTTTGATGTACTAGGTACAAGGATGTTGAAATTTGGCTCCAGGATTATTTCTGACTTATTTCTTATTTCTGACTTATTTCTTATCATCGTCGTAGATCCGTCACGGTGTGCAACTCCGTTTGGTGACTCGTTCGACTGACGTTTTTCAGAGCACCTTGTCCATAGCGTTCAATTTAATCGCCCGCACACTTTCACCCATGCTTGTCTTCACTCCATCGATCCATCGTTTTTTTCGGTCGCCCTCGTGCCCCTCGCTTTTTCATTCGACCTTCTATGTATAGTTTCTCGAGATTGTAACCACCTCTTCTGCAAACGTGTCAAAAATATTGCAACTTGTGACGTGTTATGTCATTGAACCGGGTGTTCGGGTTTTTGTGATAAAAACATCATTCTATGTTTGTAAAAATTATATGGGACACAACGACCCTTAAACGTCTAAGGCAGGTGTTAAATTATTACTTCAGTTTTTAGTGGAGCGGAGTGGAGAGCATGTGATAGTGACTTTAATTACACCATATATTCTTCTACAGATTAAGTTTGTTTTAATAATTTGGGACATGATTCTAAATTGCCTTAACGAATTTGTTCATATGTTCCTATATTGTCCTAAATCTTATATTGTTCTAGCCTTCTATTGATCTAGGGGATGAGGGGAGGCGGAACTGCACTCAACGCAACCTTGCGTTTGGTCAGTAGAAAAATGACGTGTCATTGACTTCTCAAGTGTTGTTGTAGCTATAGGTATAGTTCAAAGTAAAATATAATCCAAGTTTTCTCAAGCATTCTCAACTTTAATCTTTAAACGAAGTTTTCAACCAATAATCAATGAGAATTATATTATATTGATTACCTTGAATACAATTTTTACAAACATAAAATGATTTTTTTTCTCACAAACTTTAATGATGTTAAAAATGATCGCAGTTCAGTGTCTGATAATGGTAATGTGTTCTAATTATTTAAGTGTAGTATATATTCCTCTTAATTGTATATCCCATCATTGGCACTGGGATCCGAAAAGCAGTGGAACTTGAAGATGCGGCTTCAATTCATTTTACTGTATGCTTGAATATTGGACTAGCGTCATCATTATCTACCATAAACGGAATTACGGGTTCCTCCCCAAAAAAAAAAAAAAAAAAAAAAAACGTAGGCGAATCCTATGTCAATGTGATTTCATCCTATTCCATAATACTTTTAAAACTTCATCATTCCTAGACCATGAAATGGTGAGAGAATGCTTCGGCGACGTCAAAGACTTAATTTGGGAAGATAAATTTCTACACACGAGTGTATATCGCTAATACCGACCGATCTTCGTCATACCCTTAATTTACGTACCTTGTCGTAGATATCGTTTTGCAAATAGAAATCTTGGAACATTAATTTTGGGAACAGAAGCAGGTTTCTAGTTACACTTGAATGACATTTGACATATAATTGGGCGTTCTTTGACATAAATATGTATCACTATCTAAATAATCGAAGAGTTTTGTGGGAAACCTTTATTGTCATTATGGGTATGCAATTTTCCCATTCGAAGAATTCCTTGAACTATTGCAGCTTCTATAGATAAATCATTTTATCTATAACTCGTTTGTCATTCCCCGTTGCATTGCCGTAAACGGAACCATGCACTTTAATGAAAAAGACTTGTACAGATAACAATCACAAAGGCACCTGCTTCTCGTCGTCATTTTGTTAAATCAAAATCACCACGCGTCAGTTACTGAAACCAATACTCGTTATAACAAGGCGGTCCACGAATAACTGTAGAAGTCAATTTTAATTGAATGTTGAATTAATCACTAAATTAGGCCGTGGCAACAGCCGCTAGGCACGGCGTGAAATCTATTCCCAAAAGTTCCTTTAACACAAGTTGGAAAGAAAAAAACGCCCCTACATAACAATCTATACTATTATGAACGAGCAGGCTGACCTAATTTTTAATCATCCCTAAAGAATGCTATTATTGGTGTAGTCATGAAGCCAAACCTCGTTGATCGTTTTATCTGATTTCTTTCTTAAACTAATTTCAAAGAAAAGTTCTCTATCAATCGCCTCTGAGTAAGCTTAAGAGCAAGAGAAAAAGAATTAAAAACCGGGAAAGAAAAGAAGCCGAGTTCAAGGATAGGATGCGTGATGCTGCTGGAATGGTGGAAAGTATAAACTTCTTTTAAAGAGGGAATGAAGTATTTAAGTACATCACAATTGGATGAGCTTCCTGATAATGGGTAATGGGCAATATATATACCACCTGGTTTTAATGCATGTATTTATGTATGATATTAGGTCTTTTACCTTTGAAATTTAAATGAGTCTAATGTCAGATCTAGATATTAAACGTTCCTTGTGGATATCGTAGAACATGCACGTCACGTTATGGATTTTATGCAAATTTAGGCGACCGAAATTTTGCTTACTAAATAAAAAAATTAAGTATTCTTCCATCGCTCAGAATCAGGGCCGGATAAAGCCTTGTCAGGGTCGAGCCATAGCACAATTTGGACCACTTTCAGTATTAATCTTAAGCGGAGCAAAGCTTTCTTTGCATACCTGTTTTGCATCACTTCATGCCAATATTGTGCCACGACATTGCTACCCGCAACGCCCTCACTCAATATTTCTGTAATAATGGCATCCGCTTAAACCATCCCGAAACAAACTCTTGTGTGTAAAGTGTATGCATAATCGTACGCTGAATGTATGGAGTGTGAAGGCAGTGATGCGTACATTTTCGGTGTCATTGAGATGTTCGATTTTCTAACATGTGGAAAAACCGAACATCGCTGATGTAAGGGGGCGAATTTTTCACTGACCGAGAGTGGATATGCCCCCGAAACATACCCCCGATAAGGGGTAAAATAAATGACGAAAGTCTGACTGAAATAAAACAAAATAAGCAAAAACGAGCCCAAACAGCATCTCAGTTTCTGAGTTTTTGTCTAATTTGTGGGTGTCCGGTAAACATCCGGGACAGGAGACAAAGACACCCTTTGATCGCACTGATCAGAATCCGCTCTGTAAGATAAATTAAAAATAAAAAGAGATAGACCATCCGGTTGAGAAAATGCGCAATTGAATAGATAATAGGTTAAGTAGGGAAATGATATAAAAGTATAGACGTAAGGATGGTCTTCTTACCAAGGACTTTACATGCAGCTCCAACCAGGTCATATGATAGCACATCGTCGTACACAACGCGGACCAGGAACGAGCCATCAACCTCCACAGCCGCCTCCTTCCTGAAATGAAAAACACACCACTCAATCAATTATTGGAATGATTAGGGGATGTTTACCCCCGCTTTTTTCCATAGTTATATCTTTTGTATGGTGATTTTTACATATCAGTGAAATTATTATTTCTCCCTCCCCCACTTTCAATGGGAAAATTGTATGTTGTGACTACCCGTTTCCCCTCCCCTACCCCCCCCCCTCTCTCTCTCTCTCCTCTCCCACACTTCGATGGTTAAATCCCTCCCATGTCTCTAGAAGTGATTTTAACATATACCATTTTCAAAACTCTCACTCTAAAAAAGGAATGGTCAAATTTTGACCACAACATGGTCAACTCTGCACCGAACCATCTTTGGTCAAATTAAGCAACAAATTTGACCACAATATGGTCAAATTTGGAAATAATTATCATAATATGGTTAATTTTGACCACGTTATGGCCGTTTAATTTTGACCAACATGGGTTCGGTGCACAGTTGACTATGTAATTGTCAAATCTGACCATTCCTTTTTTAGAGTGCACCTAGGGGTAATAAATGTTACCTTGTAAGAGATATTCTGACCTACTGAGTATAAATGACTTTGTAGGAAACTGTAGGAATTATTGACAAAGACTGAAGGGTGATAATTATTTCTTTCTTTCGCAGTAGTTGTAATGTTATATCCAAGTGGTTTATGGTTTTAAGCTCCCCTTTTTAGTTTAAGATAGAAGGAAGGGAAATGAGCCACCTGGAAAACAAGCATGATTCCTCAAATTCATATTGCCAAGCACTTTACACGGTAAAATGTTTAAAATTTATAGTAAGATTAGAAATTAAACTAGAATATCTTGTTTGAAATATCATCATGTTTTTTCTTTGATATAGTATTTTTGCATTTCCAGCTGATAGAAAATATATCAATAGCGACCTCAGTTGCTCGCATATTGAAAGCTCGCCGTTTCAATAGTTTATGGTTGTTTTTCAATAAACCTGCAACATTTTACGATTACCTCTTGGAAGAATTTCGAGTACTTCTCTGAAAAGAGCACGAAAAAACAAAACTATTTGATCAAAGGAAGAATCGACTGGACTGCTCTTACCATTGCCAATCGTGGTATGGATTTTACATTAACCCAAATTCGCATTGTTGATGAAGATACTCCTGTGCATAATCACGCTCCAACAAAAGATCAAAATGTGAAGCTTTCCCAGTACGAATATAACATACAAGCAAATAAGTGGAAGGGGGACTGTATGGAACGTCCTAATCCGTTATCATGGGATTTCAAACGGACTGCGAAAGAACATATTTACCATCTTGAGCGTGTAATCGTATATCTTATAAGAGAAAGTGGAGATACTGTACGGGTTGTGTAAAGGCGCAGCAATAGATACAAGATCTATTGCGCAGAAGCACAAAACCCCAACAATGCCAAATCTAGACATTTCTATGAAAAATCAAAAAAGCTTCATAAAAAAGGAAAATGTATGAGAGAAAAAGTGGGAAACGTTTTAATTGTAAACAGATATTAGTTTTATGATTGAAAGATTTGCGAGTAGTAACAGAAGAAAATATACGATCTCATAAATGAAAACACTAAAGCGAAAAAGAAAGCTATATCACCACATGTTTCAAGACTTCGAACAAAAAAAGGGTCAAAGGGCAAACACAGGTCACATTCTTTTATAATCTTAAAAATAAAATGCATTGCTTTCACTTTTGAATCCATACTACTATTCTACAGCCAGTAGTTTTTTAAAAGTAAAACCAAGAGTCGTCGCCTCCAATTTGGTGGGGGCAAATTCCTCCACCCTTTTGGAGTATGGGCATTAGTTAAGAATCTACAATGGGGGTTTGCAGGTGGTATACTCAATACATATCTCGTAATATGGTACTGTAGTAGACGAGGAAGGCATTAAGACCAAAAAAGTATTTTACAAAAGTTTTCTTCCCAAAACAGAAGAGAGGGAATATGAAATACATGAACGAAAAAACCTTTCTAAAAAGGTTTTTTAAAATGAAATTTTCCTATTTTCTTTCAAAAGCAATAACTTTGTATTCTATGTTAAGACATTACATCACAGTAGCTATAGAATGCTACGAAGCAGCGCTAAGCTTTGCAAAATCTTTAGCGGTTGCTTAAAACTTATTGAATGGGCCAACACCAAACGTAAAATCGTATAAACGAAACCGAAACGAGCCTACGTTGTACAACGGAAATACCTGTGAAAATATACAGCTAACTGAGCGTTTCTTAATCAGTCATGACTGTCAGCTTGAGAATAAGTCCAATATATCACATATCATTAAGAACGAATGTACCGGAACAGCTTCTAAATTTTACTTTTGTCAGTCCTTTACCTTTAACACCATATTCAAGAAAATAATGATAAAGCAAACTAGTCAAGTACTTTAGAAAGAAAGATAGGCCTAATCGCCATTTTGTATTTATATTATTACCTTACATCCTCAAATTGAATGATAGAATGGATTGATGGAAGTATTTCTTTGTTTCCTGCAAGCAGTTTGATCATATAAAAATCTCCTGCAGTATCGAAGAGAGTCACATGGCTGTAATCTACGCCATTATCCATATCAGGGAGGTGCCAAGAAGTAAGTTAAACTGGCGTTTGTGCCATGGTAAAGAGTTTATGTACTTGCCAGAAGAAGGAAAAGAGTAAATTTGAGTGCATAATTTGACTTTGAGATTTATCTTTGTTCCTTCGGCGTTTTTACGATATGTTTTACCCACTAACCAACGTATCAATGCCTACATACATAGATTTATTAAAGTTTTTACCAACTACCGCGAATATTGGCGTGTTTAAGTGTTACAATCAATATATATTTTCAGGCGCTCTTCGGTACTTTACTATTCTTCTTTTCCCATGAGGAAAATGGTGCGACAAATCGACAAAGTTGTAAGTTACATTAATTTTTTGTATTTTGCTTTTATTGCCCCTTCGAGATCCGTTCGATTTCACACAAATACATTTGACGAATGCGTCAATTTTAGCTGGAAATGTTTTCAGCAAAACTAGGACTTAAAATAACCTGTGTTTTCATACGTAAAGACGTTTAAGTACCAGCTGAGTTCAGACAGACGTATAAGTTTTTGTAACCTTCCAACTATATTGTTCCACACCACTGACCACCGCCACACGTTTATCTTTATTCGTTCAAATAAAGCTTTATAATTTATTATCAATATCAGATAATTAATATCAGATACCGCATAGATATAAATAAATATATGTATACACCCTCAACACTCAAGTGAAATAAAAAATGAACACTTCCATTCAAAAGTGTATTTATTAATTTACCAAGTCAGGGAACAAGAAGATTCGAATATTGCATTTTCTGCTGACAGCACTCTCGCTTTGTAAGCGTACTTAACTGATCAAGCGTCCCATGGGTTTACTGCTATTGATAGGGCAAATAATTTTGTCTTTACGGGTAATTAAATTTTGTCTAGTATTTTCAACTAAATGACCCGAGTCCGCTGTCTTTTAAAACAGTTTTATATGAACGAAAAGTAAATCATAATTTAGGTTTGCATCAATTATTGTCCAGATATTCGATATTCTTGAATTAACAGAGAGAAAGCAGAAATAGCCTAAACACAGAGAAAAAGATAAATCTTTGCTTCAAAAAACAGATAACCATATATTTCCTTTGGGAGCTACAACATTTTACTCTATGTCTTGCTGATCCCGTTTCAGTTCAAATTTTGGAGTTGTTTGGATGATATGCATAAGTTTTGTGCTGTATATACACGGCCGATGTGTCATGCTCAAACATGACAAAATATATATATAATACGCTTCTTTCATTCCTCCTATTCTACACTTTTTGAAAATGACTTTTTATTAGATGTGGCGTGGATGTGTGGTTATACCCATTCAATTTATAGTAGTCAGAAACATAATTTTGTATAATTTTTAATAAAATTTTTAATAAATTTTGTATAATTTGTATAATTGAATGAATTATAAAACATTACCACTGGTTGTCTAACTGTCTAAGGAAAAAAAAAAATTCCGTTTCATTCATTCCGGAGTATATACTGCCATTAAATAAAAAAGATTCAAAATTGTCAAAAAACAGCATTCATTCTGACAAAATTTCAAAATATATTTATTTCAGTATGATTGTAATATAGTATTATTCGTAGCAGTGCAGATTTAAGCAAAATAAAAAGGCCCGTTTCATTTAACAGTGTAAATTGATAAACAGTGGCGTAGCTAGACTAATGCTGCAGGGGGCAGACCTATACACATTTTCCGAATCTAAGGTCCCCCTCCCTCTTCCCCTTACCTACATATTTCGGAGATTTTGAGGGAAACGTCGACAATTTTGAGGGATAACATGGGTGGTACAATTGAATCCTACTAATACCGATTGCTTTCATCAGGATTACAAAAAAACGTAAAGAGTTTCTTTTTGCACAAATTTTTCGAGTTATGGAAAAAGCCCGCCCCCTACCTTTACCAATACGCTCCTGTAGGTAATTGTTTTGAGCAACTGAGAAGGAAAATACATATAGATAAACAATGGAGTAAAATGGATCATCTGCAGATATTATGATATCTACATGCATTTTATTAGTAGATCACATAGCATCTGCTAGAAATTCAAGTTCTCTTATAAAGTTTGAATTTATTTTATTTTTCGTGAAATCTTTCAGTTGTAAAAATGTTTAAATGTCGCAAAGAGTCTTCGTTTAGCAGTTTAGGCTCCAGTCACTGTGGTTGCTTAGTATATCATTTCACGCTGCACCTATTTTATTCATGCAGTGGCAACAGTACTTACTCTGATATATGCCATTACAACACAACTCTAACCGAATTGCCCTGCTTCCAATATTTCTTGGAATATTACTAAGATTAACTGAAAATTGAGTTATGAAAAAAGGGATATAGTGTGGTTTTGAAAAAATGCCTCAGGTCACAAGCGACACCTTTTCAACGAATCTGTTTTCATATTAAACAGCTTTGATTTAGACGAAACATAGGAACATTAAATTACTATGCCGTTGCCGAAGGTGGTCAAACAATGTTTTTAATTTTTATCTTCTAAATCGAACCTCCAAGGATATGTGAATGACTGCCCTTGACGTCACACGAGTTATGGTATTTGTTGGAGAAATTACCAGCAAATAAAGCTTGATGACCCTGTTGTGAACTTTTACCCTTGCTTTTGCACACAAACACGGCCCTTTCTAGAGATAATCATGTTTTCGTCATTTTCGGCCATTTATAAAGTACGTGTTCAATTGTATTTTCTGTTCGAGTCGTATCCTAAGATCGAATTGAGAAGGAGAAATTGTAATCGCATAGAGTATATGCAATTGACGTCATGAACGCACGGTGTAAATAATCATCATCCAGTCAGCGATCGAATAGCAATGAAACAACGAATGCAACGAAATATCCGTTCTTGGTTTTCTTGAATTGCGCATTGTTCATGCAAAAATATTATGAATATACCTTAAATTTTCATGAATATATTATACGTTTGCGTTTAGAAAATTGTTGTGTTGCTTTTTTTAAATCGTTTTGATTTTTAACTGAAAAAAGTATTTCACGGTGCTGATTTTCCAAATAGTGGGTATTAAACAATAACTTTAGGATATGACTCACTTTCGTCCCACCCAGGTTGCCGGGAGGACGCGTGTGAAGTCCTCTGCGCATCTACGTATTATTGCTGTGCTATTGAGACACTGTCATTATCTATATTTATTATTTTACATACTGAGCGAGTAAATAGTCTCTTTCTGTAGATATTCAAGTCTTCATTTATTCACAAAACAATTGAATGTGATTGTTTGATTTGTGTCATTCATTTATTTCTGCATGGAGCTACGTTGCTAATGGAGAAAATGATTCATTTTTAGTATGGCTGCACACGCTATATACTCTTAAAGGTATATAGACAGGTAGAGATTTTGCCATAATATGTTCCTTTTAATATTCTGAACATTTTATAAACATGTATCGATCACAAATTTCCACTTGTTTCTAATGTATTTTCGAAAAACTGAAAAATTAAGCTCCAAAAAACGACTGGACTTTCACTATCAAAAAAGAGGGTGTGATGCAAAAATTAGGACACATTGAATTTGGCGAGCCTATAAGTCGCTCGCGTGCATGGCAAATATCATGTGTTTACAAATAGATTTTGTGAAGTACACATTGACCTAGACTACGTCAAAACATCAGTTTCATTGCATCAGATATAATATCGCTTAGACATAAATTTGCTGACTACAAATGTTCTTATTCATTATTCTGTGAAATTTTCTTGTGGATAAAGAGGAAATATAGACTCAAGTTCAGTTCCATTATTTCTTTATGATCAGCGAAGTCACTCGTTACACCAGGCTGTTAGTACTACTGTATCAAGTTCAGTTCCATTATTTCTTTATGGTCAGCGAAGTCCTCTCGTTACACCAGGCTGTTAGTACTACTGTATGGTACACTGTAATTTCACATAACCTTGGTGTTGTGTATACAACCATTTTTGGAACAAGATTTAGAATCCGCATAAATGATTGTACAAAAATGGTACCGATAAACATTATTTTAAAAAGTTATACTTTAATTTCATTTCTTGAGTGAGTAAACGATTGGAGAAAGGACAAAAGGAAAGTTAATGGAGAATTTCTACAACTTATCATACCATTGTGTTTCATTCAATCGGAGTGGATAACCTTCGTTGTTACGTGATGCAATGTCCTCTTCTTACGTCACGAAAAAACAAACCAATACGTAACAAGTTTACATTTGGAAACCTAAAATGAGCCGGATATTTCACATTTTGGGATCGATTTTGTAAGAACGTGTTTGTGGTGCAGTGTTTATGAAGGGCATTTGTATCAATGTATGCAAAGTGGCTGCTACCTGTCTTTATACCTTTAAGCTTAGCCGCCTTTGAACTAAGATTACGCAAGTCACAACTTCTGAGTAGAAATATATATATCTGGTGAGAAGGCCTTATGAGTTACTTTGCTTGTACCAACGGAAGTAGTATTGCAGATTTAAAATTGTTCAAAACAGCATCAACACCTTATTATGAAAGTCAGTCATTTGAAAAAGACACAAGTTGTTAAAGTGAACAAAGCTTGCCATTGATATAAAGTAAAAGCGTTCCAGTTTATCATACATCTATATATTCAATTTCAATTTCCAACTTACAGACCAATTCTAGCGAAAGTATCAAAACATTAATTTTCAAGAGAACTGAGGTCGGAAATAAATTGTGCATTACCGTGAAATTAAAATATGACAAATTGTTTCCTTCGTAAAAAAGAAAACAAATTCTGCCTTAGATAAAAAAGGAACGAACATCTCAACATTTTGCTTATCAAACTTTATGTAAAGCATGAGGGGAGACCATTTACCAGAAATCTGTGTAAGGAATACTTTATTGCTCTAATGAAATTTGTAGGAAAAGTTAATCCCAAAGCAGCACTCTTCTGTGAAACCAAACTCTCGTCCTTTCCGAGGCCTTATTCTTCTTCTTACCAAGAATGCACACTTGTTCTTAAAGTGCAATCCAAAACAAATTTAAAGCCTCTGTGATTACAGATCTCTCTATGATTGAATAAACTTTATGAATGACGATGCTGATGTTTTTGATGCAAGTATTTTATGTCATATGATAGCTGAAAATACTCCAGAACATTTCAACTTCAAGAATAGATGAAAACAAAACTCTTTCTGCTATTAAGACATGTCAATCACATTTTAGAAGTGAAATCGTCCACAGGGTGCATATATGTAAATTTAAAGCTCGTTTGTGCGTGCTAATGGTTGCAATATGCAAATACAATAATATGTGCTTAGATTCCATACGATGTCTTAAAGATCTGAATCGATGCTTGCTATTCAAATTTTTATGATATTCACAACAAGAAGTATCTGATTAAAAACACTAGGGAATGATAAAGTGTCCCCATTGCTTCATGCCGTTGCTATGGAAGTACTGGATACCATGTTTAATAAAGAATTGTCTCTCATATGTACAATGACATAATTATCATCTACTGATCATCTCGAATTTCAAATTGAAAAAAGAGCCAAGTTCTGACGATGAATCCAATAAGGGTTATTGACTCTGAAAATAAACATGGACTTTTAGATACTCAACACGCCGTGGCGCCAATTCATGGGGAATGTTGTTTTTTGTAGAAGTTTGAACTTCAGATTTTGATCGTAGGTAAAGCGTACGTATTTGAGGAATAACTGATACTATTTCAAAAGTTTATCCAAGGATAAGTGCTGTGAAGATGAAGGTCGCGTGATATTTGCTATTTTCATGACCTGCTTCTATTGTTATTATTAATATCATTATATGAAATTAAGGGCGACACAAATGACCGCATAAAAAGTAACACGTACATGTTTACATAAATGCTTAAAGTTTAAAATAAAAAGTTACGTAAATTAATAGTCATAAGAAATAACCGGCAAAAAAATGATAATTTAGAAAGTAAACAGGGTTTTTAGAAATGCATTACTACGCAATCAATCAATATACATTTATGCAAAGCTCAAAAAGAAAAGAGCGAAGAAAGAATTATATTTAACGTGTAAAGAACTGTTTGCCAGGGCACTCCGCTCCTTAAATTTATGAATACCAAAACCGAGACCGACCATTTTGAGTGTTTAAAAGCAAACAGAAAAAGTGAATTCATTTCTGAAGTCAAAGCCTTTACAGTGTTCACCAACCTGAAAAGAAATCTTGGGCACCCCCATTCCTTTCTACTGCATCCACACCCTGTGAAGTGCTGAAGTTAGTATTTTGGAGTCTAAGACGATCCGCTGAGAACGAAAACGGAACCTTACATTCCGTGTGTTCTTTTAACCAAGTTAGTAGAGTAGTTAACACTGTCTGATTGCATTTCACCCGTCTACAAAAGCTACCAGTAGACAGTCATACCACTGCCTCCTATAGAGCTGCTTTGAATTAGAGTTGGCTGTCTATCGTCTCGTTATAGAGGCGCTGATTCCTAAGAAAACGGGGGTGATACTCTCTACGCATACCATCGGTTTTCGCTAGTTATACATTGTGTGTTCATTCAAAGAAATGTACATTTTTGATACTGTAAACGTACAGTTCCCTCCATCATATTTTATATTTATTCAATATTTGCAAAACCCGACCTAGCATCAACATTTCAAGGAGTGTTCTTGTCATAAGTAATAGTTAACGAATTTCGTGATAAATATCTTATATACCGTGTTGTGGACACCGTAGTCAGGAACCCTCAGATCTGCCCCTAAAAGTAAATGACCAGCATCACGTAAAGCCTTGTAGGCTAGACAAGAGTCGATTTATGCGTGTCAACGCGTCGTGCGTTATAAGAACTGGTTTTTAATAGAATTGCCATCTCGTCTCTTCCCTTATATCCGTAATATATGTTCTTTTTCAGCTGATGTAATTCTAATTTTCTCAAAAGTCAATTTTGATATTAATGCCACATCACACTTTTATTGATAAAACGAAGATCTCAGCTACATAATCTCATGCCAAAGAGCAAATTAATTGACTCGACCTTTTCAACTTCAAGTGTGTATGCTCTGGAGGGAAGGCTGCATCTCCCTTTCATTTTATGTATTCTTCATCTTCGTTCAAGATTGTGTTCGAAAATTTTGAATAGAATAGATGGTGGGAATGTTAGATCTGCTTAAACAGAAACACGTACAGTATGTCCCAAAGATGAAACTAACAGTAATGTTTTGGTATCTTTCTCAAACCTACCAATACCCAAAGCAGGATCATCAGTTGTCGTACCACGCTACCTATCTTCGTTAAACGATAGTCTGGAACTGTCAACATTTCAAACGTACTCAGAACCGAACCACTCGTCTCGGTCAAGTGCTCAATTAATAAATGTAAAGGTTATTTTTAACAAACACCAAATATATATATATATATATATATATATATATATATATATATATATATATATATATATATATATATATATATATATATATATATATATATATATATATATATATATATATATATATATATATATATATATATATATATATATATATATATATATATATATATATATATATATATATATATATATATATATATATATATATATATATATATATATATATATATATATATATATATATATATATATATATATATATATATATATATATATATATATATATTATATATATATATATATACAATTCTTGATTACAGGGTTACTATATTGAATACGGTCAATGAAAAGAAAAATGATTACTGCATGTTTGTTTAGTTATAAAGTTAGGAAACGCCATTTTGGTAGGCAGGACCAAACTAAGTTTTCAGATACTTGAAAGCATTTCTATGTTATTGTGCATTAATTGCATTTATCTTATTTCTCTTGTCTGCTTGAAGAAATGATTCAGTCACTGCCAAAGCCTTAAAACTTAAATAAACCGAAACTGGACCAAGGATAGAATGAAGATAAGAGGTATCAAAAATTCATACTTCTGTAATTCCTGTGAGCAAAAACATTTCCTCTGTACACTTCAACTATTCAATGGCAAAAACGCACGCAACTCATCAGCAGAAATTCAAACCTCATTTTTCAGATGTTAACATTCAATCATTTGTCTACATCATATATCTATATGTGACACGTTTTCAATATCCACAATAGAAGAAATTTTTACTGGCAGGTTACCAGAATCCTGCATGGAAATTGCCTCTTTCTTACATTCAATATTTTACTTATTTTACATGAAAACGCAATTGGCTGCAATTAATTGTTAATCTGTGGGATGACAAAATGCTTGCGTAAAATATGGCTATGTGTGCACCGGGTTCACTATTAGGCTCAAAAATTATTTCAGTTGAATTGTGTGAATGTCATGGCCAGAAGCAATTGTCCGTAAAAGCATTTGAAATCGTGCGACGTCTGCATTATTTTCAATCATTTTCATGACAAGAGAGGAAATTTCATATTTGATTAAAAGGAGAACCGTTTCTGAAGGGTAGAAGAGTGAAGAAGAAGGATATATCATCATCATCATCATCATCATCATCATCATCATCATCATCATCATCATCATCATCATCATCATCATCATCATCATCATCATCATTATCATCATCATCATCATCATCATCATCATCATCATCATCATCATCATCATCATCATCATCATCATCATCATCATCATCATCATCATCATCATCATCATCATCATCATCATCATCATCATCATCATCATCATCATCATCATCATCATCATCATCATCATCATCATCATCATCATCATCATCATCATCATCATCATCATCATCATCATCATCATCATCATCATCATCATCATCATCATCATCATCATCATCATCATCATCATCATCATCTTCATTTCAAGCAACATGACAGTCACAATGGTGCAAAACATCATTTTCAGTTTTCACAACAGCAATATTAAGTACAACATTAGCAACAAAGTTTTGTTGTTTAGGTGTGCCATATGTATCAACTCGCTATTTGCACCAACATTGACCCCATCCCATCACATGTATGTAGGGAAGCATAGTGTCCCAATACATACTTATACTTGGTACTGTGTTCACCCTACGAATATAAAAGGAATATCAGACAACCAGACAAGCTTCCTTAAGATTTATTTGATTCATCTAACCATTTAATTTTGAATTTAGCACAAGGCTAATACTACAGGAGGCCCCGTATACGTAGAATAGTACAATAAAATGTGAGAAAACAACCAAAATTTTAAATGGGAGACTTGAAAAATAGAATGCAAAGATAAAACATGAATTCAAAAAGTAAAATACAAACAGAACTGCAGAATGGAAAACTTAACAGATAAAAAGCCAGATGATAGTGAAAATTAGTAATACAAAATTCTAGATATTAAAAACATTAAAAGTAATTATTAATAATAAAATATAATTCAAAGTTACAAGTCTATAATAAATACAAAAAAGTAAATATTAATAACAAAATAGAAATAAACTTAAAGAATAACATTAAACGAAAAACATTATAGAATGCTCGTATAAAGTCTTTTTTCAATTAATTCGCAGACATCGCACATTTCAATTTAGTTGGCAGATTGTTCCATTCGTTTGGTGCAAAATAAGAAAATCGTTTTTGTGGATAACAAACTTTTTCCTTCCTCTTCGTATAAATTATTGGAGGATGAAGATCTTGGGGCCCTACTGTGTGTGCTGCTTACACTGGGAGTTTAGTGCCCTACCGTATATTCTGGTTACACTGGGAGCTTAGGGCCCTACCGTGTATGCTGGTTACACTGGGAGCTTAGGGCCCTACTGTGTATGCTGGTTACACTGGGCAAAAGTTCCTTAATATAAGTAGGTGCGGTGTTATGCAAAGCTTTAAAAACTAGAGTCATTCGTTTCTTATAAATCCGTTGAGAGGGAGTGCCCCAAGCAAATAAATCAAATAAAGTGTGTGTACTTGTCGTATAGCTAGCAGACATGATACGTGCTGCACTCTTTTGTAATTGATTCTGTTTAAGTTTGATTGGGAACATGTTCCCCATACCAGATTGCAGTGAGTCAATAAATGTCAAAATGTATCCGGTATTAAAAAAAAAAAATTACAAGTTGGCACACCTACATTCAGGTTAATTTCGGGTTAATTCTTCTTAATAGGGATATCCTAGATCCTATCAGGTTATATAACTTATTTATTTGTTATTCCCAACTAAGTTGATAATCCAGCCATATACCAAGTAACTTTTCATATTTAAATTGTTCTAAAAGATTACTACTTAGCGTAATTTTGATAGAATCTCCTGTGTCAGACAGGCGCTTGTGTTTGCATCTTGTTGCTATAAACATACACTTAGTCTTATTTGTGAGTATTACCATCTTGTTGTCATTGCACGCACCATTATGATATATTTAATGCCGAGTCATTTAACTTCTTGTTTAATTCGGTAATATCATGCTCTGCTACATGGAACGTTGTATCAATACCATGTCGGCACTACAAAATTTAAAATACAAATCAAAGTTATATATAAAGATTATAAACAGCAGTGGGTCGAGAATGGATCATTGAGGTACTCTACTTTGAATAGACATGAAAGAGGAATTACATCCATTTTACAAAAATTGATTGCTCTCTCTGTTCAAGATAAGAAGTGAACCATTCAGTTGAATTATCAGATACTTTGCACAAACGTAGTTTTTGTAGCAAATGTCATGATCAACTAGATCAAAGGCCTTTCGTAGATCGAGCATAATTGATCGAATCAATTTGCCTTCATCTATTTATCCATGGGTCAAGTAGCTTAATTAATGCCGTTTCACATGAGTGATTGACCAATTCTTATTCAATCGAATCTACATACGTATTCATATGAATTAATATATACGTGTTTTTTCTACAATTTTGGATGAAATCGGTGAAATAGAAATCGGCCTAAAATTTGACACTTCCTTCTTTGATTCACTTTTATAAAAGGTATAACTTTTGCTCAGTTTCCATGTTACTGGAAAGTATTTTGTACGGATACTTAGGTTGATCAGAAATGTTACACTCTTATAAATAATCTTAGCACCTGCTTTCAGAAGCATTGGACTTGGTTTATCAATAATAGTGGATTTCTTTACATATAGATTATTTAAATACTTTAGTATAAAATCTTCATCTACTAAAGGTATATCAAAATATAATTTGGGGGCAAACGCTTATCAATAAATTCTTGTAGAAGTGGAAAATTATTATTGCAGTCATCTTTTATTCATTCATATTTACTATGGTTGTGTAGAAAATATTGAAGGTATTGGCTATTTCCAAAGGATCAGATATATCTTGATCATTTATATTGATAAGTGTGGGCCCACTGTCGTTCAATTTGTTTTTGGACGACTGCATCTCACGTAAATTTCACCAAATTTCCTTGCTATTTCCGTCAGCTTTTTCAATTACGTTTTTAAAATGGTATTCCTTCGAGTTACGAATCAGATACACAGTTCTATTCTGCCAATAGCGGTATAATATTCATCCTTTCTTTCTGCCTAATCGCTCAGTGTCATTGCATTTTTTTTGTATTCAGTTTGCCAAGGGGGCTGCTTTGCCTTCTTGACTCGCTTTTGTTTTTTGGGTGCATGTGCATCAAAAATGGCCAAGAACTTTTTAAGTGCTTGATTGAAATGCATATCATGTATCTCATCCCAATTGCATCTAGCTAGTGATGCAAGAAATGTATTCCAGTTAATTTGCTTAGTCCATCTATACGTTATAAACTTATGATTACCTATACCCGGACCCTTGAAACATACAAATTTCAACATGATATAAAAGTGCACTTGAAAATGATCACTTAAAAACTCTGTAGAGACTTCTACGTTACTAATTCTTTCTTGATTTTGTGTATAGTTGTAATCAAGTATTGTTCCACTTCTTTCAGTAACACGCTCAGTAACACGCTCAGTAACACGCTCAGTAACACGCTCAGTAACACGCTCAGTAACACGCTCAGTAACACGCTCAGTAACACGCTCAGTAACACGCTCAGTAACACGCTCAGTAAGAAGCTCAGAAACACGCTCAGTAACACGCTCAGTAACACGCTCAGTAACACGCTAAGTAACACGCTCAGTAACACGCGTCGGTGTTGTAACCACTTGAAATAGCTGGAAATGTTCCAGTACACTTAACCACCTTGGATTTTTGTAAATCAATGTTAAAATCACCTATCATCAGTATGTCATGTGTCGAATGAAATGGTCCTTCAAAGATTTCATGAAAATTATCTATCTTTTCTACATGTTCGCTTCGTGGACGATATATTGCGCACAACAAAAAGGGTTTTGCATATGGCACTTTAATCTCCAACCATATAGCCTCAATATTGGGTCTTTTATAATCTGACTTTCTAAGACTGTAAGAAAGGGGATGCCATTTTTAAGATAAATAACTATTCCTCCACCTGTTCTTATCTGTATGTCTCTTCCAAGCAAGGAACCCCTCGATGCTTATTTCATGGTCCATGTAACTGCCATCTAAAAACGTTTCATTTAAGGCAAAGATATGAAAAAAATCTTAAGCTTATGTTTATGCTAATCCAACAAATGGTCGCACGCAATGTGAACCAGTCAACTAATTTCCACTTTTGGCCATCTTGAATCTATGTGAATGTATATTTCTTACGTAAAGTATATGGTAAGTTGAAGTTTTCTGTATATGTCGCCCCCTTCGGCCTGTCTGGTTCGAATGATAAAATCACTTATGAATCTTCACCAAAGCAGTCCCAGTGATCCTCAAGACAGTCAACGTCTCTCATCACAAATAGAATTACTCTATCCGAGAGCAGAAGAAGAGGTAATATTTGAAATCCATGGAGAAATTTCAATGTGTTAAAGAGCAATCGAATCGGCGAAGAGAGACAAGAATCTTCAGATAGTCTCATACATGGGGTCACATTCTTATAAATGAGAAATAATCATACTCAGTGTGATGGAAAACATGATTTTACTTTCTTGATTAACAAAAATACTATAAATTAAGAAAACAAACAGAAACGTATATTTTAGAGCGTGGAGGTATCTGCCAATGTCACTTACGAAATCAGCTGTAGTAGTCATCCAGAACTAGCGACACCTAGAGCCAAAGCTCAGTAAAAAAATTAGAACTTATTTAATATCACGTACCAAAAACATTTATTTTATTACAAAAGAAATGTGGAAAATATGTTTTGTGTCATTCGTTTGGCAGTTGTTTATTTTCATACGTAAATCAATGGCTTCTTAGCCCTCTTTCACAAGAGCCTAGGTCTGACTGTGATAATGCTTATGTATACTTAAGCATAATTAGTCAGAAGAATTCCGTGGAAAATATAATATTCCTGTGGCTTGAGGTGAAAAAGGCGACAACCAACAATAATAACTCTTGGACTCTCCGAAGTCGTAATGTCCATATCATTCTTTTATCCTGCCAAAGTGTACTATTGCAGGTTCCTAAAGAGTTACTTATACTTGTATTTACAGTTTGACGGGTGCTATTATTTCAATCTGAAGCATTAAGCAGTGAATTTGGCCTTCCTTTTGATATTATTTGTGTCTTCAAAGGTTTGGAGTTATAGCATATGCAACTTTGTTCAACTTTAAACTGTACACCCCTAGCACCTTCATCCCCCCCCCCTCCTTTACCACCCTAATGATCATTATTAAGATGATGTTCCTTCGATGTTCTCCGCGCTTTTTTTTCTCCATGAAATTTCCGTGAAGATGTCAAAACATCACGTGATCTACCACTCACAATCATCTAATGTTGAGTAGTTTTCCCATTGCGAGGCATTTATTAATAATCCTTACTCGCTGCAATCAAGTCTTAATAATTCTCTTAATCCCCTTAGATTCTAATTTGATTAACGATGCTATTGACTACTGTTGGTGGATATGATACCGTCGGCAGTCTTTTGCCAGGTATAGCTTTACAACGTACGAGTGCAAGCATCCAACGCGATTATTGATTCTTAACAAATTTCAACCAGTGTCGAAACCATATTTCTCAATATTACATTCAGAGCGTCGGTAACTCAACAAAATTATGATAACACTTTTTCTCAAGCAAAGGGAAAAGCTTGAACAAAGAGCAAGTCAGACATTGATGGTGTGTGATGGGATGACGTACATTTCAGAGAAGTAGATAGGTACCAACACTAAAAAGTGTGTTTCCAGTGACCTGAAAAAGATGACACCTTGATGTATCCAGTAACGTAATTCTGTATAAAGGTGTTAAGAACATTACATATCGTCTATAAATCCGATTCAATTCCCATCGCTATAAGAAGAAGAAAAAACATCAGAACGAGTAAATCAAGAGCAAGGTTACATCAAAGAACGCACAATAATACCACCTGCAACATGGACAGCACAATGAATTTGTTTGTGTTTGCATTATCATCGACGGCTGATTTTTGCTTATACTTTATAGCGAGGAATAGTTTTCTGCCACTCTACAATGACCATCTGAACTTCCCGCCAAAATCATTCTACCAATCATACTCTCTGCATACTCTCTTCATACTTCACTATGTCAGCATGTAGTTACATTGGATGAGTGATTTAGTGCATAAATTACTCATATCAATAAAACCATGTAGCTATGACATCTTCTACTGCTTTCACCTACCTTACAAAGCGAAATTTCTGAAAATTACGACACAACAAATTGTTGTTGACCAACTTCTGTGTTTGACCAAGCTTGGATTTATATGGAAGAAATATAAAAGCAGGTTATCCATTGTAACTGTTTGATGAACTTTTTGTAGATTGAAATTATTTGACGTGAAACTCTATACCCTATATTGTGGGGCCCCTACCTTAGACAGGTACTCTGTCTTTTCATGTCAGTCATATTAAAACAAATATATTCAAATTTTTGTTACAAACGAAATAGCCTTATCTCAAACATTTCTGCTTGATTCACTAAACTTGATAAAGGAAATCCTAATTGCAAACTTGGAAATGTCTTTACTTTTGATAAATATCCTTACGGTACGTTCAAACGAACTCATTGATTCCATTCCTTATTCGATTTCACGCTTCTGTCTTGTTGACCTGCAAGTTCATATTTTTCCTTCGAGCACATTGTAGTAAATTGAGGGATTTCTAGTACAGAGCAGTCAATTTCGAAAATTGTGTGTTTTTTCTTTTACACATTCAGGGGTGTTTTCCCTAGGAGCAAATAGACGTGCGGCAAGCTACAACCCACAATATTCATAGCAATAATTAACTCTCCCCCCTTACCCCCCCCCCCTCCCTCTCCCAAAAAAAAAAAAAAAAAGCTCGCTGTACATTATTTAAAAAAAAATCAAATGTGACGAAAATGATTTCAGAAAAAGAAATAAAAGATATTACTTACTTGATCGCTTCCCATTTGTCTTCCCCAAAGTTCCTTAACACCAACAGTTCGAGAGCGTGGTTGACAAAGCCATACTGAAATAAAAAACACATGTTTTATTTAGATTTAAATAGTTTTTTTGTCATGAGAATCATACGAAGTGCATCCCTTATTGTGCTGTTTCCATGCCGCCCAGAGACCTCCAAAGTATGCTACCAGACTACTGATAGAAAACAATGTATTATATTAGATAATCCTCTATGGTTTGTGGTCCGGGAGATACCCTCAACCAAGGGAAAAACCTTGTTTAATTTGGTAACAAAAATCACACGTTAGCTGTAAGAAACAATTACAATATTTTAGAAATGTATTATAATTATTTTTCAGTGCCAGTTACTTTTTTCTAGTTATATGAAAAAATACAAGAACCTGCACCTTAAATGGCCATGTAATAATATTAATATTTCAAGATACTCATTTTCGCAAAAATCAGCCTACATAATTTCAATTTTCCTTCAATATCTAAAATTTAGACCGGTTGATTCAAAAAAAGATCTGGATAATTTGTGAGAATAATTATGACGACAAATTTCATGGTACACAAATTTTCATAATTTCCAAATTTATGATTTCAAATTATACACCATTAACAATCTGTGTTAGGCTTGCATTGCATCATGGGAAATAATACTTAATGGCGTCCTCCATAACTTTAAAAAACTGATCGAGGATTTGTATTGAACCCTCAATCGAGAGTATCTTTCGGATTGGTTTGTGGTAGATTCTGGGCAAAGTTCTCAAAAGACTGAACTTCAATGTTAACAGAACAAAGAAATGTGACAAAAAAGAACTCTGTTAAACACATGGCGACACATATGATTACAGAATTGTTTCTCTCAAACCATTTATGGGGTCAATGTTGAATGGAACCGATATTGAGCTTGGGCGCATGAATTTTTGAAGATCGTAATGTTGTTATTGATGCAACATTGGGTTCCAATCTCTTGAAGCCGTACAGGTTACATTTTCTTTATTTCAGAGTACAAGTTGCAAAACATATTCAAATATATTCTGTCTCACTGGATTGAGTTTCTTACTAGAGCTGTTTACGATCGTTTCTAAATGTTTGAAGAACTTTGAAGAACTTTGAAGTACACAGTACTAGTAGATATAACCAGCTCGATTGTGAAATTGTCGCTTTCACACGCAAACCAAACAAATAATATATATTTATATATATATATATATATATAAATAACTTAAAAATACAAACCATGTGTCTTGAAAATGACCTAATAATCGCTTAAAGAAATCAAAAACTATTCTCCCGAAGAGTCTTCTCTCAACCATGTTAGTTAGTTAGTTAGTTAGGGTTTAAAGATTGACAGCATCAGCTGGAATGTTTATTGACATATCAATGATAGAACCACAGTACCTTGAACATCAATATTCTTACAAGTAATAATCTATTCATATGTCTAGACATGAACATTATGTACTGAGAGTATAATGTAAAAAAGTGTTACGCAAACCGGCCTATTGAGCACATTAGAGTAATCCGCATATTACGCAAAATTAAAATATAAATTAAAAACATATGAGAAAGGTCAATTCAGCACTTTTAAATGTCGAAGTTATCATAAATGCAATTGAAAAGTGTAAGGTGAACATTATTAATTAAGAGTATATAATTAAATGTTTTGTTGTTTCATTTCATATCAAATAGTTTCATTACACCTGGTATATGAAAATACAGTCTGACGAAATATATCGATCAAAATCAATGTGAAAATAGATGAGAGGAATCGTTCTTTGAATTTATCTTCTCTTTGGCATTTCCATTGGATATCGTGTAGAATTAAAAGTGAAAACTAAATTACAATAGGATGTGCGATTATTATATTTCATTCCGGTCATATTAAAGTCTCATGAGCTTTAGATATGTGTCAATAACACGAAATGTATTGATCAAACTGAATGTGGGATGACGCGAGAGCATTTTCCATCAAACATTTACTCTTTAAAAATGAGAATAACTTTCTTATTCGAATATCGTATACGATTATAAGCAACTCTTCAAATATTAAAAACCATCTCTACGAAGTAACGTGAATAACATTACATTTGCAATCTTCCTCTTATTTCATATTCAGCTCTGCGTTTACCTAATATCATACTCACGTATGTTGTTAGATTTAAAATGATATCTTTTATAGAATTTAGTGATAAAGTGATAAAAAACCAAAAATGAATATTTGTTGAACATGTGTTCATAACTTTTACGATTGATATCTATACGATACGATGCTGGATGCTATTCTTGTTTGTAGTAGTGATTGTCTTAGTCAAGAGCACTGTGCTAAAAAAAAAAACACACACACTTTCGCTGAATTTTTTTGGAGATTTGTAAAACTATATATTTTCGGAGAGCTAATGATGCACGGAATTTGAAAACCTCTTGACCCTATGGCGGGCATTTTGGGTTTTAAAATGGCCCCCATTATTTTCTATATTTCTGTTTCGTTGTGATTTCTTTAACTGAATATTTGGATTTTGATGCACAAATGTCAATATCAACAGTCAGAAAACGTGTTAATGATTAAATTAAATATTGTTGAGCCTTAAAAAGCTGCAAATAGATCATTTTACAGGTAGAAATAGAATAAATCATGTACATACAACGTTCGGTATATGGCTATAGAGACAGAGCTCGTTTTCAATATCCGATAGAAACATAAAACAGTAAAAAGTCTTGTCTTTTTATTTTCTAAGTTGTTGTTACTACTTGAATGAAAACATAAAATGATATTAATGCTGATTATTGTAACAAAATTAAAAATTCTTTAAATCTATCAGGGCATAAATATCACAAAGATCTTGCCCCGAACTTATGCATGTTTCAACGCTGGATTAAATTTTGCTAGAAATTAAGACCAGACACTGCCAAAGCTTTATAAGCTACTTTAGGAAATGTTTAGTCACTAAATCACTAATTTCAAACTGATGTTACTAGCATAACAAGTTTGTTGGTTTGAATAGTTATGAATCCAATGCTTATCAAACGATTTGCATAATTCTATATACTGAAGGGTACTATCCACAGACAGAAAACTGATTGCCTCTCCAGACATGAAAGGAATAATACAATCCATGTAAATCGATTCCATTAAGGTATATTACCTGTCAATTTATACAATAGATAAGTGTCCAGTCTGCTAGCAGTGCTAATACGCTAACGGTATTGTTAGAATCATCTTCCAGATCATATGAACGGCAGTCTTTATCAATGTTGCATTGTGTGCTACAGAAGCAAAGATCAATGCAAGGCATTCCTTGCGACCCACAAGAACATCTCCGATAAGCAGTTGGTATTTCACCATTTCAATTAAAGAATGGGTTCTGGGAGTTCGTTGGTTGTCTTTGGGTAGTTCGACCATTTTGTTTTATTTTATAGAAACCATTATGTAACAGATCCAAAATAGTTTGTTGAGAAATATGAGCTTGACTTCATATTTTTGCCTGAATATGTACTCGGTAAATGTGCTGTGTTAAAGCTCCAATGCTCGGTGGCTCTCATCCATATATTTGCAGAAGATGCACTACCTCAGCTCAGAAATAGTGCATATTTGAAATCCCTTTGGACAAAACAGAGAACACACAAATGAAGCCAAGAATGGAGGTTCAGCACAAGTAACCTCCTCACCACTGTTTGCATGACAAGGAGGTCAAGAGAAGGGTCATTGAACAAGCCTCCTATCTCCTATCTTTCTTGGAATAATAATATACTCACTGAGAGAAAATATCGCCAACTGCCTCGCCGCTTCTTTCAGCAGCATCTTTCCCTTGGCCAACTACTCAGATGCTTTCAAAGCCAAAAACGCTTGCAATGAAATCTAAAGACTCACCTTTTTCTCCGACAACACCGAGAGCTACAACACACCTCTCAACCTATATGAACTAAAGCAAGCTGTCAACAACGCTGGCTGCACCTCTAGGGGCACATATAACACTGATAGCACCTCCTACCAGTTCCTGAACATATTCTTATCAAGGCCTTCTCACTATCCTCAACCACATCTGGACCTCACATTCCTTTCCCCCTATCTGGAGAACAGCTATCATCACCCCCATTTCCAAACAAGGGAAAGATAGCAACAACTCCTTCAGTTACTACCCCATTGTCCTCACCAGCTGTCTCTGTAAAATCATGAAAAGGATTATCAACTAGGGGATGAATTGGTTCCTTGAAACAATAGGATCCTCTCCCCCTCACCAAAGCGGCTCCGGAAACGTCACAGTACCCTGAACTAGTTAATCATGCTCGACACCGCCATCCGTGAATCCTTATAAAAAGGGAACACATCATTGCCAAGCTTTCGATACTACTTGGAAATACAGCATTACCCGCAAGCTTCATACCATCAGCCTCAGAGGACACTTTTCCATCTTTATTAAAAACTTCCTCTCCTCAGACAGTTCCAGGTTCGTATCGGCCACACCCTCTCCAATACCCTATCCCAAGAGGAGGTTGTCCCCCGAGGTAGTATCCTCTCCCCATCACTCTTCAATCTGAGCATTAGAAATACTGCGGACAACCTCCGCCCAACATCAAATGTGCCCTCTATGTGGACACTTCATCATCCTCTACTTCTCCTCTAGCTTTTCTCTTATTGAAAATAGGCTCCAAGTAAACCTCAACCGGCTGCAAGACTGGTGCAACAATAACGCTTTTACATTCTCCAAAAATAAAACTCTTTGCTTGCACCTCTGTCATTTCAACAACTTTCACCCCAACCCGAACCTTGTGCTCAATGACAATCTTATCCCAAACGTTGACCATACTAAGTTCTTGGATCTAACCCTAGATCTCAAGCTCTCCTACAAGCGGACCCTCACGATCTGTTCAAAGTTGTCACCATCCGTGCCAAGCTCGACTATGGAAATATTGTCTACTATGCCGCTCACAACTCTCATCAACCAAATGAACACCATCCAAAATGAAGCCTCAGACTTTGCTTGGGTGCTTACAGGATCTCCCTCATCACCAGCCTTCACATCGAAGCCACTGAACCTCCCTTTCTGCTAAGAAGTAGAAAGTGTATTCTTCCTTACGCTTTTAGAGCCCTCGTCAACACTCAATACACTGTTTATAACCTCATTAGGTATCCCAATTTCTCCATCCTCTTTGATAGGTCTAAAACCCTATCCCTTGCTTTCAGCTTACTCATCAAACCCGACCTCCAACATTTCGATATCAACCTCGCTACTCTTGGCAGATTCTGTTTGCCCACGTTTCCTCCATGAGTCACCTCTCCTCTTCCAACCACTAGGTTTTTCTACCCATCACAAATTTAAAACCCAGACCAATCTCTTCATCAACCTCCACAACCAAATTAATAACCACCTCTCCAACTACACCTCTATATTAACTGAAGGCTCCAACAAAGGCGACGAGATAGATACTGCTGTCGTCACCCTCAGTAGCATGCTTCTTAGCTATTCATCTATCTTTTCGGCTGAGGTTAAGGCAATCCTGCTTGCCCTCAGCTATATTGAGAACTCTCCGCTCAGGCACTTTGCCATCTTCTCAGACTCAAAGTGTGTCCTTATTACTTAACTCAACCTTAAATGAGATAATCCCAAGTTCCATCTCCTCCTACGTAAACTTCTCTCGCCCCTCCCCGCCTATCCACCTCCTCTCTGCAGGAAAAGTATTATTTTCTTCTGGATACCCAATTATGTTGGGGTAGTGACAAAGCTGATTCAGCTGCTAAGCTTGCTCTCAACCTTCCCCTACCCCCTTTTCCAAACCCATTCTGACATTAAACCGCTTATCGCTTCCCATCTTCGTGACCGCTGGCAAACTACTTGGGACTTCCAAACAGATAACAAACCCTATACCATTCTAGCCAAACAAACTGTCCACAATCTCTTCGTAAAGACAACATCCACATTGCGCGCCTTTAAATAAGTCACACCCGCCTCACACACTCCCACCTCCTAAGCGGTTCCCCACCCCTCTACAAAAACTGGCACTGCCCCCTCACTATCCACCATGTCCTACTTGCCTGCCCCCTGTACAACCTCACCACAGCTTCTTTCACCCCTCTCAACTCCATTGCCGAGCCCTTCCAAAAAAATTCTCTGAATAAAATTATCTCCTTCCTTCATCATACCTACCTCTACAATTATATTTAGTCTTCTTCCATCCCTTTTTTAAAATATTTTGTACACCTTGCACTTCCGTGTATGATCATTGCTTCATGTCTATTGGCTCTCAACCTTTCATTTAGGTTCTTCCACTTCACTTTTTTCCTACCTCTGGTATAAGCTAACCTCTCCGGCACAATTTGACCTTTGCGAGCTGTTGTCGTGCCGTTTGGCCTCACGAAACAAACAAATAAACATCATTGAACAAAAATTACAGCTTAGTATTCTGTTATTGTGCATTGTAAGCTATTCCGAAGTACGCAGGTACCATCCAAACAAATAAACAACACATAATACGGAAAATAATGACGGCCATTTTGAATGAGGACCAGACTATCCCCCATTCCTCTTACACCCTTCCATTGACACTTCTCCCCCACCACTGTTTACACGACAATGAGGTCCAGAGAGGGACATTGAACAAAAATCACAGCTTAGAATTCTGTTCTTGTGCATTGTAAGCTATTCGTAAGTACGCAGATACCATTTAACGAATAAACAATCAATAATACGGAAAATAATGGTGGCCATTTTTAAATCCAAAATGGCCGCCATAGGGTCACGTGACAAAATGCAAACATTTGTTTTCGAATTTACTGCATCAAGCGCTTTCAGAAAATATATAGCTTTGCTAATCTTAAATTTTATTAGCGAAATGACAGTGACTATCTATTTGTTGTATACTTTTATGTTCAGACAACAAATTCAAGTACTCTTAAAATTAGTTTATTTCTACCGGTGCTATTGAAGAAAACACATATTGCGAAAATAGCGTTTTTCTGTGGGTAAACGATTCAAATGATAACGCCAATCATATTGGTTGAATGTACAGGTACTTTCTTTAACCTTACAATGCAATTTTCGATTGTGTCTTTGATGTGTATTGACATATATTCTTGGAATATATTAGGTATGAACGTGGATTGGATATTAAAATGAATGATATCGAAAGGTTCAATTCTTTATTTTGAGACTTGCAAGAAGTCGAGAATGCTTTTAACTCATGTTTGGAACTCGAAACTCGAAACAGAGAAAAGAACAAAACTTCCACTTCGCTAGAACATTTTTAATTACACAATAGTTTTACAAAGAAGGACCTTTTTCATATGATTTGCTTCGCCAGAATCATATCAGCTTCTATAGATTCATCATAAATCTAATAATATTTATTTCCTTACTTGTAAAACTAGATAAAGCATCAATAAAATGTGTTGCCTCTTCGATTGTCTTGCAATTTCGCAGTAACTCATTATCATTTAAATCCATTTTTGGCAAATTTGTTGGATTGGTTAATGCAATTTTATAGAATTGAAACCATTTTACACTACTTTTCCAATTCGAAAATGTACAATTTGTCGATGATATTGAAAAGTAAATTAAATACATGCAACTAAAGACCATGAATTTGAGCCTTCCACACCCAAGTTCATTGATATTTTTCTGTACTTTATGTAAAAGCATTTGATTTTTTAAATTTTCCCAATTGGAGAAATCTTCCGTATATCCCCTTACCACTGTATGCTTTCTCGTTTCTCAGTCTTTCATCCTGTGATTACGCATTTACACATTATGGTTCACCTGTCCGTTACACCTGCCTTTCTTATATTTCACTTTAAATGATTTCCTTCCTTGGACGTCAATGTGTGTTATTTTCTATAAAAATGATAAACGAGTCCCAGCTTCATTTTTTATCACAACAAATTTATTTCTTTATCTTGCTTGTAAATATGAGCAATTCCTTCTTATACTGAACGAAAATTTATTTCGTGTTTTATTCTTCTTAATCTATAAATGTAACTTTCATATTTTTCTAATAACAAGAATTTACAGCCTGCAAAGCATGAAGGGCACAATTTTATTTAATTTGTTTAAGAGTATAGTACTTATATCTTTCAAATCAATGTCTGGCATTTTATTTGGCTTAAATCTACATGCTTTTAACATGTTTTGACCACTCTCTTTGCAAAACCAAGAACTCAAAAGCTTTTAAGAATTGTTAATATTAAGTAATATGGATGTTGAATGTATTGGTAAAATGTTGTCAAATTGGGTAATTGCTAAACAGATAAAGGAATGAAACATTCAACTTGAAAAACATCGAACAAGGATACTTCGGTTTAACTGCAAATGCAACCAATGTCAAAATTGATGATTTCTAATTCCTATCAAACACTATCTCTCTCTTTCGTACATAATAAATTGCAATGAAAGTGAAGAAAGAAATAGTACAAAATCGCTTAGTGTCTTGTGGAAAGTATTTAGTCACTTTCACTGGAACGTCTTGTCGGAAAGAAATATGCAATAAAGTTTGTTCGATTTTTCTAAGAGCTCTGAGAATTGTACACATGTGAATGAAATGAAAGTGAAAAAGTCATATTGATTTAAAGGAAACCTCATGCAATTTAAGTTGATAATTCCACAGAAGAAAAAAAAGATCTCTGAGACAATTTGCCCTCCCATAAATCGTTTGTTCTTACTATTTTTAAGTAGTGTGCATTTACTTAAACATCAATGTGATTTGGCAATAAAACTAAGTAGCACTTTTAGATTATTTTTCAATTTGTTGTCGTGAAAATTCTACTTATATTTGGGTTAAACTATTAAGAGATAATGTTCTGTAATTTCCATGTTCACCCTCGACTATTTTCAATATTTCCCTAGGTTTATTTCAACAGTTTGTTGGATCATATTTTTCAATTTTGATCAAGCTACAGAGTTCTGCTTATTGGTCGAAGTGAGCATTACAATGGTTTCAAAAAATTGCAATCCCTCAATACATGTACGTTAAATGGATACAGGGAATGTTTTCTAGCATATTCGTAAGGATCACTATTCCATCGGTTTTGTGATGATAATATGGGCCATAAAATGAAGAAGATGTTCCTCTTCTCCAAACCTCCGAAGATACATTAACCTCCATACAGTAACTCTATGAAGAGGGATTAAAGGAGACATACAATCTGGCTTTTCTCTTTATTTAATATGATAGAAATAATAATTATAAGTCATATGAAGAAATTCACATCGTACAAAACAATTTAGCATCTATCTTCTAATTTACTAAAACATTAGATATGTAAATATGGACTTACATGGAAGCGGTCGTTTTGCTCATGCGCCCTCATCTAAAATGATATTAGACACCCAGTACAGATTAGAATATTAATACATTTCTTCATCACCTATTTCAAATTTATAAGAATTTGTTTTCCTTTGCATGGGTCTAATATGAATATGATTTTCTGATGGGTTTTTGGTAGTTGGTTTATTTTGTAATTCTCTATTATATATCGAGCTAGAATATTTGACTTTATTTCTCATTTAATGACTTTTGATGACTTATTACCATTTTGTGGACTGCATGTTTTAAAATAATTTACGACTGCAATTTATGCGAAAGAAATTATACTTTTCAGTGATTCAGCCTTTAGAAATAATGGGTGAATTTATGTTTGGATCAGTTTGTGTTGGAAATCCTATTCGTAGAAGGTTTTTTCAATTTTGGTCTGATCCAAAGTTAGTTATTCGTTCATTATTCTGAAGTGAACAATGTCAGTAGATCATTAGAAACCCAGTATTCGAAGAGAAGAATAAAATTAAGAGACCAAATCTTTACAGGTTAATAATGAGTGAATGTGAGATTACATATGTGGTACACATTAGGAGTAACTCCGCCCACTTCAATGACGTAGCAGCAAGGAACAAAGCGCATTGCTGATGTATCTGCAAAGATAATGGCGTAAAAAGCGAGGAGATATCAGGAACAAGTGTAGTAAGGTATTGGTTATTTATGTATATTTTTCCTTTCATATATAATATATATATATATATATATATATATATATATATAGAGAGAGAGATATATATATATATATATATATACATATATATATATATATATATATATATATATATATATATATATATATAGATATATATATATATATATATATATATATATATATATATATATATATATATATATATATATATATATATATATATATATATATATATATATATATATATATATATATATATATATATATATATATATATATATATATATATATATATATACTATCACATTTTTGAATCAGATGCAAGCTTACAAATTAAACTTGCAAACTAATGCTTTTGTGTTACAGTTTCTTTTCTTTTTTTTGCTTTCTTGTCTCAAACTCGCCAACCATTTAGAACATTCTCCCTTCGGTCTCAGACCCCACCTGTGACAAATATGAAATTAAAAAGTCATTTTCTATTGGTTTAGAGGACATTAACATTTTCATAACTTTTCTTTTACTTCCACATTGAATACTGTATTATTGACAGTGTGTGCAATTATTCTTTCCTTTTTGAACTTTTTAAATACATACGTACTTATTGCTTCAGCTTCAAGAGAAATCTATATACCTGATTTTAGATGTCCCAAACGCTCATCAACATTGTCAAATTGTTTGTCCTTCTTTTTCCTTTTCTATCAGTGATACCCACTGAAAATATATCTTTTGCTACTTTTAACGTTTTAGATATTCGTGACTCCTCAACTTCTGAGGAAACAAGAAGCGCAAGTGCCATGAAAAGTACAATTTCTGAACCCCGCCAAGTGTAACGTAAGGAATATGTAATTGAACTCAATGCCTAATGTACAAAGAAGATTTTTGACGCAGCAAGTTTGCTGAAGCAGGGTGAAGAAGTGATGTTGATTAATAGTAAGTGTAACAGAAAGAAAATAACTTTTTCACTTCATTCTGGATGTTATACAACAAGACGTTCATTTTAATCTTCTGTCAAGATACTATATTTTGAGAAAGAAAGATTTATGAACTTTGTAGCCAACGATACGAAAAGATCGTTGTTTTGATACAAGAACCAGTTTATTTCATATCACATTCAGAAAATGATGGGATCATTTCACTTCATACAATCAAAGGTGCATATTAAAAACAGGAGTATTTCACTATTGATTATCCACTTTAGGACAAGAAATGCACGGATAGTGAAACTTATTTCATGGAATTCCAGTCGCAGGGGACTTTTACTTTGTTTATTTCTAAGTTAACCAAAGATGATAATTTACTACACGTACATAATATGGTAAACGCCAAAATGCAATGCAATAGTGAAGATGAAAGTGAGCTAAATTAAATGAAATGAACATTACGTATTAAGTATAGTTATAACGATTAGTCGTGAAATAAAGCGAAACATTCAAAGTCAAGTTCGAAAATAAGGTTATAACAGGCAATGCATACGGTGTAATTTCGTACCATACCTTCCATGCCAACTACGATGACTAGCGGGTAATAGCAAAAAAGTACGAAAATACTTGGCAGACATTTTAATAATTTGGTTACATCTTGATCCGAATTGCAATCGAGAAGTTTAATTGAAAAAAAGACATATACACTGAAAAGGTATAATTTTTTCAAACAATACCTCCAAGAAAATTATAAACCTTGAAAGAAAAAGTATTTAATCAAAATTTTAGCAAATTCAAAACCCAGTATTGTGCAGAATGCTGAGTGGTTTCGGGAAGGATTTAGGAATACAATTTTGTCTATAAGTCAAACCTTTTTATTGAATTCATACAAAGTTTGTGTAACAACATTATGACTTTTTCATTGAATTTCATCGAGCATCAATCCAAATATTTAGACGACAGTATTGCTTTTTGATGTAGCACATACTTATATTATACTTAAATCACGAGAATTTCATAAACGTAAGTAAAGAATAGTAAACAAAATTAGTAGTGGTCAGTAAATTACAATCTACTTCCATTAAAAGAATATCAGGAACTACTTTTCTTCAGTCGTAATTGTATATGTTTACCCTATCAACGATTTAAATAAACAATCTTTTTAGTTGCAAAACTCAAAAACTGGTAGGAGGAAAGTGAGCCACCATTTTGGGGGAAATTATAGCTCTCTCATTCATGTGTGTTTGCATATAGGTGTGCAGGTCTCATTGTTAACAAGAAAGTATACTGTATTGCGCAATTTTACCATGCTGCTTATTGGTTTATATGTTAGTTCACGTACACCTACATTTGTTTCCTGCAATGAGATTGGTTGAGAGGGACCCTAAATTTGCATAGCCCTCATATCCCGTGATATATGGACGTTGTCAAGTTAAAGAAATGCATAAACACATATCGAGGCTGCTAGACAAAATAATGAATAATTAAATATGTATTGTATTTCACCAATCAGAATGACATACTTGATTGCATGTATTGAATATTAATGAGCTGGTAACTTGCGTATAGAGGTTCTTCACCGACTCATTACGTGCAAAACTAGTTCGTAATTTCATGCCGAACTAAGCGTACAGAGAAATCGTTAGATCTAAATTAATGTGTATAAAACACAATGCGCGTACGCATTATTTTTCGAACAATTCAATTCAAATTTGTTTTTGCCTTGAAACTTGTGGGAACTTGGATTTGAACATAAACAAACACAAAATATTAAGCGTACAACGCCATGCAAATAACGTGTGTACGCTGTAAGCACAATGTAAGTTTGCGCGCGTAAAGCGAAAGTGAACTTTGTGCATCACATACCGATTCAAACTCGCGCGTAGACTCATGAATATGAATATACCATAAAGGTTACTCAACTTTTTCGTGGGGTAGTTGCTGATCTCGGTTAATTTGGGCGTTAAATTCTGATCTAAAATTGTCATTATTAAAGAATTGCGTCCCTGTTTTATTATTTGCTTTTAATTTTTAAATATGAATAGAAGTGCATGAATAGGATCGGCTCGTCCGTTAAAGTCACTCAACCGTCCAATATCCCGCGGCAACAGGACGGTCTGGAAAGCTGGTGTCCATTCTCCCTTTATTATATAAGCCCTACTTATAATATAAATTCCACTAAATCCTAAACCCAACAAATGTCATCACAAAGAAACTTTGAACTTTTTTTGTTTTAACGCATGCTCTTCCTCACTTGAATTCTAAGTACATAAATACTATACAATGTTTAATTTTTTTTGAAGTTACAGCGAATAATTAATTGATTTGAGTTTTATACTGGTATGATTCGCATTTTACCATTTTCTTTCGCGGCATAAACTAAGAGTTGGAGTCAGAAAATCGAGTAGATTACTTTCTTCTGAGTGCATGTTTTTATTGCTGAACAAATTCAGCTAATGTTTCTTTAAATCATACCTCAGAACATCATTAAGAGTCTATTTCTGTCTTCCCTTTATTCCAATTTACAGCTAATGCAAATATTGTGGACATGAATACAGCCACACCCCAAATTTATTTTAAATCTATGCATTACCTCTCGAGATGTCCTGGTGACAAAAAATGGGCGCAAACTGACAAACAAACGCACGGAAAAAAATAATCTTCAATGACAGTGGTGATTACTTAAGTGCAATTTCCCAGATGGTAATTTCCAGCTGGTATCGATAATATATCTTGGCAACTGTTACATTATGTTGTCTAAATGTTTTATGTGCATTACTTGCACATTTTCTATGTAACATGACATATTTATACCATATATCTTTCTTACGACAGAGAAGGAAATGAAACTCTTCCCTGTTCACCTCAAAGAAAAACGAGCTTTTAAACCACATATTTGACAAAAAGAGATGTGTTTATACAACACTGTCACCAAAAGATATTCAATGCAGTGTCAATACAGACTGTTTTATTAACATATAAATTTATTAACATATAAAAAATGAAAATTAATGTCGAGTTATGACAGAAGGTTTTGTTTTATTTATATGCTAATGTTCAAAAGTCTGGTTATTATACTTCAGCGTGTCAGCTCATATTTGGTATTAACGACGCGGAAAGTATAATCAAACGACAACAGCTTGGTATACTACTTGTACCGACGTACTAGACTTCAGTTCAATTGCTTAATATGTCATTTTAAAGTTAAATGCCAGTAGTACATCATCAGTTTATATATATTCTGATACAAAATATAGAACTTCATTGCAACCTCAATAATGCAACAGGGTAAATAAAAATTCACGCTGATATAAGTTACTAAAATGGTGTTTAAAGGAGCGATATCGCCGTACTAATAATAGATACAGTGCACCAAACAAATACTTCTAGATGATCATCAAAGCTTTTAAATTAAGTAACTTATCAACTTTAATTTAGTCCCTCTGAATGCTTACAGATCTTTGATTCAATATATTAACTTACCCTTAGAATATAATTATGCTAATAACTATCATTTTTAGTTTTATTCCGAATTGTTCTAAATTTGTACGGTTAAGCAACCTGGCAACAAATTGATGACGTCATGTTATACTGCTCCTGCAATAAATGACATCACTACAATCTATTTTGAGATGAGAAGCCCCTTTAAGTGATCACTGTAATACCTCTCAAATATAGAATGCAGGGACCGAACTCGGACAGGTTCGCTAATTTTCGATCTCCGTAGCAATCCTGTCACTATCTATATTTTGTCCTTTTATCTTGCCGATGTACAACTAGCTAACTGCTTCCTAAAATCACAAGTTTTTAGTGTAAATTTTTATCGTCATTTACTTTGCTTCTGTTGCGCATTTTTATGCACAATCTCTGACGTAATATTTTTGTTAACACAAGATTCTCCAGTTGCATATAATCCTTCTTTTTATTGAGTTTACATCTGAAAGCATAGTCAGCAAAAGCATTGAAGATCCTGGTTTGGTAAACATAAATTGCTTTCTTGCACTGAAGACTGAACACTGAACTATATCAGCGAAAGAAAAGTAATTCTGCGAAATGCTTTTACTAAAAATATATCTGGAAACATAGCAACTGCTATTTGTAGATGAGAATACACCCTCTTGAAACCTAACGTGCATGAACAAATTACTGCTCTCGTTTTTATAAGGAAGTTGTTAAATTAACCACACGAACCTACACTATTCGTACGTATTTTAATAGATTTGTATAGAGCTGACACAGTAATACCATATTGTGGCAAAAAATAAGTTAAATATGCTAATTTCAACAAATAAACTGATTTTTGTTTAAAGTTATCACTTGCAGAGATAGACTTCGAATTTTAAAAATTATCATTAGTTGCAGCAGATCTACAGTTGCAATCCAGGATACTAAAATACATCTCCTGATCAGTAATACGGATATTCATTGTGAGATTACCAAGCTGATATCACACAACTTTCAGCAATGTAGCATGTCTCCGATCTTTTTTATTGGAATGTACATGTATTTTAAGAAATTGTATCGCAATTTGGACATAGCACTTATAATGCTAATTCAAACATTTTCATTTTTTCAGAATGTGAAAAGTGTTAGACAGCATTTCAGAGGTTAAAAAAAGACACTTGCATTTCTATCGTTCCCAAACTATTATAAAATATTACAACATCTCCTCAGTCTTTCTAGCTATTACATGCACAGGCTTGAAATTTAGAAGGAAAAATGCATTTCTGAATATCCATCTCTACCTTATGTACACATTAGATATGATTCCATCAGAACAAACATTTAAACTCTTAATATTTCTCATGATTAATTAGTTTTATTACAAAGAGACCTGAAACTTACACCAAGACACTAATACACACAAATACACATGAATGAGGCAGCTCTTGCTCCCTCTGTTAATGATGGACCGCTGTCCGTCTATTGTAAGTTAAAAAAGGCTGTTTAAACAACGCTGCAATGTGTCAATAAGAATATAACTATACATTAATCAATAACTGATAAATCGGATGTACTGCTCTCGAATCATTTCTCAGCTCCAATTGCAACATCAGTGCTTTTCAGCATGTGTTGTGTTTTAGCAAACAACACATGAACGGTGATTTAAAGGAGAGCTTTCTCTTTAAACAATCTTCACTTTTACGTACTAAGTTTGTTTTCTTGAAAGTTAGGAAACTATTTGTTAATGGTTCAAAGTGGGTAACTTGTAGAATTTGGTTTCAAATTGTAAATTATTACCTATGAAGTTATGGAATCTTTAGACAATTTTTGAGAAATGTTACTTTCCTGTTCAATATATTTCATAAGCTGAAAGACAGTAGATGATATATACACATGCAATGTTCTAAACATTGCGTTCTTTTGCTTTATCTACAGGTTTTACTAAAGTAAATTGTAATATTTGCGTCACATTTAGAAAAGCAGATCCATGGCAAGAACAGTCTAAAGATGTCCATATTCACGAAAAGTTTAACAACCTTGTAGTATAGCATACTGCACTTGTCTATGCCATATGCAGACAAAACACTCAAGTCAAATAGAATGAAAGATTGAAGGCTCGTTATTTTAGAGGTTGAAATTGTACTCGTAAAGAATAATTGTAACTCTATTGTAACTGTTGCAATAGCAACGTGTATATTTGAGTCAAGAAACCTATGTTTGTTTTTCCATGAAGCTGTAAAGACCGAATTCAGTTTATAGTAAGTTACCAATTGTTATTGTAATTGGTCGAAATATGTACACCGATAATGAAAATCCAAAGCGAACCAATAAGTGCCATAAGTGATATCAGAGTTGCCGTTGATGTGTCAAGTAACGTGTCAAGAGATTTCCTTAGGAAGCGCCTTCATACACCATGGAAATGTAACAGGGAACTACCTGCCTCGACTGACAACTAGCATATACACCATGGAATGTACCAGGGAACTACCTGCTTGGACTGACAACTAGCATATAATACTTTTAAATCAAAGTGGTTTCAATTTAGAACAGAGAATCTATATCTTATTTCAAGGTGGAAATGAAATTCCTGTTTCCTTGCTTGCATCATGTATGGTTTGGGGTTGAACGTCCAGTATTCGTGCCTTATGCCCTTATTCATACGTAATGATAATTACACAATTTGATCTAGTATTTTTTTTTTTTGGGGGGGGGGAGAATTATCTTGTCTTGTAAAAGGTAAAGTAGACAACATGCTGCAACATTTCTTCGTGTACCGCTGAGTCAGATATTGATTTTTATGCTTAATTGTAGCTATTCAAATAGACAAAGAGGACCGAGATGTTGTCAAAAGGTTTAATGTAAATGAAGCAGCGTATGTATCTTCATTTGATCTCTCCCATAAAACTTGTTCAATCAACCCAAAACGCAAAATGTCATGACCTTTCAAGCCCAACATTTTCCAATCTGTCAATTGATGACTTTTTGTTGTTATCATGCGTGTTAATTAGGCATGGCGTTTTCTTGCATTCATTTATATACTTATTAGTTTATTTGAAATTGAATTTTGTGATATAACCAAGTAAATTCTGACTTGCGAAGGTTTAAGGAGTGACGCTCATTCATAACCCGCAATTCAAATACTACAAATAGCCTCCAATACTGGAAAATACTTAAGGATTGCAAAGGATCAGACATTTAACTCGGCTTGAAATACTAATGAGACATACGTAAGTTAGTCAGGGGTCAAGAAACGTTGTTCAGGGATCAAGACATTAGACTAATTTCGGTTATTAAAGGGTCAGGTGATTGAACAATAACAGCTGTCCAAGTGTATATTCTAGAGGATATAGGTACGTGTACGTGTATCATTCTCCGACGTACCTCCAAACGTCGGATAATGATCTCACCGCAAAATGCAGAATATTAACCGTTTGTTAAATGTACAGGCAACCTCTTTAAGTAATGGATTCCATTGTACATAATGAATGTCATGTTGAATTTGCTCCTTTGGTCTCTATGGTATTGATTTGGCAATATGGTATGATGAAATGTCATTCTCTGATGTCTCATCGGGTCAGCCATGTGCATGAAAGATATTTCGTTTTCAATGAGTTTTTACATTGGTCTGACAATGAGGCAATCGTTTTATGAGATATCTTAGGTTATCAAATTTAATTAAATCTTATCCTTTATCCCTTGAGCTTTCTGTAATGGGCTATGGAATGCAAAACAAAAGCTATATCCGTATACTTGAATCACTATCAACATTTCCGTTAGGTAGTACATAAATTACCTTACGACAAAGAGCAGAAGGACTTGAACTGATATTTTTTTCCGAAAATGTCCTCCAAAGACTAAATAATACAAAGACCTACCGATGCCTTTAGGGTTTTTGATTCAATAATTCATGGGACGTTTCAAATAAATTGATCAACAAACTACAATCTGTGTATATTACAAATGGTTTCTAAGGTTCTACCATGAAAATTAAAATACATCATTTTCTGGGTTATTCAAAACAACAATATCATAAGGTTTACATTACTTCCTATTTAATCCAAATTGAAAGTATGCTTTCATTTCCTCTAAAAGCATTATCTTCTCATCAACACTGAAATATAAAGAGTTCATACCACTCGTATTCATTATCTTCGAAAACATGTTGGTACATATAGCTGTATAGTATCATATCACAGCAGTCGAAACTCATTCAAACATATTTTTTTTTAAGAGACTATCTAGACAAAGCTCCTTCCAGATTAACCAACTTTCAGCTGCATGACCAATAAAGGTGAATGTATCATTTTAGCTGAATTCATGTACACTGCATCATATCACAGGACAAAAAGACAGTTGACTTAAAGTAACAGATCAGAGGTAACCTAGTATCGTCATTTGATCCTTTGTATTTACTTCGTCTGCCTCGTCTAATCATTTTGGGATGTAGTTGCTTCCATTAGAGTTATTGATCTTGTAGCAAGATTTACTTTGAATCAATTCGCATACCTACTGACCTAGTTTTATTATATGACCTCCGTGAACAATGAGTCAACATTTTTATCCAAGAATTTCTCTATTAGACTTATAAACAATCATCCACAGGCAAACTGCAGGGAACCGGTTGTTAATCAGCTTTTTTCGAAAATAAGAAATCATAATAAATCAATATTAATCTTGGCGAATATATTCTTACGAAAGTAGTATAGATCAGGATGTAAGTAAAACCTAAATTGTTGACATATTCATTATCATGAACTCGACTAAAGAAGCATAAATTTCTACTGATATATTTTCAGGTTCTTATGGCTTACGAATACCCGGATCAGGACAATATGTATACCGTAAGTAAATATACAAATATTGAAGCCATAACACCGATTCTCTGACGCGAAGGACAACGAAATCCAGTATCTATCCAGAATATATAACATCTGAAACCAGGACCTCAATCACTAAGCTGTTCTAAAGTTGATGACTTTAACGGGTATTAAGTTTAGCTATTTGTTAATGAAATATAACATTCAAAGTTAAGGTGATTAAAAATCTAGAATCCGTTTCGCTAATAAATCCTTCGGAATAAGATCGACTGTGTACGTCCTTTTTAAAGGAAATGTATCGTCCCTAGATAAAGTTCAGAAGTGAACGCCGTCGTGCTGGTAACGTCACTTTCGGTTTTGGTTTTAAATTTTCCTTATTAATTGCGATAATCTGTAATGTTATCGATAACATCGACAGATTTCTTGCAATCAATAGACAAAATTAACAACCGGAAGTGACGTTACCAGCACGGCGGCGTTACGACTATTAATGTTTTTATGGGACAATACCTTTCCTTTAATATACGATAACCATTATCCTTTTTACAGTCCTGCTGTCTTAGTTACTTTGAATAATTTAAAAGCTATTTAGTTAGATCACGGAGCTGCTATTTATATTTACTATCTCCAAACACTCTTGGGTCGTAGTAATCATGGCTCGAATACTTATGAATAAGCTTCTTATTGTTACAATTTTAATTTACATTGCTTTGTGCATCCGGAATCGATTACATTGTTTGACAGATACAGAATAATAATATTCGTTATTGTAAAACCTATTCAGCATGACCTGATTAGTAAACATGATATGATGAAACTGATGTAATTGGGCTCTAATAACTTGTTTGATAGACAATTTCCATCAAACGATAGCTAAAATAGAATATCTATCAATGTATGCTATTTTTGGAAACTGTCATTTGCAGTTAGAAGATTCCTTCATCAAATTGAATATCATACTTTCTAGTAATATACATGTAGTCTAGTGCGCAAAGTATGCCGGACAGAGTTTTTCAAGTTATTGTTGTTTTTTGTTTCCCTTATCATCATTTCCATGAACATTTGAAAGATCCTGAAGCAACGAAAACTTTCCATGAAAAATTTCCATTTTTGCGTCTTTCTGATTTGCCAAAGTTGTTTTGAACGTGGCACCCACAATCGAGGATAAACTGAAAGGATTTGATACAATTTTAAGAAAGGAATGTACTATAGTTTGGGCTGCCCTTTACTACATCAAACATTAAGGTGTTTGTCGAAAATATTTTCGAAACCACAAAAATGTATGTAAATGTTTTGATATTTGATGTTTTATGAGAATAAGATCTTACGTTTCACAAGGCAGAGGATAACTAGAAAAATGGCAAACAACCATGTTGATATCGAACTTCTACAAGAGGTTATAACAGTTTAAAGCTTTAAGAGAGTTGTGTAAACGGCTGGTAATAAGTTTAATTCTGACACAACCACACCATCAAATTCTTTTGAGATATTTCCATTTTCTATCAATTAAAAAAAAAATGTATAAAAAAACTGTTGGAAACTTGAAGAGATAGGTAAACAAATAATGTAGTTTTTTTTAGATATTTTATAACCTTTCCCAATGATTGATTCCAAAATTAGAATGCCTTAAAAAGGCGTGATAAATTGACAAAGGAATACATTGAATTATTGTACATAGTGCTCATGTGACATCACAGTATGGAACTAAATTTACTACCAGCAACTGTTAAACACACGTTGTAAACCTTTGTAATTTGGAACATGAGAGCAAGTAATTTTCACCATTATTTTATTAGATTGTCCTCTAGCATATAAAATGAACACGTCTAACATGTTTAATATTTATTCAAACGTGGCTTAAATGCTAATCAAATATTTTTAAACGATTAGGCTTACTAGCACGATATTAAGAAAACGACATCTTCCTTCAATTAGTAACCTTTTTTGATACATAAGTGGCTTATTCCCATGATTCTTGCTATTCTTACATTTAATCTATATACAGTGTTATATATTTCAAATTTGCAAAATTTTTGTGAAAATATCTTTACAAGGCGAAACTTGAAACTCAGTTTCATAATTTCATTATTCCCATTGTTAAACATCATCCACTCTTTATATTTTTGCTTACATTTAAGCTATATACGGTGTTATATATTTCAAATTTGCAAAATTTCTGTGAAAATATTTTTACAAGTCGAAAGTATCAAGGCTAAGTATAATCCACTCTTTATTTGTTCGCTTACATTTAATCTATATACAGTGTTATATATTTCAAATTTGCAAAATTTATGTGAAAATATCTTTACAAGGCGAAACTTGAAAGTCATTTTCATAACTCTATTATTCCCATTGCTAAGTATCATCCACTCTTTATTTGTGCACTTTTAACGTATGTTTTACACCGTTTTTGAAATATGAGGACATCAACCACCAAACAGTCATTTTAGGAAATAATGCAAATATTTTTGACAGCATTAGGCCAATATAATTATTCTCATATAGAAGCCATGGTGTCTTATTTATATTCGTTTGTTTTACCAGAGAGTTTTACAAGACATGCATTAG